>BKCH01000107.1:735000-861162 GCA_008635985.1 Ficus erecta
CGGGATCATGTTTTCCTTGAAACGCAGGAATTGTACATCTTGATACTTCCTAAGTTGTTATCCAACCAGTTCCTAGCTTCTCTGTCTAGGGCATATCTCCTATGGCTACCCACTGACATCCTATCAAACTCCTCCTCTAAATCATCCCCTTCAAATTCATCAACATCCTCAACTTCCCTTTGATGTAACCTATTCCTCCTTGGGGCGTTCGGAGCAAATGGTGGATGTCCCCGTTGTGTTCCCTCTTCTACCCTATCCAACCTCTCATGAATATGTTCTAACTCCATCCTCATCATCCGTCTCATCTCCCCCATTAATGCTTGCATTTGTAGTTTTGGATCCACGGGTGGTGGAATCTCTTTGTTTGTGTTTATCTCTTAATTTTGCGACATGATTGAAATCTACAAACAAGGTTTGAACAAAAAAAAAAAAAAAAAGGTCCTCACCATACTCCCTCACGTGTTTCACTCGGAGAATAATTCACTCAAATCCACTCGTGTTTCACTCAATCTAATTTGGCTTCTACCTTCTAATATACTCACACACTCTGTCTTTTTCCATTCATATTCTTCTTTTAGTTCTTTCAAAACTAATCAAACAAGAATAACAAGGATTCAAGCAGCAAATCAAGACGAGAAGCAAACCAAACAGATCGAATTTGTCACGGATTCTGATGATTTTTGACACTCAAACGTGGGGTTTTGGCAAAAAGGAGTCTAGGACGTAAGAAACAAAGATTAAACACAAAAAATTTTGATGATTTTTTTTTATTTTATTTTTTAGGATCCTCTTGATTTTTTTTTTTTTTTCAGATTCTTTTATTTGATTTCAAGGAAACGAGTAGCAGGGAACAAGAAGCACGAGAATTAGATTTAGATACACTAGGACCCTAATTCACGTTTCTAGGCTTTGTAAACCTCGTGGGAATCGGATTAGGTTTTTTTTTTTTTAAATCCTAGTAGACCTCAATCTCAAAGCAAGTAATTCAACTCTGAATCAAACACTATTATCACGGATTTAAGGAGAGAGCAACCGGATTTTAGTGCAGCAATAAGGATTTTTTTTTTTTTTTTTTTTTTTTTTTGTTTAGGATGAATTTAAAAAAGAAAAAAAAACAAGAAAAGGATAGGCAAACCAAATGAACTTAGGCTCTGATACTAACTGATACGAACCACGCCAACAACGTGACGAAACCTGATACCAAATCTGGAAACAACAACCCAAGATCTTTCAAGTTTGATGGAAACTGTGACTCGTTGCTTAGCAAAGCAAGAACCTTGGTATGGTGAAGACGCCACAAACGGGTATGGAAAGTCCGTTTGATAACTTAATTTGAACGCCACAAGGAACCTGGATAAGTTCGGATAAGTTTTTTCAAGAACTCACAATATGAAAAATAAAAACGTCCACATCAACCTTGAAAAATAAAAACATCCACATCAGCTTTGGTTCTCTTCCGAATCAACTTTGATGAGTAAAATCAGTTTTTATTCGCCATCAGTAGTGAACACACTCTCTTCTTGTTGTAGAAGTCTCCAAACTAAGTTATTCAATTCTTTTCTGAATCTTTTAGCTCGAGCACTCGTCACCGGACCAACTGGAACTTGAATTGGTTTATGAGTATTCCTTGCAGCCTTGATGTCCTCATCAAAATGTATTAATAATCTGCTTCGCCATCATGCACATCTCCATGCTAAGCCTCTTCTAATTCTAATCTTTAGCTTTATCATTATCTGAAACATGCGAAGAAAACTATATCAAATAATTGCTTAATAAGTACATCTATATTCTTACAAAACATTTACTTTAAAACTTCTATGTAAATACAAAACTTAAAACTTGAAACATTAAAATAAAATATAATCATAAAACTAGTGATTAAACAATCTTAAAACATATAAGTATCTTTATCAAACTTTCTTTATTTTTTCTATTATGTGTTGGGCCCAAGGAGGATGTACTACACTACCATGATGAGAGTAGGATTGCAAATTCCAAACTCTCCGAAGCAACTTAGTAACTATGACTGTGATTGTACGATCTCTTGGACCATAGCTTGGCACCTTCCTATGCACTGCTAGCGGCTCGGTACCAAAAACTGTGAAAGTATGATTTGGGAATTTACCCTGATACATGTCTCATATTTATCTTTTTATCTTTGATTGCTCTTATTTAATCATAATTAAATTCTTTTGCAAATATTGAGGTACATGAAAAATATAGTAACATAAAGCATAGCGTTTAACATAACAACCTCATTGAAACTCTTGTAAAAAGGAATAAAACACAACATGTTAACGTTTACACCAATAAAACAATATTTAATTTTTGAACAAATATGCTGCAGGTGAGAGATGTACTTATCTCACATGATAAACTTACTAATTGCTAGCTAGGTGATGTAGCACCTCGAGACATCAATATGCTCGCTATTTGGAGAATTAATGTCACAAAATCATAGAACTAGCATTCTCTATTTAATAAAATTCTTTAAAGTCAAACATCCCGAATTTCATTCTTCAATAAAAATTCATAAATCCCAATTCATAGATCCATATGCTCAATTCAAAATTTCATCATCAACTTCCTATGTTATCAATTTCATCATCTATCATTACAATTTATTAAATCCATCCAAAATTCACCAAAACCCTAATTTGTGTTTTCAAGAAAATCAAGAAAACCTAATTTATAAATCTAACAATATCAATTCAAAAATTCCACCAGAAATCCTTAAATTCATCATTCTAAAACATAAATTTCATCACCTAATATAAGAATTTTCCCTAATTCTTAGTCTACACCAAACCCTAAAATTCCAAAATCCCCAAATTTAAGGCATCAATAAAAATTACCTTTGATTTTCAATGAAATCAAGATTAGAGACTCAATACAAAAGTAAATCACAAAGATTTGGTGGTGAGAATCCACAAAATCGTCTCTTCTTAGGGGGAGAAGAAGAATGGTAATTTTTCTGAAAATATGATGATATGATTCAAACTTAAGTTTTAAGCTTTTAAATAATGAATCTCAATCATCTTAGGGCGAAGATTAAAAGTCGAGTTATGATTTAAGGTCCCAAAATATGTCTATGGAGGTTACTAAGTCAGCCAATTTTAAATCCCCTTTTATTGTTTACAGCGCCGGGCACTACGGCCTAGCTTTCGAACGTCGAGGCCCCAATAACCTTCCTTTTTTTTTTTCGGAATAAGGGGAAAAGTTGTGGCTGCTCAACCTGTTGAGGTATTTAGGCCATAACTTCCTACTTCGATATCAGAATTGGGCGACTCAAGCGACGTTGGAAAGATAACAAAAAGATCTACAACTTTCGTGAAGGAATTTTTGTTTAACTAAAATGTTTTACTAATCAAAGTTAGGTTTGAATATAACATCACACTCTCTCATACAAGATTCTTAAAACTTAATCTTTGTAGACACGAGTTCTTTTGAGTGCATTAAAGCCCTTGCCATTGTCACCTATAACATAACTAAATAAAAACATCAATATAACTTACTTAAATTAAAATCTATCATCCATCACGTCCTATTTTAAAAACATTAATACATAAACTTTCGAGTGTTATACGAAGTACCGGAACCCTCGCCATCACCGCAGATGGTAACCAGATCTCGCTCCTCATGTCACAACCACCCGATCTTTTTTGCTGCAGTCTCCGATCTCGCAATGTTGGAGATGTCATCATCGCCGCGACTGATACTGGCTCGCATGGAAGAGATCCGCCAATTGTCATCTTTACTGAGCTAGAGATCGGGCGAGGAGGTTCGACAGAGGTCTGGTCCTATAGAGAAATGGTTTTGTAAGGTGGAGAAATGCTTTTGTTTGGTGTGGAGAGAGTGAAAGAAGGGGGTTTTGCTGAGCTCTCGAGAGAGAGAGGAGGAAGGGGGGGGGGGGGGGGGGGGGGGGGCTCGTTGTAGAGAAAAGGTGTGGGGTAGGGGATATTTTGATATTTTTAATTCAAATTTTTATATGGATTATGTTATCATTAAGACATTTTCGCAAGAGTTTTTTAATTCTATGGCATCTATCCTAATTATCTCTTGGGGTTTTAATTTCAAAAAGTAGAATTGAGAACGAAATGAAAAAGAAAAGAGATGTAGCACCTCCAGTGATGAGAGTCGAGACTCCAAGCCAGCGGAATTGTGAGAAACTACTAAACAGGGGATGGGCTTGGACAGTTTCGGTTACAGACCGAGTCCTATTCCCCCCACCGGCCACTGACCACTCAAATGTTTGGTGGTTCGGTTCACCACCGAACATTGGTTCCAACATTGATCGGCTGGTTGTCGCGGTTTCCATTGACTGGTTCCCGTTCTTGAACACCCCAATTTTACACACCTCGTTTGTAGACCTGGAAAGAATTTAGCCAACTAAAGCAAAAGTAAGTTGTGTTGTAGTCGTTAATTATCATCACGAGCAAGTAAACCATGCAGACATGGTTAAAAGCCTCCAAAAAAAAACATGCAAATAAAGAACAAGAGCTCTTATTAAAGAGTCGTTTGCAGGAAAATGCTTAGACAAGAACGAAGATGAAAGAATTACAAACTGAACAAAATAAGAGGACAAAATTGGACTACAACTTGGCATTTGGCAGCAGCTAAATAATGATTGGCTGAACTAATGAATACTTGTTTAGGACCACTAAGATACACGTTCAAAAGGACAAGACTATGACTTTCAACCATGAACCACTTCCCTTCTCAATCACAGTTTTCTCTAGATACAAGGCATCTTCAACTATCAAAATGGGTAATGGAATCTGCAAGGATTTTGAAGAACAAAGAACGATCCTCATGCAAGCCTTCAGGAAGCTCCGTTACACTAATCGTCTACTGAAACAACTTCCTCAACTTTTCAGCAGAAAGGGCTGCTCTTTTATTTGTTGGCTCGAGAACAAGTGCGTATTTGAAGTCTGCAAGGTGAAAGCACCAGTAACCCCCTTGATTACACCAAAATGCAAAAAATATACATACATATATATATATACGTATATAAATATGGCTTTGATTCCTACAAAAGTTGAGTGGTTATTGTTTATAATTCCAAGTTGCATGATATAATAGCTAATTATAAGTCCAAGTAGAATGAGATAATAGCTAATATATATTTAATAAAACACTTCCAAAAATACTTGATTTCTATACATCTAAAAATGAATAAATAACGCTCCAGATAAAAATAAAAACAAAAAAATCTTTAAAACATGGGGTCAAAAAGTTGGCAGGATAAAAAGGATATTCAGAAAGAAGCTGACCTTCAATTGCCTCCTTGTAATACCCAAGCATTTCTCTTGCTGTGCCTCTTCGCAAGTAGGACTTTATGCTCTGAAGAATCAAAACAGAAGTAATTTAATTGTACTCGGGACATATTATTGCCATGAAACTTTTGTATAATATGGACTAAAAAAAATAGTGTAGCAGAATTTTTCGTGACAAATATATGCATGCTCTCTCTACATTAAGAATCCATGCTTAAAATGTAGTTGCAAGAATAGTCTAGTGGTAATTCCATAACTAACTCCACCATAAGGTGGAATTCGAATCCCCCGCTCCCGACATCAATATATATATATATATGTATATATATTTAAATCTAAATCTACATTCAAAATAGGTCAGAATCTGTAAACATCATGATATCGCATTCTCATGGATATTGCCAGTCTAGCTAAATGGAGAGGCACCCCCATGTCAATCAGAGATCTCATGATCAAATTTTGCCACGTTATTGAATGAAATTTTGAGTTTCAGTAACATCGTCTAAAGATGGCTTGGGGGTATCTGTCAATTACCCAGAAAAAGTAAAAGAATAGAAAAAGGATGTGTGTATATTACACATATATATATCGACTTCAACTTTAACAAAACAGATGATGACTAATACGGATTATCCCCACAATATATATAAAGAGGAATCCTAAAAAAAGAAACAGAGCACAAATGATAAAAAAATAGCAAATTTTACACATATAGATCGACTTCAACTTTAACAAAACAGATGATGAATAATATGGATTACCCCCACAATATATATATAAAGAGGAATCCTTACAAAAGAAACAGAGCACAAATGATGAAAAAATAGCAAATTTCACCTACAAAAACTACAAAAATGGACCCCAAATTCAAGCTATATCAGTCAAAAACATGTTGCTAAACTCTTTATCACAATGCACCCAACGAGCTACATAAGATTTAACTATATGCCAACTAACATCACTATTTTGCCGCAATCTTCAAAAGTTCATCATTACGTAGCCCATTTTGAATGACTAATGTAGAAACAGCCAGGAACAATACCTTTTTATCGAGGTCGATAGCTTTGGTACAATCTGCCTCAGCTTGAAGAAAACTGGACTTGCAAAAGGATACATGTTAAAACACTTATGAAAAGTCCAGGATAGCTACTAAACGTCCAAAAAGGATTTTATTACCTTCCAACTTCCAGATATGCTGCAGCTCGGTTGCTATAATATGTAGCATTATCGCCGCAAAGTTTAATAGCTTCAGTATACAAACTGATGGCTTTGTGCCACTGTTTTTCTTTATATGCTTGGTTTCCCTGATTATCAGTCACAAAATTGATACCACAAACTAACAAGAAACACAAACAATCAAATATGAAATATTACGGCTTAATACATTTTGTCAAATTTACCTTCTCCTTGGCAATCTCAGCAGATTGTTCCCGGCTGACAATATTTTTTGAAGCTTTGGATTTGGAAACTACATCAGTCTGCTCTTGTAAAGTCGAATACAAGGAATGCACCGTATCTAGTAAAAACCGATCACCCCCATGTCGGGCAATTAAGGAGACAGAAATAGGACAACTTTCGTGAGACCCTAAAGGAACTGTGACCTGAAAAGCAAAGAAACAAAAAGGGAAAAGATATTATCCGTGGAAAACCTGATTTACACTTCTTTGTTTCTTCCCAACATGGAAACACTTTCTATTGAGATTGTGTAATTATTTTTCTTCTCGAACATAATCACATAGACAGAGGTAGACATAGAAAACACAAGACATACACAGGGAGGGGGGGGTGGGGGAGGAGAGAGAGAGAGATCTTCACCTGACAGCAACCCGATATACTAGCAATACCTAATAGACCGAATGCACGGTTCTGGAACTCCTCTGATTGGATCTCCTTCCTGCCCACTTTAGGAGGAGGATCAGCAATGGTTGGCATCACCAGAATCCCATCATCCTGCAGAAAATGTAAAGCAGAAAAATGAATGTAAATTTACAAAATCCTAGAAAGCTAAGAAAGCAGCAGCATAAAAGTCCCCAATATAAAATTAATAATCAATGCTACTCATTGCAAATGAGAACATATGTTCTTTTAAGTTTGAACTAAAACCTGGAAGACAGACAGCATAAAACATTAAACTCGGAATCTTTTAACTGAGTTTAGCTTTCAAATCTATATAGAAATTACAGGTCATAGTTTGATGCCTTGATGATCAAAATATATATAGAGACATATAAATATCCATCTTAAAGTTACTAGCTCCAGAGACTTGGTCCAACCATTGTCACTCTGTGTAATCCTCAATAATTTAATTAGTTAGAAAACAAGCAGAAAATACAAACATCTACAACAACTTTTCACCCAAAAAACAAAGTGATTGTTAAAGATATGTTAATGACTCCTTTGTGATCAAAGGACTTTTTTGAGTTATATTTGTGGTTTTTGGATTCATTAGTTTATCGTTAAATTCTACGTAATTGAATGATGACAGAGCCTGTCAACATTAACGAATACATGACAAGCCACCCCGTAACGCGATAAAGAATTCAGTTCCATCTTGCATTGTCACAATAGCAAGACCAAAACATGCAGTCTAATCTGGATTGTGGTAAAACATGGCAGAATAAGATCAACCATATTCTCTCATGACAAAATAACTATTACCTACGACATTAAGTGATGTTGTGGTAAAATTTGAACTATATTTTATGAGAACATAAAATAATTAATTAAAAAAATGCATAAAATGTCAAGGATATTTGATTAATAAAATTGAAAGTGCAGTAAAATAAGTACTAGGCCAGTTTCAAAATTGTTAGTTTACCAATTCTCCCAAAAGCTTAAGTTGTTAGGAGGTGGACCAATAATAGTTTTATATTTCAACACTCCCCCTCACGTGCAGACCAGACAATGGTCAAACGTGCGGACAAATATTAATTTGAAAGTCCAATACAAATTATAAGAAGCCCAAAACATATTAAAGGTCCAACACGCAATGATAATAAAGGGGGTTAAATAGTGTAATTACAGGGGTTCGAACTCAGGACCTCCTGCTCTGATACCATGTTAGTTTACCAATTCTCCCAAAAGCTTAAGCTGTTAGGAGGTGGACCAACAATAGTTTTATATTTCAACAAAAATTGATGAATAATTGACAAGACCAGTTAACTGGAATAGGAAAATAAATGACTGGATCAGCTAGCTGGATTAATTTACAGAAACTAAAAAATTGAAAATAAGATATGGACCAGATTATAAAACAGGGGATTAAGAGTAATCTGGAGTTAGCTCAATAGCTTTTGGATGACTCTCCCTTTCCCTCTCCCTCCCCCTCCCAAAAGCTTTTGGATTAAGTTCTCTCTCTCAGGTTTGTAGCTCTCCGTCTCTCTCTCCTTCTCAGTAGCTTGTATTATAAATTACAAACCAGGCTTTCTTTAATCTATTAACTAGTATATAGACTAATTATTTAACACAAACATTAATTTTACCCAAAACAGTGAAACAGAAAAATCATCTAAGAGCATCAACAAGACTGACAAATAAACAAAATAAAACCCAGGGACGAGGAATACAAAAACAATCACAGAACACATGAATGGTCTACTAACTCCGTAACAAATGGAACAACAGCTGAAAGAGGAAGTTACACCTTAAAAAATAAAAATAAAAAATAAAAAAAATAAAAAGAGAGCGAGAGAGAGAGAAGTAGAATCTCAACAATTGCACCAATTCTCTCAATCCAAACATTCACCGCATTTCATAAAGCTTTTTTTAGGTACTTGCTCCCCAGAGCTTGAGATTAAAAAAATAATAAATAAATAAAAAAACTAGAAGAAAGGATTTCGTGTAAATGTGGTTAAGCAGTAACTGATATCGATAAACTAAACTTTAGCATGCTGGGGTAGAATCAATAATATCAACTGAGCATAAACACCAACACAATCAGCTGATGATAGAGACCAGGAGTGGTAGAAAGTGCGTTGTTTCACGTCTGGAAGAATGGACGTCTTGAGCTAATTAATATTCCATGCAAAATGCGTTTGAAAAACATCAACAATTTGATAAACAACGAAGTATTACCTTCAATAAAGAGATAAGAGCCGCACGTAACTCATTTCTGATTGATTTACATCTTTGAATTTCTTCATCTGTTGCGTCCAGATTGCCGTGCAATGCTGATGAGATAACAGGATCCAAAACAGGGTTTACCATGTTAATCCACTCCTCATGGTTATGTCTAAACTCATGTCTGCATGTGCAAAACAGCTCTTAGTCAATACCTTGTCCAGGTTTTGCCAAAATTAAAATCAGAGAAGAAAAGGAGCATGAACTCTCTTAAGCATAATAGAATGAGAGACGCACTTACAAATCACATTAATACCAGAGAAATTTTAATGAGAATGAAAGAAACGTGTGAATGAGAACAAGCAGTCCAACTAGAGAACCATACAAAACAGTGAAGAACATAAACTGGACAATATACAGAATGCTTTCCTAATTAGTCAAAAATCATTTAAAAAAAAAGAAATTCCTTGACCTCAATAAAGAAAGAAGCCCAAAATAGAAATCCCAGAGCTGAACTTTGCCCGACAAAAGAATGACCTTAATCTACCACCTTGGTAGTGTTTGGTTGAAGTTCTGTACAATAATGACAATGGTAATGGTCAAGGAATAGGAATGAAAAGAAAATCAATGCCTTGATTTGGTAAGAATTTTGCAAACACTATGGAGTGGAATCCGTTTTAGCTTAATTTTGACAAAATTAACGTTTCTTTAAAAAAAATAAATATAACCAATTAACTGAAATGTGGCATTCCTTTCTTCTTCATTCCATCTACTCAAACCCAACCAATTGGTACCCAGATGGATAAACGAACGAAAGCACCAAGACAAACAGTTAGTCAGTTAAAAAAAAAAAAAAAAAAAAAACCCCACACACACACAGACATATATTGCTTGAAAATGCCTACTAGTATTCACCTATGATTGCACAGTACAAGAGATTAAAGAGCAACATTGTCTTGTCTCTGAAGAAAAGAAAGAATCAAATGATATATTTCCACTCTTTCAAGAAAGAAGCTTACTTTTGAAGAAACTGCATAACCTTTGCAAGTAATCTGATTGATGGAATATTCGCTTGTCCATTTGCTTTTTTAATCCGGAACTCCTTCAAGCTTGGAACTTTAGAACTGAGATACGCCTCAAGATTCTCATGCTTCAATACTTGTCCTGAAGCATTTTCAAAGAGAACAGTAAAAAAATGTCCAGAATGGTGGTGAAAGCTCAGCTTTTATCATTTGTGGAATATGTCATGTCCAACAAGAAAAATTCACAATTATAGTTACACTAGTTCTGGGATCTGTATTTTCAGAGTATTTTGAGTTTCATACTTGAGGATCTAGTCCTTTAAAAAATCAAAAAATAAAAATATAATAAAACTATACCATATGATATTCGCAGTGGTAACTAGGAATTATTAAGGAAATAATGAGACTGGCATGATAAAAATGACGCTAATTAGACTATGGTCTGTTTCTTTAGGAATTTAATGATGTTAATGCATGAACGAAAAGATTAACGTACTTCCAAATATTTTCTCACTGGATTTGATCACAGCTTGAACAATCTTGTCAGAAGGAATCTTTCCTAGTTGAAAGCAATCATCAGCAATTATGATTTGTCTAGGACTACGTTGAACGGTATATGGAAGTTGCAACAGCACATGTCCAACGCGACGAAGAATGGTATGATCCTTGGCAAACCATCCTGAGGAAGAGATTTAAGACCGTGAACATGATAGATGACATATGGATCAATTTTTAAACACCAATTAAAAATCACAACCAAAATAGCCTAGAAAACAGTCCACTAAGAAGAACTAACATTAGAACATTAAGTACATAGTCAGAAATCATTACACAACGGCTTGCACATTTAACTCACTAAAAAGATACATTTTCCATTTCATATTCTGAAAAATGACATATTAAAAGCATTTCTAATGAGCACTATTGAAAAGCACGTGTGTATTTAGCTTGTTGAATTTCTTACATGCTTTATTTTGATTAAAATATTTTCAATCAGTATTAGATAGAAAACCACATGAAGGTTATAAATAGCAGACACATCAGTGCAGATAGTGATCTACAGTTGGATGCCATTTATTGTTACCTTACAATTTACATTGGCAAAATAGGTCTAGTACAGTACATACCAACAGTGTCAAGACTTGTAGAAACAGGTAAAATTCCCACGTGAGATACAGCTCCATGGGATGGCCGGAATCCCAAAACACCACAAAATCCAGCAGGTACCCTGATGCCACCAACAGTATCAATTCCTGCCCCATTGTATTAGTCAGAGATGCAAATTCCAAACTAAAAAACGGTCACTTATATCATAATTGAAGATATGATGAGGAACAAGATATATATGTTTATATACATAGATCATAAACGTTCTGTCGACCAAAAAAAAAAATCAATGCAAAGGAGAAGAGGAAAAGATAATCTCAGGCAGAAAGAAAGGAAAACAGTGCAAAGAAAAAGAAGATAACATAACAGTAAATCAGCTCCCTATCATATCCATCCAATTAAGAACAAATGAAGAAAATGAATCATCCTTAAAATAGTAGATTAATAATAGTAAATGATATTATGGATGACTGGTTATAGAGGGACCGTTTCGTTTTTGTAGGTTGGTCTGGTCTATTGCTCTTTCCTTGTGCCTATTTCACTTTAGGAGGTTGGTTCACAGGTACAACCTTTGTAACTTCATGGTATACTCTCATGGATTAGCAAGTTCCTATTTGGAAGGATGCTACTTCTTAACTGCCGCAGTTTCTACTCCCGCTAATAGTTTAGCACACTCTTTGTTGTTACTGTGGGGTCCTACTAGATTACAAGAGAAAAAATTGGAAACTAAATCATTCCTAAATCTGGAAAGTTGTCCACCGAATCCCTCAATTTAAGGGATTTCAAACTAATTCTCCTAATCTATTTACAGCACATCTACACCTCGACACTCCCCCTCAAGCTAAGGAATAGATGTCTTCCATTCCCAGCTTGAATACAAGATCATGGAAACTCGAATTGTTCAGCCCCTTTGTTAGAACATCAGCTAATTGACGTTCTGATGGAACATAGGACATACACACTAACCCTTCCTCCAATTTTTCTTTGATGAAATGTCTATCAATTTCAATATGCTTTGTCCTATCGTGTTGTATAGGATTATGAGGAATATTGATATCTGACTTGTTGTCACAATAGAGCTTCTTAGGACCTTCCCATTTCACTCTCAAATCATCTAGAATAATCTTCAGCCAGAGTAGTTCGCACAATCCTTGAGCAATAGCCCTGAATCCTGATTCTACAGATGACCTTGCCACCACATTCTGTTTCTTGCTCCTCCACGTTACCAGATTACCTCCAAGAAAAGTACAATACCCTGTAGTTGATCTTCTATCCACTAGGGAACCTGCATAGTCAGCGTCGGTGTAAGCTTCTAGAGCAAGAGTATCATTCTTCTTGAACAAAATTCCTTTCCCTGGATTGCCTTTCAAGTAATGCAGTACCCTGTAAGCAGCTTGAAGATAAGGTTCTTTTGAATCATGCATGAATTGACTGATCACACTCACCGAGTATGCTATGTCTGGCCGAGTGTGAGCAGGGTATATGAGTCTACCAACCAACCTTTGGTACATTCTTTTATCAACAACTGGTTCTTCTTTAGCTTCTTCCAACTTATGGTTTGGATCCATTGGTGTAGAGACTGGCTTACACCCAATCTTCCCTGTTTTTGCCAATAAATCAATCATGTACTTTTGCTGAGATATGAAGATCCCTTGTGTGGAATATGCCACCTCAATACCGAGGAAGTACTTTAGTTTCCCCAGTTCCTTTATCTCAAACTCTTTTACTAGTTTCTGCTTCAATTCATGCTTCTCTCTCTCATCATTTCCAGTCATTATATGTCGTCCACATAGACTAGAAGAGCAGTCACTCCCCCTGCACCGGAATGTTTAATGTAGAGAGTGTGGTCACCTTGGCTTTGTTTATACCCAGACTCTTTCATGACTTTTGCAAATCTCCCAAACCATGCTCTAGGAGATTGTTTTAACCCATAAAGGGCCTTTCTCAGGTTGCACACCTTGTTACCTATGTCCCCCTCAAATCCCGATGGGATGTTCATGAAGATTTCTTCATCTAAGTCACCATGGAGAAATGCATTCTTAACATCATACTGTAGGAGTTGCCAATTAAAGTGGGCAGCCAATGATAACAGAATTCTCACAGTATTCATTTCTGCAACTGGAGCATAAGTCTCCTGATAATCAACCCCATAAATCTGAGTGTACCCTTTGGCCACCAATCTTGCTTTATATCTCTCAAGGGATCCATCAGCCTTGTATTTCAGTGTGAAAATCCACTTACAATCAACAATGTTTTTCTCTTTCGGTTTATCAACAATCTCCCATGTTTTATTCTTTTCTTATGCACTCATCTCCTCTCTCATAGCATCCCTCCATTCTCTTTTTGACAATGCCTCAGAAACAGTGTTAGGGATAGCAATGGTGTTTAAACTCACAATGAACTTTTTGTGGGCTGGTGACAAGCGCTTAAGAGAAACATAGTGAGATAGTGGATAAAGTGGTCGTTTAGTGCATTCTCTGGTACCTTTGCTAACAGCAATGGGAAGGTCTAGGTCCTCTGTTGGATTAGTACATGTTTCAACAGATTGTGTGTGTAAAGGTGGGTCCGATCTTACCGTGATCTCATTCCCAGAGCCAAAGTTCTCTCAGGTGTATTTAAGGAGAAAAGCCGTTCCAGAACTGATACAGGTCCAAGAATCCAACTCAGACTCTGGGAATGAGATCACGGTAAGATCTAACCCACCTTTACACACAATCTATTGAAACATGTACTAATCCAACAGACGACCTAGACCTTCCCATTGAGCCTATAGGAGGCCCAAATATTTTGCAAATATCCAGTTTTCTGAACAGAGTTGGATTCTTTGGATGGGTTGGAATTACTGGAAACGATGGTTTCGGAGATTGACATGGTGAAGGAAGAAATTTGCAACAATTAAGGCTGCCCGAACAGGAATTAAAGAAGAAAAATTGACATGGTGAAGGAAGGAAATTTGCAGCAATTAAGGCTGCCCGAACAGGAATTAAAGAAGAAAAATAAAACCAAGATCAGCAATGAAGGCTGAAAGAAGAACATTCAGCAATTAAGGCTGAAAAAAAGAGGCAGAAAAAAATGCTCTGTTTTGGTATTAGAAAACAGAGTAAATAGAGCACATTAGAAGAGGGCAAAAAATGTTTCAATTCCCAGAAAAAACTTAGGGCTCTGATACCATGTAACGACATATGAGATGGGAAAAGAATTCTCTATTATGTGAATTGACAATACACGGTATTTTATAGTAGATTACAAGAGTAAAAATAGGAAACTAAATCATTCCTAAATCTGGAAAGTTGTCCACCGAATCCCTCAATTTAAGGGATTTCAAACTAATTCTCCTAATCTATTTACAACACATCTACACCTTGACAGATAACATAACAATAAATCAGCTCCCTATCATATCCATCCAATTAAGAACAAATGAAGAAAATGAATAATCCTTAAAACCTTTATCGCCAACAACGAAGATGAGAACTTTGCCTTCTCAAAAATGTATACAATATCCAATTCCGTTATTTCAAAAATTCTTGAATTTCGTTCCACCCAAATTGTCCAAAGGAGAGATATCACCATATATCTCCACAACTTTTACCATACTGGAGCCAAAATCCCACCATCTTTTCTAACATTAATGATTTGCAATGGGCAGGAAATGAGGAACATACATATAAATATATATATATATAAATAGAAGTATAAAATTTGATTATATTTTTCGTTTCTTTTTTATAACAAATCGTGCTTTCTTGAAAGATCATGTTTGTATATTAAGATCATTTAAGCTTTATTTGAGTTCGTCATAATATTATTTTATGATTATCTTACTACTAGGTTTTAGTCCCCCCCCCCCTCTTTTTTTTTTTTTTTTGGGAAAAGAAGAAAGACTACTAAATGTCAAAAATATGTACAAACAAAGCAGAGATTTCCTAGCTCAAAGACAGGCAAAACTGCAAAAATGAATTCCAAATTTCCAATCCAATATGAAATTAGAGAACAACAAACTTATAAAGTCCTATAGATGTACCCAAAGAGCTGTTGAATATTTGGCTTTATCCCGAATGACCTCATAATCCTCCTCTAGTTCAATAGCCCTTTCCATCCGAAACCCCCCCCCCCCAAAAAAAAAAAAGGCAAGGGCAACAACTTTCCCTGAACATTTCCTCCAATTACCAAGCCCATCCCAAAATCCTGAAGCACCAAAAACCTTCAAACTCCTAGGGAAGACACATACAATCTCTAGCTCCTTAAGCAACAAACACCAAAGCTTATAAGAAAATGGATCGACAGACACGCCTATGCTTCTACCTAAGATGCATCATCCGGGAGACAGAGAGACAGATTATGAGACTCTCCTTTTCTAGAAAACTTGAATAATGCAGCATCTTCACTACACTTCATCTCAAGCTATGTTTGGTAGGAAGAATGGAAAGAAGGAAGGATGGAGAGAGTTGGAAGGATGAAGAATATGAAGGATGGAGAGGATTGCATGAATCCTTTATATTGTTTGGTAAGAGGGAGGCAGAGTTGAAAAGATGGATACTAATTTTTTATCTAATTACTTTATTGTCCTTTTATAATATTTATTAATAATTTTTTTGGGGGCCGAAATTGTCTTTTCAAGCTTAAATGGAGGGAGAGCTTGCATCCTTTGAAAGGATGCAAATTGGTGGGCCCCGGTGGATGAAGTCTCCCTCCACCTCTCCTCTCCCTCTTGCCTTCCCCCAAAACAAACAAAGGAGGATGACTCTCCCTCTACCCCTCTTCATCCATCCATCTCTCCCTTCAACCAAACATAGTCTTAGGGACTTGGTAGTGGTCCATCTCTTGCCAGAGTTGCTTCAGAAAATTGACTATTCAGTAACAGTCTTCTCACCTTCTTAAGTTGTTGAGATCTTGGTTTTTATCTTATATATTTGCAGCATCACAAACCCTAGAATAGGTTTGTTTCACGGCTTCCCAAACCTCCTTTGTTGTGGCCAATAACATACGTGTGCTGCTAATCTAGGGCAACACAGAATTCCAAAACCATGACATTATCATGGATCTTTCTCATCGGCTGCTTGGCCAGTTAAATGGCTTGGTTGATAACCATGGCTTTCTAAATTAAAGTAAATCCTCAGACAGATTCAAATCAAACTAATAAAAAACTCGCTTTGAACTATCTAGATATTATTTTAACGTACTTTACAAATCATTGAAGGAATATTTGTATTATCCATTCTTCCCGCTTTCCTCTCTCTTTAATTAATTCTCTCTTCCTACATCCTACATAAGCAATCAAAGATAGATCTAGATTATCCAAGACCACGTTGTTTACCATAAGTTGTCATAGTGCTCTAAAAAAGCTTCTAATTAAATAGCTGCCAATACATCTGGGGTGATAATCTATCAATTCAGAACTTTTTAATTCCAATGCCGACATATATTTCATTTAACCTTTCTACAAATTCAGTGAGCAGCGAAAAGATTTTAATCATCTTGAGAGAAATAAATGCTATAAACATCAATAGTCTATGCTCAACCTCTGAAAATAAATAAATCTCAAAGAAGTAAAATAAGGCCCCGTTTTCAGACGGAATTTTGTTACCCAACTCCAAAACTCCCAAATCTGCATCTAACTCTATCTCTTTTCCATTTTCAAAAAGCTCAAACTTCAAAAGTTCATAATTTCTTATTTCAAGTCAAAATGAGGAGATTCTTGTGTCTAAATAAAACAAGATCCATACTGCATATTTTTTTCCTGACACATTTCAAACTTTTATACTATTTACTATATCACAAATCATTTCCAATTCACACTTCAATCAAACACACATTTCCAAACCAACTACAAAATTCCAACTTCAACCATCATTCCAAGAAGGTCCTAAGGTCCACTGATAAACTTTTTTATGATCTCAAAACATGAAGTTAAGGAGGAAAAAATGAAATCATATTCCGAACTTTTCAAAATAATCTTGAAACAAGAGAGGAAGTGAGAAGCAAAACCATATGCAAAAAACCAACAATGAGTAAGCTGTCGTTATTATCAGCTGAACAGTTTAAATAACCGCAGAGCTTATATTCATATGCCATTTTAATAGAATTGTAAGTCCAAACCAAATTAAAATATTACAATTCATGCAAGAAAGTAATTTTGATTAAGCTGCAAAAAGAAGTAAAGTCGGGAAAATTCTTACCCAATGAAAAATCAACAAGCTTAGCAGCTACAGCCACAGCAGCTCCACTAGAAGATCCGCCTGGTAGTCTTTGATGCGCTGCAGGATTTGTTGGGGTGCCATAATGCTTATTCTCTCCACTTACACTGAAAATAAGCACAAGAAAAACAACGAACATTACTTAAGATTAGCAGCTGCCAAATTTGGAGAACCAAAAAATAGTCGAAGTGAAGAAAAGGAAAATTCAGAATAGACATGGTCTCTTGGCACCTAAATAAAAAACTTTAGCACCTTTCCATGTGTTTACCAAACTGCATCTTTCTTTAACTAGTTTAACTAATAAAAGGAGAAACTATAAAAATAAAAATAAACAAATAATTAATTTGCATCTCCAGTGAATCAGAAGGGAAAAAAAAAAAAAAAAGACCAAGTCCATGGTCTTTAGCACCTTCAGCAAAAGTACATACCCATATGCTAATTCATCCACGACAGTTTTACCAACGCAAGTAGCTCCTCCTTCGACAAGAGCAGAAACAACAGGGCATGTTCCGGAAGCAGCTTCATGTGTCCTCACCCAGTCTGGATGACCAAACCCAGTCACGTGTCCATCTATTTCAAATCTGGAAATTGTAGATTAAAAATACTTCAATCGGAGGCAACACAAATTTCTCAAACCAAAAACACAGATGTTTATTAGTAACTCAAGAGACTCACAACCGTTTCTAGTTCAGTAATTGAACCGAGGGAAAAAAAAAATCTGATAACCAAGAACAACAATCTTTTACAAGTTCCCTCAGCAAGAAAATCAAAAATTTCAACCAAAATATATATATATATATAGAGAGAGAGAGAGAGAAGTCCTGTCAAACAATCACATGCAGAATGCAAACTATAACTCAACAAACACCACCAAAAGACTTCCAAATTTATGATCCCAGCATCACAATCCTTTAGTTCCAGCTAACTAACTAAGCACCCTGATACATATATATGTATGTACACACACACACACACATATATATATATATATGTATATATATTTCACGTGTTTCCTCATCTGGGTCCTGACACAATATCTAATGTCGGCTATTTATGTCCAGAAACTCAAGACCAGACTTCAATTATTAATGACTACTTAAAAAATATATATTTTTTATTGATTTCATTACAGTATTCCGATTAAGAAAAGCGAAGATATAGTGTCATGTTCATTAATAGCGTGTATGCAACAAAGATATAGAATGTTCTGTTAAAATTTTCTCGGGAAACAAATGTAAAAACAAAAAAAAAAATGATTATTCTTAACTAGACCTTCGATTCATAAAAATCTTCTCCTGAACTTCATCCCACCATTTCAAATGGGAAAAGAAGAAGAAGAAGAAGGAAGAGGAAGGGAGGGGCATACAAGTCGGAGACGGCGAAGGTGAGAGCGGTGAGAGGGTGAGGAGCCTTGGGAGGAGCGGGCTGAGGAGGAGGGAGAAGCTGAAGCTTCTCGACGAAAGCTCCGAAGTCTTCTCTTATGGCTTTCTTCAGCTTCCTTGTCACTAAGAAAATTCCGGCCAATCCCAACCCAAGCAAAACCCATAAATTAGCCGATTGAGAAGCCATGTCTCTCTGCTTTACTCGCTTGATGTTCGAAAATTCTCTTCAAAACCGAAGACAAAAGGGTTTTAACAGTGACGGAGAGAGGATAAAATATATACACTGAGCAGAGCACACCACAGCCGAAACCTAGGCTGGTGGGAAATGCAAAAGACAGAACTCCCAACCATACCTCTTATTATCAGCGGTTTGGCTACCTTCCCGTAGCTAAATTATCAGAAACCTCCTCAAGTTTTCTCATAATATCATAATAGCCAGCATATTTTCCCATCTTTGCTTTATGGCCCACTCTAACACTCATCGTCTCATCCTAATGACCTAATCCTTATCATAATCCTAAATCCTAAATCCTAAACCCTAATCCTGAATGCATAAAAGAGTAGACATGTAGGCATTAGGGGTGTTTATCGAATCCATGAATCAATTTAATTCAGTCCAATCTGGGTACAAGGAATGTTCACTGAATCCGCGAATTTGCTCAATTTAGTTTAATCCGTCAAATTGGATTGGATTGAAAGATTAACGAATTTGGATTTTCCCGATCCAAATATTATGGATTTTGGATTGCAAGTTAGGAGTTTCTCAATCTGTGAATCCTAACTACACACATGCATACATATGAATAGGGAAAGTACTTGAATGACACAAATTTAAAAAAAAAAAAAAAAAATTTGCAGCAACATGATACAAAAAATTAACACTAGACAAGCATGACACAAAATTAAAACGTTAACCAAAGTTTGGGTCATGTTAGTCAAAAATCGGAAATTTGTGTTATATTGGTCAATTGATGAAAAAAAATGTAGTTACTTTAGTAATTTTCTTCACATTTGTTATTATTATTATTATTTTAAATTGTACATAAAGGAATAACAGTGATGAGTGATTAACACTTTACTTTGAGTTTAATTGATGTTTGTTTGTTATAATGCTATAATTTGGTTTTATCATCGAGGACTTAAATTTGATTGTATTTTGACAAATTGTATTTTATTGAACTATTTTATGCTTAAATATATTTATTTTAATTTCAGAAGCAATCCACAAATTCAATCTGTAAAATCTGATGTCAAACGGTTGGATTGTATTGATTGGGGACTCTAACAGGTTGAGATTTTCCAAATCTTAAGGTTACGAATTAGACTATGAATTGAAGTATAATCCGTAAAATTCGATTCATGGACACCCCTAATAAACACTGTTCGGTTTTTTAAATTCCAACACGTTTTGGTGTGTACTTTTTTTTTTTTTTTTTTCCATTTAACTCCACTTTTCATTCATTTTCTTTTTGATTATTTGCATATCAGTCCTTGAAATATCATTATTATCACGGCTTAGTTTTTAAATCTTTAATCTCAACAAATCAATACTTAAACTGTTGATCTAGTTGCAATTTTAGCAAATTTGCCAACTTGTCACCAAGTACACCAATTGCCAAATTTAAGTTTGTCCCAAAAAAATTTTCCTTATTTTTAAAAGTTTCATAATTTTGTAACTTATGCTTGGACAATGGGCCAGGCCTAACAGTTTGAAATCCCCCTGCTAGAGTGTTGCTTGTGCTGTTGTTGTGCTCCGACGACACATTCCACCTTTGGCCTGCCGAACGTTGTCGTAGCCAGCCAAATGCTATCGACAGCCACCCAACAAGACCTTGTGCCCAGGCCTTCGCGTCATGTCGTTTGTCAGTCTTTTTCATCATTTCGCTGTCTGACGGTGCAATCCCAAGCCACTCTTGAGCAAGCCACAACCGGCCCGGTCAACACCAAAACTACCCAATCTGAACCCGTGCCATCAAACCCACGTTTTTCAAATCTGGATCTGCAGCTAGATCCACACCCAATTCTCTGACCTAATTTCATACCCGTCCAGTTTTAGGGTTTGCTTCATCATTGATTTGGCATATGTGATTTTACAAATTCCAACTTCTTTTGTGCCCGGTTCAAATCCAAAATTTCAACTTTAAATAAAAAACCGTCTTATGATGCGGCTCTATATTCCACTCAAATACAGATTGTAGATTTTATCACAATCTGCTAAGCCTATGTTAAAAGGAGAACACACTTCTATCCGGGTCTCGGAAATACATTTACCAAGAGCATTTAGCGTAGTGCAAGCTTGAGAAACGCCAGTGGGAGGCGGAGGCGGAGGCGGAGGCGGAGGCGCCGCCATGGGTGGTGGAAAGAGATCGGGAGAAAAGCGAGGAGGATGAGAAGGCGGCAAGGGTGGAGGCCCTTCTCATGGTGGGTTGGGTTTATAGTGGAAGAGACGAGAACGAACGAAGCAGATCTCTACCACTCCTGGAGAGTAAAGTTGGAGCTCAGCGCATCGCTCGCTAGTTGTGAATCTCAGGAATTGTTTGTGGTGTTTGGGTTTTGGGCTTTTTGGGGTTTGAAACTTTGGACTTTTCAAAGTGTGTGGCTCGATCGTCATGTGACATTGTCACCCGCGTGTCTTTTTATTAGAAACCACGTCTCTGACTCCGAGAGAGAGAGAGAGAGAGACAGAGAGAGGAGAGGAGGAGGAGAAGAAGAATTTCATGAATGTCCCCCAGAACTATGTATCATATTATACTTCATCTTCTAAATTATCAAAATTGTTTATTGTACTTTTGATGGATGTAAAATCATTCACTTTGTTCCCTCCATCCATATTATTTATTAATTTTACAGAATCACTGATGTGGCATATCGTTAAAGATTAATCAATAATATTTTAAATATAAAATAATAATAAGTATCATCATGGTTAGGCACGGATCTATTCAATTTCTTTAAATCTAAATTTTACCTCATATTTTCTTAAAATTTAATAATTTGCCCCGACTCAAAAGTTTTTTCCTCAAATGTGCCACTATTCAATTTTTTTTTTCAAATGTGCCCTATAACACTCAATTTATTCTTACATTTTAATACCATAACCAACATTTGATTTTTTTTTCCCTCCAAATTTTTTCTTTCTAATTTTTTTAACATTTATTTTTTTTTAAATTATTGCTTTTAAAATTATCTACAATTTGAATATTGGTGCGTGTAAGTTTTTATTTGTTAGTAAAAAGAATTACCTTTAAAAGGAAAAATGATGGTATAGAATAAATTAGAGTGAAATTTGATTTTTAATCAAAAAATTACAAACAACATACAACAAATCATGAGCTAGAAACTTTTATTTATGATGACATTTAAGATAAAGTTCAAGAAAATTTTCACAATATTTTCAAAGTATAAAAACAATATGTAATAGTTCCTATACAATAATAAACATGACAAAAACAAATTCTTTAAAATAAAAAATATTAAATTTTTTACCATATAAAGTTATTAATTTTAAAAATTTTCTCCTTCTATGTGCCCCACTATGAATTTATGGATTCGTTATTGATCGTGGTAACCAATTGATAACCCACTGGTGGAGGTGTTTATCGATCAGTAACCAACTAACAACCCACCGACGAAGGTAGTTACATGTTTGTAACCTACCAGTAAAAGTAACCAACTAGTAACTCATTAGTGGAGTTGGTATTGTTAATTATAATTGATTTTTTTTAAATAAAAAAAATAAACATCATATTGTGTTATGATATTTCTTATAAGAGTTGTTTTTTTTTTTTTTTTTTTTTGGTGACAAAAAGCAATACAAAGCATGATTTTGGCATTCTCTAATGTCTAGAGTTATAAAATATGGATCGGGTTAAATGGTCGGTCTATGGTCCCGTCCCGCCCGGGCTACATAGACACCCCCTAGACCATGTTGATTTTATAGAAATGCTATTTAATACAATTTCTCCCCCTTTTTTATATATTTTTTTTATAATCACTATTAACTAGGTGTGAATAACTTTTTTTTTTTTGGCTAGTAAAAAAAATATCACATCATTAGACTAGTATCATTGTGAAAATCTATTGATACCACAGATGAAATAAAAAAAGGACTTGATTCATGCTTTCTCACCTAATTTTCATCGAGTCCAAAGTCACAGACCATGAGAGAGGCTTAAATATTATGGTAAAAGAAATAAATAGCATTTTTTTTTACCTATTTACAAGTAATTTAATTTATAGGTTATAATTTAATTTACCTAATAAATTTACCTAATAAATAAATTTACTTTTTAAAAATATTATATTTATTTAATAAATTTATTATATATTTTAAATATTTTATAATTTTATTTTTTATTTCAATTATTTTCATAATTATGGAAAATTAGGCTAGGTGATCTTTTTAAATTACCGAATCTAATAGATGACTCAACTTTCATTTATTTAGTTAAATGGCTTAATGTGTATGTTTTGGTTAATTAATTTTAATTTGGCCCAAACACCCCCACTCTCCTCCTCCTCTTTCTTCCATTGACTAATTGGGTTTCATTTTTCTTGGTTAGACATTTGCTCTTCCTCCTTAAATTCCTTTCCACCAATTGGTTTCATTTTTCTTTTCGGATCTTTTTAGGGTTTTAGTTTCTCAGAAAACCCTTCTTTGCTTTCTTCTCCAACATGGGAAATTGCTTCCGACAACCTGCCAAGTGTGACATGCTTCTTCCATCAACTTTTTTGGCATCAAAATTCTTTTTTTTTTTTTTTTTTTGGAAATATATATGTGTGTATTTTTGTTTTAATTATTATTTCTGTGTGATCAACTTTTGGGATTTACTAATTTTATCTTGATTTGTTATGGTCAATATATTCTTGATTGGGATGGAGGGTGGGGAAGTGAGAGAAAGAGGGGTTGCATTTTTTGTTTTTTTGTTTTTATTTTCTTAATGGTAAATCTCTGATATACTTATAGTTAATCAGTAATTGACTAAAAAAATTGGTGATTTATATTCGTCAATCACTGATTTATTTATGGTTAATTACTGATTGATTACAAAATTGATGATATATTGCGGTCAATCAGTGATTTACCCGAAGTCAATCAATGATTTATCGGGAGTTAATCAAATATGGTCAAGCAGTGATGGGGATGACATTTTTACCAATGAGTGTGGGTACCTGCCCCTCATGGGGTGGGTATGGGAGAAAGTATATGGGTGCGGGGGCGGGTATGGAGGTTAAGATTAACCACTCACGCGGGTGCGTGGTGGGGGTGGGTATGGGAGAAAGTATGGGTGCGGGGGCGGGTATGGAAGTTAAGATTAACCACCCACATGGGTGCGTGGTGGGGGTGGGGGAAACTCCCTCCATATCCGCACCTACCTGCATATATCCCTTTATAATATAAGATGAAAAATTAAATTAGGATTTTAATGTTTTAGTTTGCTTTATGCATTTAGTTTTATAGATTTATGAAGTTTTAATTTGTTTTTAATATTTCAGTTACATTTCAATTATGAATATGTTATTAAAGTCTATGAAAACTTTAAAAGAAGTCATTTTAAATTTTTTAAATAATTTTTTATAAGTAAACGGGTAGAGTATTTGTATAGCACCACAAGCGGGTATTACTAACCCCCACACCTACATTAAATTAAGCGGATATGAGAGCGAGTATGGGGGTAAAAAGGAAGGCGGGTATAGAGATGAGGAAAGCATACATGCGCTTGCCCCACTCTGTTCCATTGTCATCCCTAATCAGTGATTGATTATTTATAAAATTAATTAAGTATTCAAGATAAAATTTTAATTAATTTTTAAAAACTTTGATAATTTATTAAAAAACTTGTTTCAAAAAGGCTTTGCCTCTATATCCTTAAAATGTTATTTATTATAATTAAAAAAAAAACCATCTTTTTCGAAAAAAGGGCAAAAAAAGGGGGAAATTTTTTTTTTTCCCCTTACTCGTGATACCTTTTTTTTTTTTTTTTTTGGGTTGGATTACTCGTGATATCTTTCGCCTTACACAAACCCCTGCAATCTCCATTTCGCTTAAACCCCTCTCCTCTCCAAACGAAAAGAAAACAACCACCGTCTTCTCTCTAGTCTCATCCACTTGTTGGCGTGATTTTTAACTCACACAAGACTAAGACAAATTAGCAAATATGTCAGCTGCTACGAAATTCTGGCACTTGGGAACTGCAGTTCTGTTCAGAACCCCCAGAGCTCCGTCCCCAGCCTCCTCGCTTCTCTTCCCTAAGCCCTTTGCTTCCTCGAAATCCCTCCGGTTATTCCCCAGATACTCTTCCTCCGCTGCGGTCGATACGGTCGCCGCTGACGTCACCGCGGAGGCCCCAACTCCGCCGCCGCCGCACCACCACCCGTGGCCGGAATGGGTGGCCTTCGTCGACCGATTGGACGCCAAGGGTTACTTCGCCGGAACCCTCCCTGCTGATGAGAGCGAGAGCGTTTACAAGGATATGAATCTTCTCAAGGACTCCTGTTTCAGCTTTGCTCGTGACCGCTATGATGTTTTCAAGTATTTATTTTCTCTCTCTTTGCTTCACTGTTTGGTTACCGAGAAAATGTAGCTGGATGGAATGGGTGATTACTATTGACTTTTCCTTTGTCTTTCCGTTTGGCTTCCGAGAAACTAGAGGACAAGCAGTTAAGCTTCTGCTTCTGTTTGTCTCAATTTTAAATTCTTGCATCACTGCGTTTCCTTTTTTTTTTTTTTTTTTTTTTTTTTTCAAAACCTGAAAGTATTGACATTTGTGTTAAAGGGAGTCAAATCAATATATATATATATATATATATATATTTATAAACTGTGTGAATTTGCGCCTGTGAAAGGAAACTTCATACGTGTTTGGAATTTTACTTCTTATCATCGGTTTTTCACATTTGGTTTGTGAGATATTTACTAGTGTTATCATCAAAAGATGTCTCAAGTCCTTTTAGAAGATAGATTTATTGCTATAGAATTTTAATTTTTAAGTTTTTTGTGCTTTGAGAATAATCGAATTGGGATTAATTAATTAATTAGAAGGGTTAAATAGATTTCATGTCCCAAAAAGGAGCCCGAGGTATCGGATGATATTTTCTTAAACAATAAGGTATCAATTTGATATTATCCAAACTGCAGGTATTTTTTGATATTATGATATATTTAGGGTCCTGGGATGATAATAATCCTCTATTTAACTGCCCTTTCTGCTAATGTTGCACATGCAGATCTTTGTCTACGAAAGATATTGAGGTGATTGTGGGAGGTGGATGTCCTAACCTATTAAGAAAAGCTGTTAATTCAGCCAAAAGATTAAGAGCCTTTGTCAAGCTGGATGAAGGAGATGTATGTAATTTCCCTTCTTTTTAGTGTTTACACATTAAATTTGTTCGTGTTTGGAGACAGGGGCTGGAATAATGTGAAACAAAATCAGTGACAAAAATGAAGATTTAAATACAATCTAAGCCATTAATTTTTTGATAGGACAATATCTCAGTAAGATTATTTCTGGTGTAATTGTTAATATCAGTGCTATATTTAGTACAAAAAGTATAAAAATAGTGTGTTTGTTGTTGCTCTAAGTGTTTGGGGTGGTGGGCTAAAAAGAAAAAAGAAAAAGTTGAGGGGGGCTTAAGGGGGTTATATGTGTATTTATACATAAATATGTGGGCTAAAAAGGAATAAAGAAAAAGTTTAGAGCCCCCCCTTTGGCCTCTTTAGCTTTGTCCCTGCACAAAATTGTTAATAAACATTTTTTGAGTATCCTTATTCTATCTAATCTAAAAGGGTAAAAAAATCAAGATTCAAGTATGATTATGGTTTAAGGTTTTGTATAGTTCTCCTTTTCCTCTGCATTTTTGGATTAGTTTCATGGCTTAGACATGAAACTTAGGACAACTGTGACATTGTTTGTGTGTTTATTCACTTGCATTCAGGTTTGTAGTGCTTGCAATCTGCGAGGATCCTGTGATAGGGCTTATGTGATTCTAAAGGAATCTGAAGCATATGCTCGGACTGTTGATATCGTGCGCATATTAATGTTCTATGCACTAGATCCGCTTGTTATTTCAGGAGGAGAAAAGCCTGTGGGTAGAGAGCATGTTGAATCATCTGCAAAGAAACTATTGTCTGAGTTGCTAGAGCTCAGTGAAACCTCTCCCGATCTGGCACTTCCAAAGCCTGCTGACAGGGTTACGAAAAAGAAAGAAAAATCTTTGAGTGTGACAGATGTTATGCCGCAGAATGCTGAAATGAAGAGAGGAGATTGGATATGTCCTAAGTGAGTCGCATTGAGTAAGATTTGAGGTTTCCTAATAAAGATGTCTTATTTTCTGCTTGTTCATTAATTTGAGTGTGAGTTGTAATTGTTTGCTTTATATATATATATTGCCTCTCTCTCTATATATATATACACATGCATATATATCTGCTGCTTAAAAGCATGGATTAGAAATTATTAGTAGTTTCTTTCTCCTATTTCCCCCCTTTTTTTATAATTTCTGCCAGAATTTGTAAGTCTTGATACGTTCAGGGAAAATGATTTTAGCTATATGTTGAGAAAATTCATTCGTCTGCTACTCATGAAAAATTATTCTTTCATTTTTTTTTTAAAACTCAATAGTATTCATATGTCTTGTCTGATATTTAATTAAAATCTCTAGTTCCAAACTATACAATGGTCTGTTTCACGGTCTAACTCTGAATATGCATTCTTTTGGGATACTCTACATTACTTTTCCCAATAGGAAGGTTATATTTTCACCCTGAAGTCATTTTTCTGTAGCAATTTCATCATGTTTAGGATGGATTCTGAAATTATTATTAATATTTTTATATATGTATATTTTTTTTTGAGAGAATGAAGTTAAATTTTCTATCTGTCATCAATTTTTTGCCTTTCATTCCAAATCTTGTACTAATGTCTTTTTCAATTTTTCTGCAGTTGCAATTTTATGAACTTCTCGAAAAACCTACGATGCCTAAAGTGCAAGGAAGATGGACCTAAAAGTGTAGGCACAACTGAAGTTGTAATGAAGAAAGGAGATTGGACCTGTCCCGAGTGAGTAATATGTGCTCAGATTTTGTCTACCTTGAATGGACTCTTTTGATCATATTTCACGAAAACAGAAAGGGTATTACCAGATAAAATTATATAAGATGATCGAGTGGAAGTGCATTAGCAAATAGAGTACATGTCGCAGCAAAATACCATGTTTCGAGTAGGATTTATTCTAGCTCATAAATATGTACCAAAAAATGAAGTTTTCACATTACAAAGTAATGAATTTTATATTTTTAGGGAAATTAGTATTAGCATGTGGTTTAAAATACTTGACTATATGGGTTTTACCTTGTTCTCGTCATGGGATATTACATTTTATGCTAAAAACTTGGGGTGTAGGCAGGTTTTTGTGGTGCTAAAAGCTTGAAGTATTGGAAAGTTTTGTGTAAGTTTCTGTCATTGATATAGCTGAAATATGACTGTCACTTCCAGTGGATCTAGGCCCCCTTCTGCCCTTAAATTTCGGCAATGCCATCGGATGCTTGTGTATAAAGATTACTCAATGCTAAAAACTTCATGTATAAGCAAGTTTCAATATTTTGCCATCAGCACATGCTTGTGTTCCTCTGTACACTTATCTTATTTATCGCTAGGCATAAACTGATGCTCTCTTGATGTGGTACAGATGCAATTTCATGAATTTTTCTAGAAATTTACACTGCCTGAAGTGCAAAGCCGAGGGACCAAAAAAGGCTGGTGTAGATGAAGTGGAAATGAAGAAAGGAGATTGGAACTGTCCACAGTGAGTCTATGTTTCTGTTACGTCCTGTCATTCAACATATTTATCTCTTCGGTGATAAAATCCTCCATTAAGTATAATAAAGCGGTATATTATCTTCAAATCTCCTGTATCAGTGGCCCATAGAGTTTCTAATTTGAATGATTATTCTGTGTGTTTTTTTCTTTTACTGTTAACATTAAATAGTGCACCTTTATTTATGGAAGGAAAATAAAATTTGCATTAGTTCTATTAGTTTATATTATTTTAATAAGAGGGAAAACGATCAAATAAATTGCTATAACAGCTCTTGTTTTTCTAACCCCCGAGTGGAATAGAATGCCTAGAAACTTCATACAACATCCAGGAGATCTCTTTGGTCACTAACAAAATTGTGATAGTAAAGATGGACAAAATACCTAGTCAGACTCAAATCAGCAGAAGAATGTAGTGAAGATAGTCAGATACCAATTTTCGCATAAAAAAAAATATATATATATACTGAAGATACCTTTTTTTCCTCGCCCCATTTTCTTAAATGTTCAATTCAAGTTGCAAACACACTCATTTAAGGAAGATATATACGTGGCAATCAAATGTGCTAGCTAGCTTTCATACCCCCAAGTACGTCATTAAAAATGAATTGGTTCTTTCAATACATTAGAGAAATGATCGATAAAGATTGGAGTCGTTAATTGTTCTCCTAGGTGACGGCGACAGATGAGTTTTTCTCATCCATTTTCCCTTTCTGTCAGTGATTATCCTGGAGCAACTAAAATGATTTTTACTATTTTAAATTAGTGTACACAAAAGCAGAAGGGTTAATAACTGGGATTTATTTCCAGCAGCGTGAGAAAGAACATCTCAGATCTGTAATTCAGATCAGGAATTAGAAAGTTTGATACGTACTATTTTCCTCTTCCTTTCCTGTTTGAGATAGGTTTTCTCCTGACAATTCGAATTCTCTCTGCAGGTGTCAGTTCATGAATTTTGCAAGCAATAAGAAGTGTTTGCGTTGTCGGGAGTCACGGCCCAAGAGATTGTTAAACCCTGGAGAATGGGAATGTCCTTCGTGAGTTTTTCTCACTCCCCATCTCTTCCTCAACATACTCGGCATATACTAGCAAGCATCACTCTTATTACTTCAAGCTTAACCGGGAATATCTTATTAACTTCTGAAATCGATGTTGCAGATGTGATTTCTTGAACTACAGAAGAAACACAGCCTGCCTCAAGTGCAACTGCAAACGACCTGTAGAAGCAGCAACTAACGAGTACGAGGAGCAGATTTGGAGGCAACCTCGCTAGTTTGCACCTCATGGACGCTAGAAACACGCTGTTGGGTGAGTCTTAAAGATGGTTGTCACATGGTGTTATTACATGCTTGTACACTTCGACATTCGTGATTCATCCGGATTGTCCCCTACACAAGAGAGCACTGATTAAGGTGAGCTATTGTTGGGACTTTTTTTTCGTTTGTCTCCCATGGCTTTGACAGCTTTGTTACGAAAAGTGAAAATGGTAAGGAAAAGGCTTGAAGAACAAAGGTGAATTTTAGAGTGTATATCTCTTAAAAGGTTCAGTAACAAATTCTGATAGACGCTCCTTAAATTATATCTTCATGCCGCTGTATTAATGTAGCGTGCTGTTGGTTATAATAGATAGTAATTTACAGTTTCAATATTCAGTTGTTTTTTTTTTTTGGATTTTTTTTTTTGGTTTATATTTTGCTAGAATTGCAACACTTTTTTTAACTTTAAAGATTATTTTTATCTATGCCCCCTGAGTTTTTATGATCACTTTTACTTTACCCTTGGACTTAAAAACTCTCCTTTTGCCCACCTGAATTTTAAATTTAACCTCATTTAACCTTTTTAATAAGACTTTCAATTAAAAAGAGACGGAAAAATCAGAGAATTAGTCTTATTAAGCTCATTCTTTTAGGATATTTTTGCTAAAATAAATATAAAAAGATCACATGACCCTAAAATTCAAGAGGTATAAATTCATAATTATTGTTGTTAATTCTCATGTAGTATGGAGAGTCCATACTGTCATCTGGTTTGGTAGAAGCTGATAAAAGAGGACAAACTGCCATCAGGGTAATTGGGATTTGATGAAATAGAGATATTTGACGTAATAACTTTGTTTCGACAATTTTATTTTATTTTTTTGCTGGTTTTACAATGTTGTGTATGTTGAGTTTTATGTAATGCTTTACAATGTTATACTTTGACCGGATGTCCTTCAACTTCTATGCAAGAACATGGCCACATTTTGTCATGGAGAACCACCCAAGTTTTAATCAAAAGTTCTATCGTAATTTTAATTTGCATCACAATATTAGTAACAAAATTAAACTAGATAAATAATTGGGTAAATTGCTAAGTTGGTCCTTGAATTTTTAATTTTATGCAATTTCGGTCTATAAACTTTTTTCCATAGTTGGAATGAATAGTCCTTTCGTTAATTTTTGGATTGAATCCGTTAATTAACATCATTTTTTGATTAAATTACTAATGAATTCTGTTTAAAAATTAACAGAAATGACTAATTGAAATGATTATAAAATATTAAAAACGTTGTTATAGTAGTAATTTCTGTTCATTTTTGGACGGAATCCGTAGTTAGCATAACTTTTTGACCAAAGTAACAGATTTCCTCTTAAAATTAAGGAAAAAGATTATTGTAATAACAATTTAAAAGTTTAGGGACATTACAGTTGAATTTTTTTTTTAGGGATTAAAGTTGTATAAGGTTAAAAGTATATGAATTAAATGAATAATTTATCCTAAATAATTTGAAATTTTTTAAAAAGAGAATGATAATAGAAATTTTCAGTGGATTATGTTGGTGAGAGAATTCGAATAGTTGTATATATGTATATATTTGTGTGTGTGTGTGTCTATATATATATATATATATTTGTGTGTGTGCAACTTTGGAAGAAAGCGAGAGCAAGAGAAAGGAAAAAAAAAAACCAGTAAAAAAAGTGAGGACTCTAGCTAAAAAAGTTCCAACCAAAACGTAAAGAACAAGGGGAAAATATATATAACGTCAGAATAAGGTGGCTGCAAGTTTGATTTACCAAAAAAAAAAAAAAAACGTTGAAATTAAGTTAAAAAAAATCAAGTAAAAAGTGGTTAGTGGGGGCTAAATTTTTTTTTTTTAATTGAAAAAGAAAAAATCTAGATGTTAGTTAGTGAAGGAACAAGTAGTTTTTCAAATAATATCATAAATTTGGAAACTATAAGAATATATATATATATAGGAGTGCTCACTTTTCTGGCATTGCCGGATGAACGGCACCTATGAGTGCGGTAGGGAAGTCAGATTACTCGGTGGAGAAAGACTGCTGGGCTTCAAATTGGACGGTTACGTGGCTGACGGTGGGGATAGTTTCACTACTACAAAAAGTACATTACACGACGGAGATTACACGACGGTTCTTTGGAACCGTCGTGTAAAGTCGGACTTTACTTTACACGACGGTTCCTAGAAACCGTCGTGTAAAGTGCTCCGCGAGGAACTTTACACGACGGTTCCAAAGAACCGTCGTGTAAAGTCCGACTTTACACTACGGTTCCAAAGAACCGTCGTGTAAAGTGCCTCGCGGAGCCACTTTACACTACGGTTCCTTGGAACCGTCGTGTAAAGTGCGACTTTACACGACGGGTTTTAAGAACCCGTCGTGTATTCCTAACTTTTTTACCATTCAGCAGCCCTCATTTCATCTCATTACAGATCTATCGCGCAGCCGTGAAAAACATCACAGACACCTGCGAAACCACGTCTCCTCCACTGCGAAACCAACACTCGCATATATTAAATATTTGTAAGTATTGTGATTATTACTTACTCTTCGTTTTATTTATTTGATTTTTATGGACGATTATTGTAGATGTCAAAAATGGTATATATTCTCTTTTTTTTCTTTTTCGGTATGATTAGTTGTTGACTATACGTTGTGTTTTTAAATGCAAAAACTTGATTATTGAATAATTTGTATGATAAATTTAATATCGATTTAGGTCAGATTCTTGGAAATGGATCGAAAATGAATGTGGGCTAATAGATTGACTAGAAAATATCGAGATGGGATTGAAGAATTTTTGTCATTTGCGGAAACTCGCATGAAGAATGATAAGATTTGATGTCCTTGTGTGGATTGTGGAAATCATAGATCTCATACAGTTGATGAAGTTAGAAGACACTTGCTTGTGCGTGAGATTATTTGTTCATACCAAACGTGGTATTTACACGGTGAAATGTGTTTTAATCCATCATCGAAGAACAAAGCGAAAGATGATGTTGTTGAGGAAGTTGTAGGAGATAATTTGTTTGATATGGTTAATGATTTGGAAGAACAGTTTGTGCATCGTCCGAAGTTATTTGAAGCAATGATGAATGATGTCGAGATGCCCTTGTATGACGGGTGTAGTAAATATACGAAATTGTCCGCATTGGTCAAATTATGGAACATGAAGGCATCGGGATGGTGGACAAATTCTAGTTTCACGGCACTTTTAGAATTTCTAAGAGAGGTTCTACCGGTTGATAATAAAATACCCGCTAGTATGTACGAAGCTAAGAAGACGTTGAGCACTTTGGGAATGAAATATGAAAAAATTCATGCATGTCCAAATGATTGCGCCCTTTACCGAAATGCGTACGAGAATTTGGATGAATGTCCGGTTTGTAAGGAGTCAAGATGGAAGAAGGGCAAGAAGCCAATGAATGGCAGCAAAGGTGTGCCGGCAAAGGTGTTATGGTACATTCCTCCGGCACCGCGTCTACGGTGTTTATTCCGTAATGCCGAGCATGCCAAGAATTTGGCTTGGCACCATGATAAATGTGTTGAAGATGGTATGCTTAGACATCCAGCCGATGCACCACAATGGAAGACCTTTGATGCCGATCATCCTGAATTTTGTGCGGAACCACGGAATCTACGTCTTGGTTTGTCGGCGGACGGAATTAACCCACATGGTAATATGAGTAGTAGGCATAGTACTTGGCCCGTCATACTTATCAACTACAATCTCCCTCCGAAGTTGAGCATGAAGCGAAAGTTCTTGATGTTGACCTTATTGATATCTGGTCCTCAACAACCAGGGAATGACATTGATGTGTACTTAACACCACTAATCGATGATCTAAAGAGCTTATGGGAAAAGTGGATCGAAGTTAGAGATGCTTACCGTCAAGAGACATTCACACTCCGTGCAATGTTGATGTGGACAATCAATGACTTTCCTGCTTATGGAAATCTATCTGGTTATTCAGTCAAGAGTTCTATCGGTTGTCCCGTTTATATGAAAGAAACATCCCCCATCCGATTGAAGAATGGTAAGAAAACCGTTTACCTTGGTCATATGAGATTCTTACCACAAAATCATCGATACCGCAAACAGAAAAAGGCTTTCGATGGCAAAACGGAAGAAAGAAACCCTCTCCGGGTTTTGACCGGCGAAGACGTTTATGAGATGGTTAAGGATTTGAAAGTGGTGCTCGGGAAAAGAAAACGGCGTAACAATGATCCCGTGGTAGACGGCCCTTAGAAAAAACGGTCAATCTTCTACGAACTTCCATATTGGAGGACACTTTTTGTTCGTCATTGCTTGGATGTGATGCATATTGAGAAAAACGTGTGTGAATCAATAGTGGGCACGTTACTAGACATTCCTAATAAGAGCAAAGATGGTGAGAAGGCACGGTTGGATCTTAAGGAATTGAAGATTAGACTTAACTTGATCCCTACGAAGAAAGGGAATGCAACTTACTTACCTCCGGCGAAGTACACACTATCAAGACAAGAAAAAAGAAAGCTTTGTAAGTGGCTCGCTTCTGTAAAAGTGCCCAACGGGTATTCTTCCAACTTGAAAAGGTTGGTGTCTATGAAGGATCTGAGGCTGATTGGTATGAAATCACATGATTGTCATATCTTGATGCAACAGTTATTACCGCTGGCGTTGCGAGGAGTTTTAACGAAGAACGTGAGATTCGCAATTACCAAGTTATGCTCATTTTTCAACTCGATATGCTCTAAGGTAATAGATCCATTGACACTAGATTCGCTACAATTAGAGTTGGTTAAGACTTTGTGCTTGCTTGAAAAGTACTTTCCACCATCATTTTTTGACATAATGATTCATCTAACGGTGTACTTAGTCCGGGAAGTGAAGCTATGTGGACCGGTGTACTTGAGATGGATGTATCCTTTTGAAAGGTACATGAAGGTTTTGAAGGGTTATGTCAAGAACCGAAATCGGGCAGAAGGATGTATAGTAGAAAGCTACATTGCGGAGGAATCGGTCGAATTTTGCTCCTAGTATTTGTCCACCGCGGAGGCGAATGGGTTGCCGAATACTACAAACATTGACTGGAAAAGACTATCCGTCGGCGTTCCATCGCAGGTAAATCGATGTGAATGGAAGAAAGCTTGTCTCTATACTTTACATAATAGGGTTGAAGTTGAGCCTTTTATCGAGCTTCACCTACAGGAAATAAGAGATAAATATCCAAGAAGAGGACGAAATGAAAAGTTGATACACGATGACCACAATCGGACGTTTCGTCTGTGGCTACGAAGTCATGTCTTTCAGAAGGACGGCTGTTCGCAAGAGTTAATGAACCCCGCTAGAGGTCCGTCGATGATTGTTACACGGTATACATCGTACTTCGTCAATGGTTATACATTCTACACTCGTGAAAGAGATGAGAAGCATCCCGTTCAAAATAGTGGTGTTAGTATCCGTGCTAAGGCAATGCATATTTCATCTGCAAAGGACAAGAATCCAGTTTATGGAACTATGAACTACTTCGGTTTCATTGAAGATATTTGGGAACTCGATTACTGTGGTTTACATGTAGCACTCTTTAAGTGCAAATGGGCAGACAATAATTATTTAAGAATTGATAGTGATGGCATCACAGTTGTGGACTTTAGACGATTGGGATACAAAAATGATCCATTCATTATGGCATCACAAGCAATCCAAGTATTTTATACAACGGATCCCAGCAATGCAGAGTTGTCCTTAGTTGTGCCGATGAAGCCAAAATTGTACCGTGATGGGCAAGAAGATGAGGAAGATTGCTCCGACATTTCATCTTTCACACAGGGAATGCCACCGGTTGAGGAGATTGACGAATTCGATGATGATATTTCGCACTTGGTTCGATCAGATATTGAATGGACACGTGTTGCCAAAATTGTACCGTGATGGGCAAGAAGATGAGGAAGATTGCTCCGACATTTCATCTTTCACACAGGGAATGGACACGTGTAATCTCCCTATTACACGACGGTTTATAATACACCGTCGTGTAATCTTCAAAAAATTTTGAAAATTTTTAACTTTCGTTTTTCGAAATCCGCGCGCAAACCCACTACTTATATAAATACAACTTCCTCTCCTTTTCTTTCCACATACCTTCTCATTTCTCTTCACACTCTCTAAATTTCTCAAGTACCCACTTCCTCCTCCAAGCCGCCGCCAACTCCGTCGCCGCCGCCGCCGTCGCCGCCGTAGCCAATCTATTGGTGTTGGAGTATCTATTCATCTTCAAAGAAAATCAAGGTAACTTCATATACAACTTAAAATAAATTTGGGATTTTGTCTTGTTGTTTGTCACTAAAGATCCATTTTTTAGCAAGGGTGTTTAAGTTCATAATGATGCTCTTTGTAGATTAATGGTTTGTGAATGGTTTTTACACCTTACATACACATGAATTTTTCCCGCCCACAATATGCTCGATAAAATGTCAACTTGAGTTTTTGGAGGAATAATATAGAAACAATCACTATTATATATGTATAAAAGCTTACACATGAATTTTTCGAGTGTTATTTTTGTCATACGCCTGCGTTTTGCACTTAATTAGTTTTTTTTGACCTAATTGGTGGGGGGCGCCCAGGCGCCCGTGTGGGGGGCGCCAGGTGCCCTTGGGCGCCTGCCGCCCGTGTGGAAATATAACTTTTGTTATATTTTCCACTATATTTTATTTGTGTCAACATAATAACAATTAAAAAAAAAAAGAAAAAAGTTCGAATACCTATTAACGTAAATTTTTTTTTTTTTTTGCCAATAAATGTAGGTGAACGAATACAATGGAACATTCCAAAAAGGGACGAGCACGAATGAGAAACCCGATGGATCCCACTGTCGAGGGCAAGCGAAGGGCAACAATAATGAAACGCGTCCATATGGCAAGGAAAAGAGGTGAACGAATTCAAGTCACGTTTGACGAGAAAGGACAACCGGAAGGGAAGCACGATGACGAATTGATGAGCTGGATTGACGTGCTCGCTCAAGAGCACGTTCCAATATGGATTCAAGATTGGAGATCTCGTGATTTAGACGGATTGAAAGAAATTATTTGGAAAGAAACTGTTACTTCTTTCACTGTGGAAGAAAGCTTCCGGAGCACTTGTTTAAAATCATGTGGTGAGGCTGCAAGGAATTTTCGGTATGATCTGTACAAGACATTTGTCGAGGAATTTATAAATGAAGAAAGTGTGTGGACACGGCCGCAAAAAGTTATTGACAACTACCCCAATATTGAAGAAGAGGATTGGATGAAATTCGTTCAGTATAGAACGTCCTCGCAATTCCAACAACTATTTGATCGTGGAAGCGAAATAAGGACAAACAACGAATACTCATCAAGAGGAGGCAGAGACGGATATAGGAAGCTCGACCAGGAAATTGTATGTCAATAAATTTTGTTTGTACTAAATCGTATCCCATTTATACTAACGATGTTAATTACAGTTTAAGAAGACTGGGAAATGGGAAAAAAGAGATGGTTTGTGGCTAGAGCAACAGACAACCACAGATGGAGAGTTGAAAGATCCAGCATGTCAAAAAGTTAGCGAGATGATAGTAAGTTTACTAACTAACAATATTTTCTTCATCACTACTATACGTACTTACAACCCTTTTGCTTAAATGATTTCTGTTAATAATCTTGTAGATGGAGTACAACACACAGGCGAGCCAAGGCACTTTCGAGTCAGTTGGCACTAATGATGTATTGTCGCAGGCATTATCTAGACCCGAACACAAAGGCTGTGTCCGTGGCCAATCAAAGTTCGTAAAGCCATCTCAGTACTTTAACCTAAGTCGAAGTTCGAAGAAAGACAATGAAGTACAATCAATGAGACGTGAAATAGAAGAATTAAAGGCGTTGGTGCGTGGTCTATGTGCGAACAAAGATGTGGAGCCGTCGGTTGATCCCAAGAATGTGCCAACCGTAGACCAACACAACAGCTTTAAGGCTAGTTGCTCTGCCCAAGAAAAACAACATGGAGTTGCTGAGCCGCCAACCATGCCTGTCGACAGTCAGGAGTGTAAGCTCTATATCTTCGATGAAGTTCAGGGTGGACAGTTGCTTATTGCGTTTGGAAGAGCATGGCTCGAGAGCCTCCCCACCGATACGGTGCATGGGATTCCACTGGGGGAAGGGAACGTGCGAGTGTCAATCAACGTGCCCAAATTAAAAAAAGCACCATTACCTATACCGACGTACGACGCAACGACTGTGGAGGATGCTGTTAATGGGTTTGTTGCTTGGCCTAAAAGTTTAGTTGAGTTCGACATGAGTATGAACAAGGCGAGTCGAGGGCCTAGTCACGTTCCCGACCCAGCAGCTGGCAACAAAAAACGCCAAAAAAAGGCTGGAAATAAAACGATCGACTCTCGAACTAAGGTACAACAAGGTGCGCAAGAACAAAAACTCGTGTTCGACTTTAATAACATGAACAGGGCAATGAGGCCTTGGCTTATTATGCACATAGTTCCATGCGTCAAGGTAATCAGATTGAGGTCCCAATACCATACACGATTATGGGTTTTGATATGCCTGTCTTTCTGAGCTTTGAAGATATTTATGAGTTCATTAATTTACAAGAAATCAGTGCGAATTGTATATTAGTCTAAATGAGGTACGGCATTCTTTATCTTAAAATTTCTTTTTATCTGGAAAATCTTCTATATTTCATGTAGAGTAACATTTTTGATACGGTTATGCAGATATTTGGAGGAACTATGTAGAATTAACGGGCAAGCTGAGAAGTTTGTGTTTGTGTCTCCAAGCTTGATCTCACCGGTGAGAACAGATACTGAAGATGCTGGCAGGAGAGAGCGAGCCGACAATCTTCTCAGTTTTTTGCGTGACGCACCCAAAGAACAGCTTTATCTTGTGCCACATAACAGAGGGAGACATTGGGTTTTGGGTGTCATTGACCCATGGGAGGACCTCGTCCTTTATTTTGATTCTCTTCGGGAGAAGAAACGCGACGATTTTACTGAGCTAATGAACATGTAAGTCAATTTGAATATGTGATTTTTTTTAATCTTAATTATATGCATCTTAATTAGTTTGAATTTTACCAATTTGCTAGGGCCCTAACGGATTGGAAGATTACGACCGGAGAAGGGATTAGGAGGAGACGAGACTGTAAAACCAAAATCTCGAACCGTCCTTGTCCTCTCCAAGAGGGAAGTGTTGAATGTGGTTATTTTGTTTTATGTTTTATGAGGGATATAGTGTTGAATGGAATTGACGCACTTGAAAGTAAACAATTTTATTCTTCTGAGGATTTGGATCTGATTAGGGGAGAATGGTCTAGCCATGTAATGGAATTCATTAATTATGATGTATAAACTTGTAATGTAATAATTGGAGTGTATTTTTAGTTTGATTAATGAAGTTAATATCTTGGATCGTGTATTGGATAACATACAGATTATACCACCCGTGGGAAATAAAAAAAAAACTCCAATTTTTTTTAAAATAATAAATTACACGACGGTACGATGTACCGTCGTGCAAGTATATTACACGACGGTTCCGGAAGGAACCGTCGTGTAATCTTAAAGATTACATGACGGTTCCTTAAGATTACACGACGGTTCCGGGAGGAACCGTCGTGTAATCGACTTGGGGCTAGTTTGATTACACGACGGTTCCGGGAGGAATAGTCGTGTAATCTCCGTGTGCCCAGTGAGATTACACGACGGTTCCGGAAGGAATCATCGTGTAATCTTATAAATTACACGACGGTTCCTTCCGAAACCGTCGTGTAATGTTCGTTTTTTTGCTCCGCCACATAACTGTTTACCGGGATTACACGACTGTTGGAAAACCGTTGTGTAAAACTTAGATACGACGACGGTACTAAAACCGTCGTGTTATCTTCCACGACGCTGGATTACACGACGGTTAAGGAACCGTCGTGAAAACTTTACACGACGGTTAAAACCCGTCGTGTAATCCTTCTTTTCTAGTAGTGTTTTAAGTGAAAAAATTATAGTTGTCAGATGAATGAATGATGAGAAACTGAAATGAAGGGCTGAAATGTAAATTCAGTGAAGGTCTGGACAAGATAAAGCTTCAGTGTGAAATGCGGAATCCGGTTTTGTTCCCTGTTTTAGCATGCATTGCAACGAATGTGTAGATGGTTTGTCACAACCGCTTGTTGACATTGTCCAAAATGGGAACTGACGTCAACAGACAGACAACATCGGGAAAAAAGACGTGTTCAAACTGTAAGTTGTTAAATTTGGAAGGGAAAAGCCGGTGGGCGTGAGCTGAAGAGCAAACCACAAAGATGGAAACCTCTGTACTGGGCCTGATGAAACCATAAATAAGAGTTTGATGACCGACCGGCAGATGTGATCGAGATGCCCAAGCCGATGTCGGTGGAGAAGCAAGCGGGGCAGGTGATTGTGGTGGCGAGGATTAATTTGGGAGCGATGTAGTGTGCATGCTCGTAGCTCATGCAGGATTTGAAATTTATTTATTTATTTATTTATTTTTACTATAGAGGAGTTCTTAGCTATGTTTCAAATGAATCAGATGAAGAAAAAATATTTTTTTCTTTTTCCAAAAGTACAAAGAGCTAAAGATGTAGATGTTTTTTGTTTTATAAAAAATAAACCTGTTGTTTGCACGTTGCAAATCACAAACCGCATGGCATGTAGCCAGACATGTGGGCCTCGATAATAAATGCTCGGTGACCAAGTGGGATGCTTATGTTGCATGTTGACTCTTGTAGTCGTTTTTGTACTGGTACGTCGTTTGTAGATTGTTGTAGCTTGTTAATTGCTTTCCTAACTTCCTTTTGTTCTACCCCAATTGCTCTCACCGTTTTTTATTTTTATTTTTTTTTTTGGGATAGTACCTCTACAACTGCACTTACTAAGGCCTTGTTTGGCCATAAGTTTAGTTTAAACTAAACTGTACTTTTTTTATCATGTTTTTTGTTTTTTTCCCTAAAAAATTGTTTGTCTTTTCTGAAAATTCAAAAAAATTTACTATTTAAACTTACAAATCTTAATTCAAACTTACACACCAAACATCCCTAAATGTTGAAGCTTCCGCTACAGGCTACACCTGAAATCGTGTCGGATGCTGTCGTAGGATACCCCTCTGCTCCTCGCTTCTCCTGACACCATCCGATTCTCATCCAACGACTCACAATGTATAGCCATTCTTTTCAGGCAAAAACACTGTCGTATAGTTGAGTATTTCTATACATATACACACACTAGGGCTCTCGTTTCCGACATCTAATTTTTGCCGAAATTAAATAAATATTTCATCAACTGTTTCAATTTGTGCACTAACCCATTCTTTATCAATTTTATGGGTTGTTGGAATTTCAAGGGTGGGTATAAATTAAAAAAAAAAAAAAATCAACAACCAATCTTAGTAGAATTTTGAAAACACGCTTGGAGTTGAACTGCGAGGGTGGTGTAGTAGTTGAAGAAGATGAACATTGAGGTTTTTTTTTTTTTTTTTTTTTTTTTTTTTGCCTTACTCAGATGTAGGTGTGTATGTAAAATAAATTTCATGTGCACAAAACATCTAAACCATTTAAATAAAATCCAACAGTAGAGAATATAACCTCATCAATGAGGTAAAGTAGTTTTCGTCATTGTAGAATTGTCCATAAATAAAATCTCAGGGGAAAAGGATAAAAAAAAAAAAAAAACGAAAACCCACCCTAAGCCCTTACCTGCATTTCTCAAAACCCCTTTTACCCCAAAAAGAAAGAAATCCCCTCCCGAGGCCCGCCATTAGTAAGCTCGGCTCACAATAGGTTCTGTTTGTCACCCCTGGGACAAAGAAATCTTCCTTAAACTTGTGCTTCTTTACTATCGAAGTTGACATAATTAAAAGGGCACGGAAACTAGGTGATGTAGGACCTAGATAGAAGAGTGAATAGAGATAAAAGAATTGAACCAAGATAGAGAAGAAGAGCCACTAGAGATATGGAAATACAACCATAAGAGAGAAAAGAGAGGATTTATCGAGAGAACAAGTCAAGAGGAAGAAAACCACTAATATCAGTAATCATTCTCTCGGAATAAGAATTACAATCTGGTATTTATAGAGATCTAAACTGACAAGATAAATAAATATTCTAGATAATCCCAAGGAGATCAACAAAAACTTTCAAATACTAAAATTTGAAAAATCCTAATTGACAACTATACATTTAAACATTCTTATCTTGTTAGGCATCACTAGGGAAACCTGAAGAAACACCATGTGGAAGAAGAACGAGATTTATGCATCTTTTCTCCACTCTATCAACTCACTAAATTCAATTGGAAAACCACTCAAGTTTAAAGGAAGAGCCTAACACTACACCTGCCAATACAAATTTGCACTGAAGATGGGTGAGAAAAAATAATGGCAATTTGAGTTGAGAAATTTTTGCTTTATCATCCTTGTGCTTTTGTCCTTGGTGATTTATCGAACGGCTGAAATTGATTCCAGAAGCGCAAATAAAGCACACAAAAAGGGTAACCAACATATAATTCCTGGCATGGAAAAAAAAAATGCCGGCTTTGCCAATTACTGAGTTTATGGAAAAAGTAATCAAGTGTATCATATTATCGGAGGTCAGATCGGTTATCCTTATGTGAATACGATTTTAGGTGTTCTCTTTCTCCCTGTATTTATCTTGACAACTTGAATTTTACGTGCAGGTGTCAGTTCATGAATTTTGCAAGAAATAGGAAGTGTTGTCATTGTCAAGAGCCACGGCCTAAGGGTCAGTTGAATCCTGGAGAATGGGAATGCCCCTCGTTTCTCTCTCTCTCTCTCTCTCGTCTTCTACATGCTGGGAATATTATTTTAAGCATCTCAACTTCTTCTACATAATTGTTGCAAACTTAAATGAAACGAGTTATGTAACTTTTGGTTTGGATGTTGTAGATGTTGTTTCTTGAACTTTAGTAGAAACACAAGGTGTCTGAAGTGCAAACAGGAACGTCCTACAGAGGCAGCAACTAACCATTATGAGAAGCAGATATGAAGGCTACCTCACTCATTCATAGGTCACTTAAAGCCCAAATACACTGCTGGAAGATGCTTATAAGGTGGTTATGGGGTTATGTAATTAAGCGTTATGGTCGTTTGGCATTCATTATACACCGGGCTTGTGAGAGCTCTGCATTTCGGTGAGCTTTGGGGGCTTGCACATGTTGTTGATGGTAGCGTTTCCTTCGGCTTCCGCAACCATGTGTTTCAATGGCAGAAAAAATAAATAAAAACGGGACTAGAGGGAGAAAAATGCTTTCGGATCAAATTGAGTTTTTAGAGTTAATTGTCTCGTTACCGGGATTTTATGAGTTCCCCGTTCTTAAAGTTTAAAAATTTTATTTATTTATTTATTTTTAAGGTTTTCTTTGTAAATTGCATCTGGAATTTTGTATCCCTTTGGTGTATAGAGGGAGAAGACAAATTAACGGACACAAAGCGCGGACAACACTGACCAAAACAAAGGCATTTGACTCAAAGCGGAGCCTTTGGTAACTGAGCGACAAGGAAACATGTAAATGTAAATGTGTACTTTTGATTCCCTGATCATCTTCTTCAGCAACCTTGTTTATGCCTCTTTCTTTCTTTTTATTGTGAATTGAGAATGCTCAGTACGTGTCAACCTAATTAGAATGCGCTTTTATTTCCTAATGCTTTAGCTTTCTTTTTATTTTTTATTTTTTATTTTTTATTTTTTATTTTCTTTTTTTCAGGTGAACGGTGAAGATGTTTGACTGCCGATAGCATTTGAGCTTGCGAAAACACTGGTTTACGTTTTTCTGTTTTGTGCATGTGAGTTTGATTTCCCTTTTCTTAGGATTTTGGGATTTGCTTTTTTTTCAGCTCATTCTTTTTCATATATTCTATGTAGCTTTTACTTTTGTGAGCTGTTTATTATTAAATGTGTTTCTCTCTATGAAGTATTTTTTTCCTCCCTCCTCGTTTTGGTTTCATTAATATCCACGGCATGAAACAATTTTGAGTCCTTTTTTTATTATTTTTTTTATTTTTTTATTCTGAGTCCATTTTTTTTAGTAATTGATCCAAATAGTTTCTGAACTCTTTAAAATGTTATGGTTTGGTCTATATTTTATTTTTATTTTTTACTGAGAAAACCTTGAATTTTTAAAATATTGACCATTATAATTCTTTTCATCTAAATCCTTTAAATTTCAAACGTAATGAGTTATGTATAATGCATGTGATTTATTTTATAAAGGTATTTTAGTAATTTAACAATAATTAATTTAATAAAAATTAAAAAAAAAATAAAAACATAAAATTCCTCTCTCTCTCTCTCTCTCTCTTCATTTCTCAAAACCAGACAAATCCCAGATCGCCAGTGCGGGGGAAGGGGGGGCGCGAACCGCAGAACCAAGATTGCTCCCTCCCCACCCCCACTCAAACCCAGTCCCCTCCCCCCCAAAATTTTGATCTAGAGCGGCACGACGAACTTGACTGCTGTAGGGACGGTTGTGGCCGGGTTTTCACGAGATCTGGGGCGACGCGGCAAACCCATATCACCGGCGCGGGGGGGACTGCTGAACCTAGATTGCTCCCTCCCCCCCAAAATTTTGATCTGGGGTGGCGCGACGAACTCGGCTGCTGTGGGGACTGCTATGGCTGGGTTTTCATGAGATCTGGGGTGAACTCGACAAAGATGGTGGCTGTGGGGATGGTGTGGCTGGGTTTGCATTTCTCAGCTTTTTTTATTTTTATTTTTATTTTTTTTTATTTTTTAATGTGGTTGGTGAGGTATTGTTTGTAATAAGGATGTTTTTGTCTTTTGATGAATAATTGAGCTCATCTGATGGGTCACATGACTAATTCAGTTAAAAACTTAATTGTTATTATGGAAAGGACTAGAATGACCAATATTTTAAGAGTTCAGGGTCTTATCGACAAAAAAAAATAAATAAATATATATATATATATATATCAAACCGTTACCTTTTAAAGAGTTTATGGACTATTTAAGTCAAGTATTCTTTTTTTTTTTTTTAAAACTACAATATATTATGTATGTAACTTAGCCTCCAAATGGTAGGAAGTAAAGAAAATAAGATGGAGAGAACTTGTAAAAGATAGAAAATTGAAATGATGAAAATGGTTTTGTTTTGTTTTTAGGTTGTTTGGTAGAAAAGGAGAGAAAAAAGAAAGTTATACAATGAATAAAAATGTATTTTTAATAATAATAGGGTGAATTTTAGTTTTCCTCTTATTTTTTGAGAGACTAAAATTAGTGAGTCCTACTACAAATTTTTTTTTTTTCACCTAATTTTTTCTTTCCATCTTTTCTCCCTTCCTACCAAACAAGCTAGGCTAGCATTTTGCATCCAGTAATCCATCCTTTCACTTCCTTCCTCTTTTTCATCATACCTAGGTTGAGGTCAGGGTCGAATTTCGGGACTAGGTTGGATTTTAGGACTGGGTCGGGGTTAGGTTTCGGGATAGGGTCAGGTTTTGGGATTGAGGTCGGGTTTCGACACAGTGGTTGCGGTCGTGTTTCGCCAACCCAACCTCAGTCCCGAAACCCGACCCTGACCCCTAACATCAGTACCAAAACTCGATCCCGATCCCAGTCCCGAAACCTAATCCTGACATCAGTTCTAAAACCCAAACCCAACTCCTGTCTCGAAATCCGACACCTAGTCCCGACCCCGTCCCAAAACCTGACTCCAACCCAATTCCAAAACTCAACCCCAGTCCGAAACCTCTATTTTCTCTTTTATTTCCCTGCTTTCCAACTGTCATGGAGATTTTGCCTTCACTATTTTTTTTTTTTTTTTTTGAATTAGACAGGTTTTATGCAACCTTGATTAAACTTGTTAGAACATTTAATTTACTTGCAGAAATTGTTAATTTTTAATTGGGTTGTAGGAGAAATTTTTTGGTGGATATCCTCGTGTGACAATATTGACAAGAAAGCTGAATGAATTTTGCTTGGAGTGGCTATATGGGATAATGGAAAGGAATCAAAGGATGCTGCTAGAGACCCAATATGGGTGCAATGTTGCCTCAAATCTTATTATCTCGATAAAACTGATATCTGGGGAACTCGACGTTTTCGGATATTTGGCACCAAACTTGTTCTTGCTTGACCACAAGAACAAGAACCACTTCCACGCTGTAAGTTATGTAAATAGTTGATTTGAAATGGGTCGTCGCTTCGGTTTATAGTTATCTTTTATGCTGTAAATTAATGCCTCTTTATTTTATTTATTTTATTTTTTTTGGATGCATACCCAATCCGACGGGGTTGGTTTGGATCCTGTTAGGTTGGACTGCATTTTCAAAATGGAAATAATAATAATTATAATAAAAATAAGGGTCGATAAGGGAAAGGGTAAACTTGGGAGAAGGGAAGGGTACACTTTGGAAAGGAGTAAATATCAATTTGATTTTTTTAGCCCTAAAAAATAAGCGAAAGTTTGGTGAATCAAGACGTTTATTCCATTTGTTGTCTTAGAGAAGAGCTACTTCTATACTTCATCAACTTTTCAAACATTAATTCACGCTTATTTTAAAAAAAAAAAAAAAAAGGACTTTCCACAAGCTGCATTATCCATATTGTTATTAAATTCAATGAGGACCAAGATCCTCATATCATCATAACCATAATTATTGATTTCGAAAATCTAAACCCCACCAGACTGAGTCGGGTTCTCTCACAAAGTGTGGGGTCACTTGCGTGCGAACCCCTTAAAGATGTTCCACACAATATTGCAACTTACTAAAAGTGCTCTTTCTCTTGGAGAAAACTGGATACAAATGTTGAAATAAAAAAGAACAGGTTTTGAGCAAGGATGAAAATATCTACGACATTGTCGATATTTTCACGATATTATCCATATTTAAAGTCTTGACATGGATAACAAAGGGAATGATATTTCTTCTAAGAGTATCAATCAAATGTTCACAATGTCCAAAACTATCTATAATATCCATGAATATCCGTGAATATCTATGATATTTTTTGATATTCTCACAAAATGTCCAAAAACTTGGGGACTTTTTTTTTTTTGGGAAAAAATTTCAATTTTCTCACACTTTTCATTTTTTTAAAAAATAAGAATAAAATATGATAATATGCTACACAAGATGAAGATTATGGTTGAGGGTAATGGGGCGATTGGAAAATAACATATGAGAAAACGTGATGTGACTCAAATGAGTCAAACTAATGAGGATTCTATTGCCTTGAGTTTTGATTTCGTGAGCTTAACAACTGAGCAAAGTTTATATAGTTATAATTATCCTTATAGTTATCAAATGGGGTCTAGTTTAGAAGTACAAAACGTTTTTTTTTTTTTCAATATATTGGTATATCCTCCACCATATATTGATATCGAGATGTCATTCATACCCATCATGACTACTCATCAAATTGGATAAATCAACAACATCCAATTTATGTGTTTGGAAGAGACCAAGGAATGTACATGTGATACATTAACAATTAAATTCAAAACTATTCAAGAGAAATATTTTGACAAGTCATGTATTGTTTATATTAGATCTGGATCAACACATATCTAGCGTTTTCCAACTTGTTAGAAATTTTTGATATTTAGTGCACTCGAAACTAATATGTACTCTCTTATGTTTGACAGTTAATTTTAATGTACTCTATTATATTATTATATGTTATTTGCAATTATTATTGAGTATGTAATATCATATTGAAATTACGTACTCTATTATATTTTATTTGTAATGATTAATGAATATATAATATCATATTGAAATTATAATTATTGCTTAATTATTGTGATTTGCTATTACATTATGCCTTATAACTCTCGTATTTGATTAAAATAATACTTTTTTTTTTTTTTTTTTGAAATTGATTCAAATTATGCAATAGATTGTTTTTCCATTTTGTAAAGTTTCAACAAAAAGATATAATTTTTTTTTGAGTATCTATTTTTTCTTGAGATATCCATTGACTTCGACATTTCCCTCGACATTATCCGTAAATCAAAACCTCGATAAGTCTGTTGACATTAACATTTTCATCTCTGTGAATATCTTATGAGGAGACAACTTATTGAAAAGACACAACTTTTACTTCTTTTATTGATTAAAAACAAAAGCAAAAACACTACCATACGGACCTTAAATAACAATGCTCTTTTGCCAAGTTTAACTTTGCATAAACATTTCATTAAGCAAGTACCTTCATATGATACTTAAAAATTAAAAAAGCACAATTGGCAAAGTCCAGCATTTTCTCCATGCATCCAAATAACATTTCTTGAATGGTACAAAAATAATTAGTTTCAAACAATGTGGAATCCTAAATTTAAAAGCACATCCTAGATTTCTTTATTCCTATACTGCTAAACAAATTTATCAACTGTAAGAATTATCTATTTCACTTTCCAAAAGATGAACTACGTAGCAAAAATTTTGCATATAATAATATCGTCCATCATCGATGGCGAGCTTTCTAACGGCCAAATAGTAAGAATATCGCTGCAAAACTCTGTGCTGCCCCCTCTATTAAGTTTGGTTCGGTGACACAACTGGCAAACTCAAAATGAAGCAGAAAGCCAATCCATGAACTCCACAAGAATACAACTTAGGCTTTTATTCGTGCCGACTCTCCCACAGCATTCTCCATTCTTGTGTACCAGTCTCCAATACGTGTGTGTTCCACCATGTCTCGACCAGACCTCAAATAACGGATTGGTCTTAACACCCCAAAGACCGCAAGGTCAGCCAAATTAGGCTTGGAGCCTCCTGTAACACAAAAAACATACAAGATGAAAATGGGCAGAAAGACAACGGAAATGACGAGTTTAAACTCATGTACAAGAACTTTCGATATAATCTTGTTCAAGACTCGACATCAATGCACCAAGGATAGTTCTCTTTCATGATCGTATGATATTACTATGCTTAAAAGCTAAAGCTTTTCTTTTGTTTCAGATTTAGTATGTCATTGATTACACGAAACAAATAATGCACACATCAATAACAGGACTTCTTCAGCACTAGGTGGACAAGAGGATAACAATCTTTATATTCACTATGAGAATACAAGTATAAAAATAAAAACGATTTGGCTTTATTAGTTTAATGGGACAAAAAGTATAGCAAAAAAGTTCGACCTCATAATACAAGTCCACAGTATATGTGTGCTTATTTTCCTCTCTATAACAACTTAACCATGTAATGCATGAGCTTAAGTGTGCATTTATCCAATATCCCAAAGACCATTATTTGATTTATCAGAGCCAGGGATGCAAACCTTTATGCAATATCCAATGCATATATACTGCACCTTTAGATTGCATACCTAGAAAATCTCTGCCATTTAGTGCATTTACCCATGTTTCTGCAGCATCATACAGGGCTGCACGTTCATCCGTAATGTTATATTTCTTTTTCAGATTCTTCGACACAAAATACATAGCTGCAGCCCCAGCATATTTTACTGTAATCTTTTCAGTAAAGCTAAAGTTACCTGCAGTTATGGAACCCAATCTTAGAATTCCAATAACAAAATTAAAACAAAATGCTAATTTAATTTGGTTATACAGCAAATGAAGGGGATATCTTAATCAGTAAAAGCGTAAAACAATATGACAGAGGGACATTGAATGACCTATGTACACATGTAATGGAAAGAGGCAGTCAGAAAATTTCAATTAACCATTGAACAATACTTGTGAAATGAAAAAGAATCATACAGGAATACTTTGGAGGTAAGAGAAACACTTGTCAAACTGTGATATTTCTTTGAAATGGTGTTGTAGCGAGGAAGTGTAAGAGCAATAGAAAATAGGATAAATCTTCCTAAACTCCATTTATTACTCGGAACATAAAAAATTGAGCATCTACTCACCTGTTGATTCCGTAACAAATGCCAGGACAATTGGAATACGCACACATTTGTTAATCCTTAAGAATACCAAAAAATTGATGCATGGATGTTTGAGAAAATTCTTGAGAAGCTTCTAGCGATGAATGAACAAGACTTCATAAACAAATGACAAAAAAAAAAAAAAGTAAAGAAAAGAAAAAAAAAGAACTTCAATACGAAAACCTAATATCGAAATCCTATTCAAACAGAAAAAAATCTAATTAAATTAATAATAATTATCTAAATTGCTTCTACCCTACCATAATGTGTAAGTAGCCGGCAACCACCATCAACATAACCAGTATATATAATAGAATCCTAAAGTAACTAAGCCCCTAGAAACAAAAGCCCATTAGTTCCCTTAGCTGTTAATCACCATGTAAAGCACCAAAACATCTAGTCCCAAAATGCAAGCATCCCTAACATGCATAAAATAGTACGCACATATATGCAACTTTCCAAATCTTGGCTGCATCACATGGAAGATTCAATGTTGAAGAATCAAAGCGAGAAATCTTTAAACTCACCGGAAAGGTTAAAAGGTAAAATAAGACCAACAGGCAAAAAGTAAAATATTCCACAAGCACTTCATATATCATTAGTGGTAGTTGGCAAAGCAGCATTTTTATAGGCAAATTAATGCCAAAAGCCAAATTAAGGGGCTAGGGTGTAAAACCAACTTTTAAGTGACTAACAAGATAACAATTAACTACATGCAACATGCGTACCGTTGCTTGTGATATAGTCAAATGACTCAAGGGCCTCTGATGTATTTCGATAGATGTTGGGTGACAAGACGTGCACCAAGTGATTATCGACCCATCTATACCACAAAAATAAGCAAATGATCCGTCAGGAGTAGATCAAATGATACATTGACCACACAACAATACAGTAAAGTGCTTATATGTAATGATTCAACTGGCAAGACTCTTCTTAAAGGTAAGAAGTTCTCAAACAGCTAGAGAACTAGAGCAAAACCAAATCAATCTTGAGATGAATTTCAGTCAGAAACATTTAATAAAATAACCACTTACATTAACAAGGAAATAGGTGTTAACTGCATCTCTTCTACCAATAAACTCTAAAAGAAAATATTACACTAGCTCAGGCAATATGAATTATATGAAATTGGGAAGAAGTTTTGCTTTCCCGCTAATTTGGACAACTAGAATATAAATTTTAACCGCGAATCCTGTAAAGATTTATCCATTCTTCCTTCATACAAAATTAAACATATAAATTAAGCAATTAGACAAAGATATGAGGCACGGAAGGGGTGACTAGGGTTCATCTAACAATAAAACAACAAAACCAATCAAACAACATTCTCCCCCATCTAAAAACATTAAACGGAGAGGAATCTCCTAAAAGTTTTTGCTTCATGCCAAAGAAACGACCAAAACTGTACTCGGTCCTTAAAAACTTGCATCCTGAAACATCTAAAAATGGAACTTCTCCACATAACCTTGACTCTTGTTTGGAAGGTGCACAAAAGACGGAACCTTCCTAATAGAAAGACAAGCATATTGAAGGAATCATCAAAGAACAACCGACAACATACAACAAAGAAAACCATAAATTCATGGCCACTTGACAATCTAAAAACAAGTGGTCAATGTTTTCTTCACTTTTCTTCCTATGATGGATCAATTTTAATAGTAGATGACATGAAAAAGACCTTTTCCTTTGCAAAAAAAATGTAGGTAGTAAACATTAATCCTCCTCTGCATGTAAACAAGAAAAAAGTATAACTTTAATTGGAGAGCAATTGAATCCAGGTAAAGTAAAGAGAGCATCTACAAAAACAAAGTACCACAAACACCAATTAGAAACTGTAAGGAAGACTTATGATAGAAAATACGCAGACTTGATGGTGAATCTATATCACAGCCAAAAAACCCTAAACATACATGGGTAGGCTGTTTAGTTATGACCCCACTTTGTTAACCAACATGTTCGCATATTGCAAAGCATACCCATATCAATTTATCAATGTATTAATTTTTATTTGGAGAAACATAAGTCTGCAATGTAAACTGTATACATGCACATAACAAGCAAGAGGAAGAAAAAAAACATACTGGCGCCACTTCTTCTCTTCATCCTCTCCTGAGGAGGCTTCTTTCTCAGGGTTAAGTTTGTCCCCCAATTTATCAATAATGGCTGCAAACAACAACATACTTACTTCTAAATTTGCAATAGAACTGAAGATACGAAAAGCTATATACTTGTCCCTATTAGTGATAGAAAGACAACAAAATAATTCAAATAATGTATTAACAAGGATGAGAACCTGATGAGTCGACCAGCTGTTCACCATCAACCATCAATATAGGAACCTTCTTGTAATCGGACCACTTTATCTCCTTTTTACTAAGCGGGTTGACCTCTATAACTTTGTAAGGTATGTCGTAGTAGTCCAAGAATGCTGAGATGGAAAGAACGAACCAGCAATGAATTTACAACCAGCATCAGTGACCGTGTGAGTGAGTGATTAGAGACAGGAAGAAAAATTACACGAGTTTTCCTGTAATTGCAAAACACTAACATATTCTACCTTGTGAAATGATTTATACACAGTTTAAATTTGTTGTTGAAGACCCAAAAATTGATGGAATGATATACCGGACAAGTTAAATCTTGTTACATCCTTTTACCTAATCCTCAGGCTCGTTCACACTAGAATTTAACTCCCAACATTCTAAATTATCGAATTTCATAGTAAAAAAATTTATTCCTTTCTTCTTCGCTATCATGTAATCTGCTGTTAAATTGCAGAGAATATCATAACAAATTGAAAAGGTAAAAAACATTCAACTTTCCTCCATTTCCCTTGAGAGTAGTGTAATCAGGGATCCCATTTCTTCGGTGATTAATGCAATCTCTTAACATTGGTTGACATGATAATTTTTTGCAGACTTGTTAAAATGGCAATTTGGCATAAAATTTAGGGATTAGAGTTGGATTCCTAGCATCTCTATCCCTTTTTTTCAGACTGCAAGTAACCAATTCTTAAACCAGACCTCCATTTTTCCACATGATCACTACTCATAACAACTTTTAGTCTGGAACCAGATTTAAACACTTCCAGCTATGTAATTTACATGTGCGTGCATAAGCGTCACGAATTGATTATGAATCAGAACTCATCAAACCTTTAACTTTGTTGCAGAAGGGGCACGCCTCGTACTGGTAAAGAACGACGTCTTTAGGGACCACCTCCGGCAGCAGTGGCTCCTTCGCGTAGACTTCCACGACTCCAGCAGCGGCAGCCACGGACACCATGATTCCAGCGACACCAGTGAAAACCGTCCGAGACGAACCAAAGGATTCAAGGATGGGAAAGAACCACCGCCGGCGGTGACCAGAAAACGCATTGCTAGTCTCGGTGGCGTAGAGCGCTACCTGGAGAAGGCGGTGGGAGGTGGAGGCAGAAGCGGAAGCGGAAGCACCGCCATGGGTGGTGGAGAGAGATCGGGAGAGAAGCAAGGAGGAGGTGGTGAGCGTGGAGGCCCTTCTCATGGTGGGTTGGTTTTATTGTGCTAGAGACAAGAACGAATCCTGGAGTGGGGGAAAACATAAAAAGGGGTGAGCCTAAAGCTCAGTAGGGAGGGAAAAAGGGAAAACAACAATTAAATGACTTCAAACAATCATAGTCAGAGCAATGAAAGGGTGTAAACATATGCAAACAAATCATTTAACAGACTCTCATGTCCTACATATATCCAAAATTCAAATTCACATATTACTTATCATGAAAATGCATGCTAGGGTGTGCAAGAGGCAAACCAGTAGCTCTCATAGAGCTTTCATACCTGAACGTGTTCCTTGAAATCTTTGAATCAACCTGAAGATATCTAAAGAAATCAAATAATAACTAGACACCATGCGCTATCAACTGTAACCCATACGGTAGACTTCCTATTCTCCCAACCTACCACAGGGTAGAATAGGTCCGATCGGAGTGGGACGCTTGCCCAACATGGCTAATGACATAAATTTAAATAGCAGAAATTTAAATGGCAGAAAAATAAATAATACCAGGTAAATCCCAACCACCGTTATAGCTTACCAAGTGTAATAACCTGTACAAATGCCAATGTCATGCATATGCTAATGAATGCTCGTAACATATAACTATGAAGTCATGGGTATACATTTCAAAAAATTCTTTAAATTCAAAACATGGTTAGGCTAGTCCAATTAACAAATGGTTTTCCTTTTAAAGCATCTTATCCAACCAATCTATCATTCTCAACACTAAAACAATTATTTAAGACCTAAATTATGGTTTTGTTCAATCCCAAGAACAATCTCACACTCGGAATTGTTTTCTATATGAAAACAGTTTATACAACGACAGTGGATAGATTCGACATCCCAAGCGAGAAAATTTATCACATATTCATAGGGTCTCCAAAAATCACAATATCAGTGCCTGAACGAAGTAGACTGGTATAGCTTTCTGTTAAGCTATCACACTCCATCTTTCGGGTCTGTTAAGACCCTGAAAACGGACCGGGAACAAGGAGCAAACCACCAGGAATTTCGCAGGAATTTCCCTGCATTTTGCCGAAAATTTAAAAATGTCATAACTTATGCTAAGGGTGTCCGAGTTGGACGATCTAGGTATCAAATTGAAGCTTAGGACGTCTACTTTCAGGTTATACAACTTTCTAACCCAAAAAGTTAGTAATGAAATACAGTTTTTTTCCCGTTTTGTATAAGCTGTCACTGTTTTAACCATAAACTAGTGTTACAACATCTAATTTCTCTTAGGAAGACTATCAAGAATCTAGGTTGGGAAAATAAGGGATGTGTGGGCCTGAAATAGACCCTAAAGACTCGTCTGGTTAACCGGTTAAATACCGAATTGGACAGAACCTCCCCTATTCTACTCGAATCCTACAGTTTCTAACTGCATTAAAACCTGCAAATTCAATTCAAATAATAAAACAATTCCCACCACCATGAAAGCATGGCCAGCACCTATATCTAAATATACACAAGAAATCAATTCCAAAAAAATTTACAATGCTCGACAACTCGAGATAATGACCAACTCAGGAACTTATATTCAACTAGACATAAAACCAAACATCACATAGGCATGATGATAATCATAAACACAATTCCAAATTACCTAACCAAATCACATGATTTTTCTTCATATCCAAAAACTTTAATACAAAAACATGGATCATTATCAACTTAGCAAAATAACAAGTTTAATCATATCGATGATAATCAAAGGAAAAACGTCAATGGGTTGCAATATGCCTTAGAAAGTCGAAATCCATACCTAAAGAAAAATTGGATTAAAATTTAATCATTCCTAGAGGCTTAAATTGACAATCAAACCACAATTAAGACAACCATCAATCAAACTGAGCACCTCAGATTTAAAAGAGAAAGGAGATAGAAACCCCAACTTTCAAAAGTTGGAGGGTTCTTTTTAGAAATTAAGTGAGATTGACATTTTAGAACACGAAATCAACCACAATCACCACTCAATTGAACACAAACATAACAATCAAATTTAATTTTCGGATTGAGAAGGGAAGAGAAACCCTACCTCAAACCCGTGCAATCTACAAGCCAATCCTCCAAAATCCTGATGCTCAATCCTTTCAAAATCCCAAGCAAAAAGAAACAATTCCTAACTTGAAATTGACCTTGGATTTGAACTCCCCATCAAGAATAGAGAAAACGCTCTCTATTTTTCTAAGCTCAACTTGAACCTCCCAAGACGTGAGAGAGAGAGAGAAACCGAGAGGGAAGAAGGACGGCCTGAGAGACCAAGAGGAAGAGATGGAGAGTTAGCGTGAACATGGACGAGAGAAAAAGAGACCACGTGAAGTAGAGGAAAAGAACAGAAAATTTGGGTTTTGGGTTTTGGGTTTAGGCCGCAAACTACAACTAATAGGTTTACTTATCAAAAAAAAAAAACCCCCAAAACTGATAGGTTCCCCATTATTATTATTATTATTATTATTTATAAACACTAGTATTATTTCCCAATACTTGGAGCTTACAAAAAGTAAAACCTTTTCAATATTTATTCTACCAATCCAACTTATTTATCTATTCGTTCTAAAACTAAATTTCTCATGAATTTAAGGTTTGTTTGGCGTTTAAGTTTAATTCCAACTAAACTATACATTTTCATCTTAGTTTTAATCTTTTTTGTAAATCAACAAAATTATAATTAGTTTTTGAAAAGTCAACCAATTTCAACTTAAAAATTTTATCTACAACGGACGAACCAAACACAAGCTTAATTAATATGTACTCTTTTTTGGGTTCAGTTACAATTATCTCACTATAAGTTATACAATAACATTGGGGAATCTATTTAATTCCCAAAATAATTATGCTAATTGGTTCACATTAGTTTAAGATTATTCTACTAATCTCAAATTAATCTACCTAATCTCATAATTAATTCTTTAGGTTGTTATATTAACCCCCACCGCCGCTGCCACACCACCACCATCACCACCCGTGGCTGGAATGGGTGGCCTTCGTCGACCGATTGGATGCCAAGGGTTACTTCGCCAAAACCCTCCCTATGGATGAGAGCGAGCGTGTTTACAAGGATATGAATCTTCTCAAGGACGCCTCTCTCAGATTTGCTCGTGACCGCTATGATGTTTTTAAGTAATTATTTTCTTTCTCTTTGCTTCCCATTTTGGTTTTCGAGGTTTGGTATTCAAGTTTAACTCCAACTAAACTGTACTTTTTCATATCAATTTTTGTCTTTTTCTGAAAAGTCAATAAATTTTATAACTAGTTTATGAAAATTCAACCAACTCCAACTTAAAAATTTCATCTCTAACTAACTTACCAAACGAAGACGTAGTCTGGTGGACAGGCTTATGTTTCTCTGCCTGTCTCAATTCTATTTTTTCTTTCCTACCGGGGGGGGGGGGGGGGGTGGAAACAAGGCAATGAGAAACGGGGATACCTGGAATGGAATGTGTGATTACTTTTGATTTTCCCTTTTTTTTTTTTCTCTGTTTAGTTTCCGAGAAACCAAGGGACTAGTAGTTAAGCTTCTGCTTTTGTTTGTCTCAATTTTAATTTCTTGCATCACTGCGTTTCCTATTGTTTTTTATTATTATTATTATTATTATTTTTATGAAAAATTAGATTGTGTGGTTTTTTTAATCACCTAATCTAATGGATACCCAACTTTTTTTTTTATCTAGGAAAATAGTCGTTTGTCATTTTTCAGATTTGGTCAATCAGTTATCGACTATGAAAATTGGTGATTGACTAATGATCAATCAGTTTAAGAAAATTGATTAACCATTTTTAAAAAATGGTCTTTTAACTAATTTTTAAAAATTTTGGTCATTTATTAAAAAAACTTCTTGAAAAAGGTTAATAAGCTATAAATCTCTTCTTTTTTTCCTCCCAATACCTAAAAGTATTGACATTTGACTCCACCTCAAAATGCAAAGTTCAAATCCCCAACCCCCAAGTTCAAAAAATGTATGTATATATATATATATATATATTAACATTCATGTTAAATGGAGTCAAATCAATATATATATATATATATACACACACACACATTCCTATATACATAGTCTTAAATCAAGTACCTGATGTGAACTTCGATTACTGTAAATATGAACTTCAGCTACCATCAGAGGCGGAGGGAGGGAGTACGAGTGGGGGTTGTAGCCCCCACTCAAATTTTTGGTTCTTTTAATTTTGCCCCAAAAATTTTCTAAGTTTTACAATTTGCCCCCATTGAAAATAAAATATTCTCATATAGTCCCTATTTTGTCCCCACTAAAAATAAAAAATTCTCACATAACCTCCACTAATATTGATTCTGATAAAAAAAAGTTTTTACTTTTACTGCTTTATCCCCGCTAAAATTAAAACTCCTCATATAAACCCACTAAAATAAAAAATTATCATATAGTCCCCAATAAAATTTGTTTTATCTTAAAAAAATAAAAATAAAAATTTAGTGTACGCATCCACTGCAAAAAATTCCTGGCTCCGCCTCTGGTTATTGTAAATGTAAACTTCAGTTACTAGAAATGTGAATTCATGTCGAAAGAAATGTAATATAAGGGGAATTCACATTCATTTTAACTATATTTTCTTCTGCATGAATTTACATTTATAGTAACTGAAGTTCACATTACCGGATATCATATGTATTAGATTTAAGACTTTATGTGTGTGTATAGCTGTGTGAATTTGCACCTGTGAAAGGAAACTTCATTAGTGTTTGGAATTTTACTTCTTATCATCAGCTTTTCACATTTGGTTTGTGAGATATTTACTAGTGTTATCATCAACAGATGTCTCAAGTCCTTTTAGAAGATAGATTTATAGAATTTTAATTTTAAAGTTTTTTGTGCTTTTAGAATAATCGAATTGGAATTAATTAATTAATTAGAAGGGTTAAATAGATTTCATGTCCCAAAAAGGAGCCCGAGGTACCGGATGATATTTTCTTAAACAATAAGGTATCAATTTGATATTATCCAAACTGCAAGGTAGTTTTTGATATTATGATAAATTTAGGGTCCGGGATGATAATAATCCTCTATTTAACTGCCCTTGCTGCTAATGTTGCACATGCAGATCTTTGTCAACGAAAGACATTGAGGTGATTGTGGGAGGCGGATGTCCTAACCTATTAAGAAAGTAGTTAATTCAGCCAAAAGTTTAAGAACTCACTACTACAAAATGTGGATTCCATGACGACGCTTTCATGACCGTTTTTAAAAAAACCATCTTGGAAAATACGCAAAAACACGGAGCGGAACAGAGTTTCCGAAAACCGTCGTGGAAGCCGTAGCTTCCACGACGGTTTTTAATAACCGTCGTGGTAGCTTCGTCTACCACGACGGTTTTTTATGTAAAACCGTCGTGATATGGTCTTAAATGTCTTCAGTTAGGCCCTATTTTTGCCTATTACATAACGGTTAAAAAACCGTCGTGAAGTGTTACCACGACGGTTAAAAACCGTCGTGGAATCCACCTTCTATAATAGTGAGTAGATACACGTAATTTCCATTTTAGCATTTACGCATTAAATTTGTTGATGTTTAGACACGGGCTGGAGTAATGTGATACCCAAAATTGTCAGTAAAAGTTTTTTGAGTATCCTAATTCTATTTAATCTAAAGGGGAAAAAAAAAAAAAAGAAAGTTTAATGTCTTGTATAGTTGTCCTTTTTTGGACTGTGACATTGTTTGTGAGTTTATCCACTTGCATTCAGGTTTGTAGTGCTTGCAATCTGCGAGGATCCTGTGATAGAGCCTATGTGATTCTAAAAGAATCTGGAGCAGATGCTCAGATTGTTGATATCGTGCACATATTAATTTCTATGCACTTAGATCCGCTCGTTATTTCAGGAGGAGAAAAGCCTGTGGGTAGAGAGCTTGTTGAATTGTAACGCCCATTTTTTTTTATTTTTTATGATTTGATAATTTTGTGAGATAGTTCAACTAAAGAAATATTTTGAAATAAGTATATTATGTAATATATATCTATATGTTTAGTATGATGTGTGTAGTTATATACATATAAGTATATGTATAAATCATCTGTAAATAACAATAGGCAAAAGGAAAAAAACAAAAAAGGGAATGCTGATATGAAAACGTGAAGAAGAGAGAAGAGGGAAAATAAAAAGGGGAAAGTATCTTATCCGGAGAAAGAAAAAAAAAAAAAAAAAAAAAAGGGAATGAGCTAATTAATACCCAATTGATTTCCTTGTAAATTTTCTTGATATCTGATAAATTTCCTACCCTAAATAAGTGATTGTCAACCTAAAAATCACCTAATTTGAGCCAATTAATTCCAAAATTGATTTGGGATTAAATCACTTGTACTTTTTTATGAGATATACAATTCTAGTCTCTTTCTCTCACTTCTCTAGTCTCCTCTCTCTCTCTCTCTCTTACACGCACAAAAATAAAATAAAATAAAAAATCCACCAAACCTCCAAATTCATCCAAGCCAAAATCAAAAGGATTTCAAGATATGTTTATTTCATTGTTTGATGATTATTATTATTACTCTTTTTGGTTTGAGAACCTTCAAGGGGGGAGTGTTGAGCGATTTTCTTGATGAGTTTCGTCTTGTGAATTTGAGAAGATGATTTATGAAATGTTGATTTTGTCAATGACACGATTTTAGGATTTTTGATTTCTTGATTCATGATTTTATTGGTATGGTGAATTAATAATTTTATATGTTAAAAACATATCTTAGGGTTGTTTTATGTGTGTGTCTGTGTGAATCATGTAAGTTGTGGTGATAATTTTTATATTTTTAATAAATTTTCATATTTGACCACTGCTACTTGAAATTTCCAGCTTTTATAACAAGTTTTCCAAACTTTTTTTGAGGATGCAACCGGACTCCATTTTTTAATGAATTTTATTGTTGGAAATCCCTAGATGTCTAGTTTCATTTGAAATTAGTTTCAGATCGTTTGAAGACTTATGTGAATTTTTATGATTTTTCAAAAAGGTAGAGGTCCGGCTATTAGAGTCTGTAAAATTTTAGCGATTTGATTCGAAACTGTTTTTGAGGGTCTAAACGGTCTCCGTTTTTAATGAATTTGATATTGTTAGAAAACTCTAGATGTCCACTTTCATTTAAAACCAGTTTCAAGTTGTTTGGAGACCTATGAAAAATTTTATGATTTTTCAAATGTGCAGAGGTCCGGTTGCCAGTTTCTGTAAACTTTTAGTGATCATATTTTTAAGAGTTCAAACAGTCTCTGTTTTTAACAAATTAGGTACCGTTAGAAAGATCTAAATGTCTACTTTTGTTTACAATTGGTTTCAGATCATTTGAAGTCCTGTACAAAGTTTTATGAATTTTTGAAGGGACAAAGATCTGACGGTCAATTTTTGTAAAGTTTTGTAATTTTGAGTAATTATTCGACTTTTGTATTATGATATTATTGAATGATGAAATTGGCCTATTAGGCGCTGTTATAATATGATGGATGTGTTTGATGAATTATTATGATCTTTTGTTAATTCTATTATATTTATTATTCATGGCATGAACGGTTCTAAAAGCAAGCACCCGAGATCTCAATCACAAGTCACCATCCGTTTATGCAAGTACACTCTCACCTGCAACATGAATCAAAGATTTGAGAAGTACATATTTTGATGTTGATGATGATGTTATGATGTTCTTAATTAATACTTCTCCTATGATGATGTTTTGATGAAAAGTATATTTATGTATGTATATGTACTTTTACGTTTTAAAATGGCATTGTACACCCTTGATGATGATGATGATATTGTCACCTTGGTTTGGGAATAACTACCCCCACTCCTTCTATGACTAGCGCGCTATGACGTTATAATGCCGGGCCCAATATATGACAGTTTTGAAAGTTAAAAAGTTTTTTTTTTTTTAAATATGCTTTGTTTATGAAGATATTTGACATTGATGATAAAGAAAAAATGTTTATTTACGTTTGTAAGATTTAAGTGTCTTACTAAGCTTTTGCTTATTTAAAGTTAATTCATGTTGCAGATAAAGGAAATGGTAAGATGTAGCATTTGAAGAAACTTGGAGTGAAAGAGGGACGATGTGTGATAGGAAAACGGAAGGAACAATCATGGGATTGACATTTTTAATTTAAAATAAAGTTTTGAGACTTTAGTTTATTATTATTTGATTGGATGATTCATATGGACTTAAATTTTATTTCATGAAATTGGTTTTTTTTTTAATATTTTAATTATGAAGGTTATTTTGATATGGTTAAAAAAATATTCTAGAGTTTTTTAAATTATCTAAGTAAAGTTTTCTGATAAGTTAAGATTTTTATTTCAAGGTTAATATTTTCCGTAATTTTATAAGAGATAAATAATTAAAAGAGAAGTAAACTAAAACGGTTCGTGAGGGTCGTTACACGAATCATCTGCGAAAAAACTAATGTCTGAGTTGCTAGAGCTTGGTGAAACTTCTCCGGATCTAGCACTTCCAAAGGATGCTGGCAGGGTTATGAAAAAGAAAGAAAAATGTTCGAGTGTGATAGATGATATGTCACAGAATGTTGAAATAAAGAGAGGAGATTGGATATGTCCTCAGTGAGTCACATTGAGTAAGATTTGAAATTTCCCAATAAAGATTTATAGTTTTCTGCTTGTTCAATAATTTGAGTTTGAGTTGTAGTTCTTTGTTTGTTTTTGTTTGGTTTTCTTGTTTTTTTTTGGCCCCTCTCTCTCTATACATATACATATGCAAATATATTTGCAGCTTAAAAACATGGATTTTTATATTGAGACATTGAGTTGTACTAGTTTCTGCACCCCCCCTCCCCCGTTATAATTTTGCTAGACTTTTTATGTCTTGATACGTTCAGCGAAACTGGTTTTTGCTAAATATGTAGACACTTGTTGCCCTACTTGCGAAAAATTATTCTTTCTTTCTTTTTTTTTTTTCTTTTTAACTCGATAACGTTCATTTGTCCTGTTTGATGTTCAATTAAAATCTCTAGTCCAAACCATACAATGGTCTGTTCCAAATATGCCTCTTTTTCGAATGCTCTACAATAGTTTTCCCAATAGAAAGGTTAAATGTTCACCCAAGTCATTTGTCTGTAGCAATTTCGTCAGGTTCACAATGGATTTTGAAATTGTTATTATTATTATTATTATTTGGAATGAAGTTAAATTTTCTGTCTGTCATTTCGATTTTTATTATTATTTTCCTCTCATTTCAAACTTCTAGTCTTAAGATCTTGTACTAATGTCTTTTTCAATTTTTCCGCGGTTGCAATTTTATGAACTTCTCGAAAAACTTACGATGCCTAAAGCGCAAGGAAGATGGCCCTAAAAGTGTTGGCACAACTGAAGTTGTAATGAAGAAAGGAGATTGGACCTGTCCTGAGGAAGTGATGTGTGCTCAGAATTATTCAACCTTGAATGGACTCTTTTGATCTTATTTCAAATTATACTTCCAAACACTTTAGTCTTTTTACCGAAAGGGTATTACCAGATAAAATTATATACTATGATCAAGTTGAAGTGCATTAGCAAATAGCGTATATGTCACAGCATGATACCATGTTTCGAGTTAGGATTTATTCTAGCTCATAACTAGGTTCCAAAAACTGATGCTTCACTTGGAACACACATTCAATTCCAATACAATGTAATACTCATTTGGTTCCTCCATATATTATATTTGAATACAATCTAAACACACATTCCATTTGAAAACAATGGTTGTAGGGGACATCCAAACGCATATTGGATTATATCCATTACATTAGAATACAATACCATATGAACGTGTGATTCAAACGAACCTTGAAGTTTTCACATTACCAAGTAACGAATTTTATACTTGTAGGGAAATTAGTGTTAGCATGTGGTTTATGATACCAGATTATATGGGTTTTACCCTGTTCTTGTCATGGGATATTACATTTGATGCTGAAAACTTAGAGTGTATGCAGGTGTTTGTGACGCCAAAAGCTTGAAGTATTGGAAAGTTTTGTGGAAGTTTCTGTTGTTTATATAGCTAATATGCTCCCCCTTCTGCCCTTTAATTTCGACAATGCCATCACATGCTTGTGTATAAAGATTACACAAGGTTAAAAACTTCTTGTAAAAGCAAGTTTCAATCTTTTGCCATCATCACATGCTTCTGTTCCTATAAACACTTATCTTATTTATCTCTAGCTTGGCATAAACTGATGCTCACTTGATGTGGTACAGATGCAATTTCATGAATTTTTCTAGAAATAGACGCTGCCTGAAGTGCAAAGCCGAGGGACCAAAAAAGTCTGGTGTAGATGAAGTGGATATGAAGAAAGAAGATTGGAACTGTCCACGGTAAGTCTGTGTTTCTGTTTCGTCCTGCCAATCAACATATTTATCTTTTAGTTGATAAAAATCTCTCCATTAACTATAATAAGGTGGTATATTATATATCTTCAGAACTCCTGTATCAGTAGCCCATGAAGAGTTTCTAATTTGATTGTTCTGTTAGTTTTTATTTCCTCGTCTGTTAACATGAAATAGTGTGCCTTTATTTATGAAAGGAAAATAAAATTTACAGAAATCTATTAGTTTATTATAATAAGAAGGAAACGATCAAATGAATTGCTATAACAACTCTTGTTTTTCTAACTCCCAAGTGTAATAAAATACCTAAAATCTTCACACAATATCCGCAGTATATCTCCTAGGTCGCTAACAAAATTGTCATAATAAAGATGGACAAAATACCTAGTCAAAGAATCAAACCGGCAGAAGCATGTACTGACGATACCACTTTCCAGAGCCCAAAAAAAAAAAAAAAAAAAAAAGGTACTGAAGATACCTTCTTCCCTCGCCCCATTTTCTTAAACGATCAAAATCAAGTTGCAAACACTTATTTAAGGAAGATATATATGTCACAATCAGTCATCCAAGCTAGCTTTCATACCTCAAGTACATCTTAAAAGTGAGTTGGTTCTTCCGATACATCAAAGAAGTGATCGGTAAAGATTTGAGCTGTTAATTGTTCTCCTGGGTGACAGTAACTGATAAGTTTTTCTCATTCGTTTTCCTATTTTGTCAGTGATTATCCTGGAGCAACTGAAATTATTTTTGCAACAATTTTAAATTAGCGTACACAAAAACAGAAGGGTTAACTGGCATTTATTTCCATCAACATGAGCAAGAACATCTCAGATCTGCCCATTGTTTGTTGTTGTTTTTTTTTTTTCCTTTCGTCAAAGGGAGTTCAAGTACTCGGTACCATATCAATATACCATCTGTAATTCAGATCAGGGATAAGAAAGTTGATGTGTACTACTTTCCTCTTACTTTTCTGTTTGAAATAAGCATGTGTTTCGTGCTAAGGTTTGGATTGTAGAATTTGAGTTTGAATTGATTATACGTTTATCGAGACGTTTGAATTGCTGGAGTTAAAAAATGTAAAAACTTGAAATGTGTTCGGAAAAAAAATATATCAATATGAAACTTGTTCATTTGTCTTGAAATTCTATACAATTAAAAAAAAAAAATCTCATTTGGACTTGTCTATGCAAAGTCATAGTCTTTTAAAGTTTGAGTTACAAAACTGTGTGAAGGGAAAAAAACAAAAAATGGATTGTAATTATAGGGTTTGGATTGTAGCTCCAAACAAGAAAGTTTTCTTTTGAAAAATTTGAATTCTGTCTGCAAGTGTCAGTTTATGAATTTTGCAAGCAATAAGAAGTGTCTACATTGTCGGGAATCACAACCCAAGAGACTGTTAAACCCGCACTACTACAAAATGCAAATTCCACAACGGAGTTTTCACGACCGTTTTTAAAAAAGGGTCATGGAAAGTACGCCAAAAACACAGCACGGAATAAGGTTTCCGAAAACCGTTGTGGTTGCCAAGTGCATCCACGACGGTTTTTGGAAACCGTCGTGGTATGTCTTGCATTTTTAAAAAATTTGTTTTTTCAAAATTTCGCGTGAATCCGCCACTTTTTTTTTAAAAATAATAATAAAAAAAACTATGACATACCACGACGGTTTTTGATAGAAACTGTCATGGTATTTGGTGCATTTTTAAAAATTTTTTTTTTTCTAAATGTAACTTGAATCTGCCACTTAAAAAAAAAAAAAAAAAAACCCCCCCATTCCCTCCACATTTTCACTCTCGCGCCTCTTTCACTCTCGTCTCTCCAAACTCTCCTTCAAAACCCATCTCCTCCACCGTGACCCCTCCTTCCATTTTCTCTCCTACCTCGCCTCCATTCTCTCTCGGGCCTCTCCCTTTCTCTGTCACCTCTCATCTCCACCGGCCGTGACTCCACCACTAATTCTCTCTCGCGCCTCTCCCTCTCCCTCTCCCTCTCCCTCTCGCCTCTACTCGTCGCCACAACTCCTCCCTCCAATCTCTTCGTCGAAACCCATCCTTCGCTAACTATCCCGCTACGAAGCCGACCACACCCACGGCCATGTACTTGGTAAGTCTCTCTCTCTCTTGCTCTCTCTTGCACCACACATATTATGGAAGTTCATTTAGTTGATTGTAAACGTGATTTTGGGTTATTGTTGGCTGTGTTTGTGATTTTGGGTGATTGTTTTCTTGAAAAAAGTTTTGAATGTGTTTGTGGTATTTTTGCATATTACATGTTCGACAAAATGCCCGTTTGATTAGATTGTGTGATTTTTTATGTGTTTAGGTTCGCTTTGAGTTTTAGATTGATTTAAATTGTTTGGGTGAGGATTAGGTTTTGTAATGTAGTGTATGTTTTTGTAATAATTGTTGTACATTGTGACACAAAATCAATTGGAGATGAGCTATTATTTTAACCGTCGTGGTAGGTGACCATTCCACGACAGTTTTTTTAGAAAACCGTCGTGGTAGAATTACTTTCCACGACCGTTTTTTTTTTAAAACCGTCATGGAAAGTTACTATTTACCCATCATTTGGCCCCAGTTTTGTTTATTTCACGATGGTTAAAAAACCGTCGTAGAATTCAAATAGATTCCCCGACCCTGGATACCAAGACGGTTAGAATACCGTCGTGGAAAAGATACCACGACGGTTAAAAACGGTCGTGGTATCATCTTTTTGTACTAGTGCCTGGAGAAAATGGGAATGTCGTTCGTGAGTTTCTCACTGATCCCCATCTCTCTTCCTCAACATACTTGGCATAGACTTAGCGAGCATCACTCTACTTCTTGATGTTTGGGATATTGCTTCAAGCCTAATGGGAAAATCTTATTAACTTCTGAATTCGATGTTGCAGATGCGATTTCTTGAACTACAAAAGAAACACAGCCAGCCTCAAGTACAACTGCGAACGAACTAAAGAAGCAGCAACTAACGAGCACGAGGAGCAGATTTGGAGACAACCATGCTAGTTTGCACCTCATGGACGTAAGAAACACGCTGTTGGGTGTCTTAAAAGATGGTTGTCACATGGTCTTATTACTTGCTTGATCACTTCAGCACTCGTGATTCATCCAGTTTGTCCTCTACACAAAGAGAGCACTGATTAAGGTGAGTTGTTGTTGGGACTTTTTTTTCGTTTGTGTCTCTCAGGGCTTTGATAACTCTGTTACTAAAAGTGAAAATGGTAAGGAAAAGGCTTCAAGAACAAAGGTGAATTTTTTAGAGTGTGTCTCTCTTAAAAGGTTCAGTAACAAATTCTGATAGACGCTCCTTAAATTATATCTCCATGCCACTTATTAATGTAGCATGTTGTTGGTTATAGGAATGATCTTAAATCCGGTACCTGATGATATCTGGCAATGAGAACTTCATTTACTAAGAATGTGAACTTTAATTACTAGGAATGTTAATTCATGCAAAAGAAAATGTATAATAAGGGGAATTCACATTCACTTTAGCTACATTTCCTTCTGCATGAATTCACCTTTTTTGTAACTGAAATTCACATTTACAGTAACTAATGTTCACATTGCTGGATACCATCAGGTACCGGATTTAAGACTTTTCGGTTGGTTATAATAGATAGTAATTTACAATTCCAATATTCAAATTTGTTTATATTTTTATGGAAATGTAACACTTTTTTAATTCAAGGATTATTTTCATCTATGTCCCCTGAGCTTTATGACCACTCTTACTTTGCTCTCTAAATTTTAAATTTAACCCCAATCTACCTCTTCTTTAAGAATTTTAGTTAAAAAAATATGAAAAAAAATATAAGGGAACTAGTCTTACTAAACCCATTCTGTTAGGATTTTTGCTAAAAACAAACATTAAAGATCGTATGGCTGCACTTAACTCGATTTTTTTACTGTTTGTTTTTAACTAATATTCTGATAGAATAGGTAAAATTGGGTTAAATTCAAAATTAAAGGGGCAAAGTGGGAGTTTTAAAAGTTCAGAAACAAAACGAGAGTGATTCTAAAATTCAAGAGGTATAGATGAGAATAATTCATAACTTAATGTTGGTAATTCTCATGTAGTATGGAGAATCCATACTATCATCTGGTTTGGTAGAAGCTGATAAAAGACGACGAACTGCCATCAGGGTAATTGGGATTTGATGAAGTAGAGACACTTGACGTACGTAATGACTTTGTTATGATAAAATTTTAAAGTAATGGTTTAACAATGTTGTGTATGTTGATTTTCATGTAATGTTTTTACCAAATTATACTTTAAATTGATGTCATTCAACTTCTATGCAAGAACATGGCGACATTTTGTCATTGTTTCGGACATTTGGAGTGATGCGATTTGGCTATGCCGGGGTATGAACTGGTTTACGTGCTTGCTTTGGAAGAAACAAAGTATCTTTTTAACAGTATATAGTCCTGTGAATTGTGAAATGAACTGAACAAATGAAACAGAAAACTGGTTTTCGTGCTAAGAGGGAAGCGAATTATTCAAGGAAGATTCAAAGGAAGACGGAAAACGCTGGGCGGATATAGAAGAGAAATATGATTCAAACAAAAAAAATTAGGGGAGAATTTAGAAAATGAAGTGAATAAGGTGCAAAAAGTAAATCACGGTTAAACAACAATAAAAATGCATGATGATGTGGTTGCAAGCAAGAACGGAGATAAATTTTAAGCTTCGTAGGTGCATAGTTAAAGATAAAAATTATAAATTAATAGTATGAAAAACAAGTAAAATTTCTACCATTTCTTCTGTAATGAAATTTTATTAATAAGCAAGACATTACAATTGATCATCAAATTTCAAAAATTTCAAATTATTTATCTAATTTTGTTTTGTTACTAGGTTTGTGAGGCATGTTAAACTTATGATGAAAGTAATTATCAATGGATTACGTTGCTGGAGAATTAAAATAACTACATATATACGTATATATATATGTGTATATAATATTTATATATATGTTGTCGGCAGTTTTTTGATACATGGCTAATTTAGGAGTTATTTTTATTTTTAGGAAAGTTTGTTCTTTGGCTATTTTTAGAAAGTATAATTTAGGAGTTTAGTCTTTTACTTCTTTCATATAAAAAGCCCTGCACTGATTTAATCAGAATATAATAAAAAAAATTTCAGCCCTAATACACGCTTATATGGTATCAGAGCCGTGCTCAGAAAACGGCTGGGCATAGATGAACTACCGCCAGGCCATGACCAGCCAAAAGAGGCCTTCCACGACCACCGAAAATGGGTCGACTACGTCTGAGGGTGGTGTAGAATCGGCAACAAGAGGAGGAAACCTTAGCAGCGACGGCGGTGGCCTGATCCCCAGTGGCAGCAGCGGCACTAGTGGCAGTAGCCACGATATTTTCGGCTTTGTCTCATCCTTTCAATTGACAGGGTAGAAACTTAATGGCCAGAATTTTTTAGAGTGGGCTCAATCCATGAAGCTAGCCATTGATGGAAAGGGAAAACTTGGCTATTTAACGGGAGAACGTGAGAGACCAGCCACTGGAGTTCCTGGGCTGGTGACATGGAAATTTGATAATTCATTAGTTATCGCATGGCTGATCAATTCTATGGAACCAGCTATCGCCAAACCACACATTTTTTTACCAACCGCTAAGGATGTTTAGGAAGCGGTTAGAGAGATGTATTCTGACCTAGAGAATTCATCTCAAACATTTGAGTTGAAAACAAGGCTATGGAGTTCCAAGCAAGGCAACCGTGATGTTACTACTTATTACAACGATATTGTCACTTTGTGGCAAGAATTGGATTTGTGTTATGAAGATATTTGGAAGTGCACGGCTGATAGTGTTAAGCACAAGAAAAGAGAAGAGAATGAGCATGTGTACAATTTTCTTGCTAGTCTCAACCAAGAGTTAGATGAAGTCCGTGGTCACATTCTTGGAAGGAACCCACTACCCTCGCTTAGAGAAGTGTTTTCTGAAGTGCGTAGAGAAGAGGCTCGAAGGAAAGTGATGATTGGGAAGACTGCACATGATCTGAAGGGTCGGCTCTTACGTTGAGAAGTAGTGATGGTGAAGGAAGAAGTAACAAGAAACCGTGGTGTGATTACTGTAAGAAACCATGGCATACACATGAGACTTGTTGGAAGATCCATGGTAAGCCTGCTAATTGGAAGAAAAAACAAACAAGAGACAACTGGAATTCCCAAGCTAATGTTACTGATTCAGGGAAGGAGTCTTCTTTAGGAGTGCAACCATTCACGAAGGAATAGCTAGAGCAGATGTGTAAAATCCTCCAATCCCAAAACCTTGTCAATCCTAATCCTTCTGGTTACGTGGCAAAAAGGGGTAACCATTTTTTGTCCTCATGTCTTAATGTTGAGTCAAGTGTCTCTTGGATAGTCGATTTTGGTGCTACAGATCACATGACTGGCTGCTCTAAATTTTTCTCTTGCTATAGTCCATGTGCAGGGAATCAAAGAGTCAAGATAGTAGATGGAACCTTTTCGGCAGTGGCCAGGAAAGGGTCTATTGTTATCTCATCTAATATTACACTTCATGACGTTCTTCACGTTCCTAAATTGTCATGTAATCTTCTTTCAGTCAGTAAATTTATTCATGATCAAAAGTGTCAAGCTAATGTCTCGTCATTTGGCTATCTGTTTCAGGATTTGACTTCGGGGAGAATGATTGGCAATGCTAAGGAAGTTGGTGGACTCTATTTTTTTTTGACACTGGATATGACTCAAGCAGGCAATCCCAAAGGACTTGCCTCAGTTCTATTTCTGTTCTTGATTCGAGTGAAATAATGTTATGGCATTATCGTTTAGGACATCCAAATTTTCATTATTTAAGACACTTGTTTCTGAAACTCTTTATCAATAAAAATCCATCTTTATTTCAGTGTGAGATTTGTGAAATTGCGAAACATCGTCGAACTTCTTTTTCTATTCAACCATATAAAGCCACTAAACCCTTTACTATGATTCATAGTGATGTTTGGGGGCCATATCGGATTAAAACAGTAATAGGGAAAAGATGGTTCATTACTTTTATTGATCATCACACACGTGTTACTTGGGTGTTCTTACTTCATGACAAGTTTGAAGCTGAAACTGTGTTTAAAAACTTTTACAACATGATATTAACACAATTTCAAACACAGATTCAGATTTTCAGAAGTGATAATGGTAAAGAATATTTTAACCAGATCTTAGGGATTTTTTTTATTACCAAAAAAGGCATTGTTCATCAAAGCTCCTGCACTGACACTCCACAACAGAATGGAGTTGTAGAGAGGAAGAAAAAACATCTCTTGGAGGTTGCTTGGTCTTTACTGTTTTCAACATCATTTCCAAAATATCTGTGGGGTGAGGCAATTCTGACAGCCACATATTTAATCAACAAAATGCCTACAAAAATTTTGAAATTTCAAACCCCGTTGGAGCAACTTAAGAGATTTTTTCCTTCTTCTCGTCTCACTTATGATCTTCCCCTTAAAGTTTTTGGGTGTACAACGTTTGTTCACATTCCTGGTCAAAACAAGGGAAAATTAGATTCCCGGGCAAGAAAATGTGTTTTTGTTGGGTATCTTTCCACTGAAAAGGGATACAAATGTTTTGATCCACTCACAAGGAAGTTTTTTGTGTCCATGGATGTTACCTTTTTTTCTAAAACAAACCTTTTTTTTCTCAAACACTCATCTTCAGGGGGAGACATCAAGTGAAGATTCGAACGATGACTTGTTAATTTATGATGTTGTTCCTGTGCATTCTATGAGTCAAAATGATACATTTGATAAAAGTAAAGAATCTGAAACGGTTTCCGAAAAAAAAAAAAAAAGAAAAAAAAAAAAAAAAGGCCCGAACATTGTGATAATACTGAAGCAGATGGAACAATTAAGGATGTCTCAAATAGTGAAAATAGGGATACTATCCCTTTAACTATGCCATTACAGAGTGAAGCTCGAAAAGAGAACGAGATATGTGCGAGGCAAGGTGGAATTGAGTTTAAAGGGAAAGTCTATAAGAGAAAGTATCCAAGACAGGAAGATAGAGTTCCCGATCCGAAGCAAATCCAAGAGCCTGAACCGATGACAAATCTGGAAAATGAAGTTCAGTCAGGTAATTCTCTGTCCGAACCACAAAAAATTGGGTCTAATTGAGAGTCTCTTGTCAAGTCAAATACATCTGTTGATTTACCCATTGCATTGAGGAAAGGTACTAGATCGTGCACCAAACATCCTCTTTATAACTTCCTGTCATATAAGAGCATGTCCCCTTCATTTCAAGCATTTACTTCAAAGTTGTCTTGTGTCACTATTCCAAAAAGATATACAAGAAGCTCTAGGTGTTCCAGAATGGAGGGAAGCAGTTCTTGAAGAGATGAGAGCTCTAGAAAAGAACAAAACTTGGGAAATCACAAAGCTACCTAAAGGAAAAACCCTGGTTGGTTGCAAATAGGTGTTTACAGTGAAATATAAGGCTGATGGCTCTCTTGAAAGGTACAAAGTTCGGTTAGTTGCCAAAGGATTTACCCAGACCTATGGCATAGACTACTCAGAAACCTTCTCCCCTATTGCCAAACTGAATATTGTGAGAATAATCCTCTCTCTCGCGGTCAACCTTGAATGGGGTTTGTTCCAATTGGATGTTAAAAATACATTCTTAAATGGAGATTTAGAAGAGGAAGTGTACATGGAAGCTCCTCCTAGTTTTTCTCACAGATTTGGTGGAAAGGTCTGCAGGCTTAGGAAATCCTTGTATGGACTTAAACAGTCTCCTAGGGCCTGGTTTGAGAGATTCACAAAGTTTGTGAAGAGTCAGAAATTCGTACAATGACAATCATCATACTATGTTATAAAGAAATCACATGAGGGGAAGATGGTGGTGTTGATTGTTTATATGGATGATATTATCCTTACAGGTGATGATGTTGAGGCATGGAAGAGTTAAAAAAGGAATTGTCCTCTGAGTTTGAAATCAAGGATCTTGGTTAACTCAGATATTTCCTTGGCATGGAGATTGCAAGGTCAAGACAAGGGTTAGTGGTCTCACAACGAAAATATATTTTGGATCTCTTAGAAGAGATTGGGATGACAGGATGCAAGCCTTCAGACACGCCTATAGAGTTAAATTAATTATTCAATTATTAGTTTCAGAGTCACACCACTATAAATCTGAAATTGCACTCCCAATTATATACCATATTACGTAAGCCAATGTGTAGCTGCAGTCCAATGGCATTGTCATATATGTAACACCTTCATATGATATCCAGATCAACTTAAAGTCAAAATCCGTTCAATCTTTTGATCACGCTATCTTAAAGATCCATCATACATCCAATAGGAAAATGATTATTCACCCAAAGTGAATAATTAGTCATTTGCCCAGCAAACGACCTGAGGCCTCGTCCATTTTCACATTCTGTATAATGTTGTTAAGAAGAAAACCTTTACTTTTTATGAGAGCTGGTCTAATAGCTTACTACTCCGAGTCACTTTAGCCTTTGGAACATCAAAGTACACAAATTATAAGTGTGAAGTCATTTACTTACTCAAGATTAAGGTTATTGCATAATGAACATCAAAAGTGAATTAATATAATCAAGCAGCTTATAGATTAATTACACTTTGATCCAGTCCAATATATCACCACTACTAGGCAATATTTCTATGTCTATACTTGGGAGTCGGCTCGCTCCAAATGGTCAAGACAAACCATCTCCCAAATTGACTGTAGACAACATAATAGTTTTCATATGAGTTAGATGCCCACGCTAACCTCATAGCCTATGGACTAAAGATTTAGACTATTTATTTTAAAACGTTGACTTCTCGCATTCTCGCATACAAAAATCCATTGCATGCAACATTCTAACAGTTTAAACACAAAATAGTTAATAAGCCATATTTACTTATATTTACTTTAACATGTAAATTTAGATGATGACAATATAACAAAGATGTAATGTAAAAAACTCAAATATATTATTAATCAATTTTAAATAAATGAAATACAAATAAAATGTCTTTCACTTTTAGGGCATTCCCAATAGGAGGTGGGGCTTCGTCGGCGTCGGGGGGACTTGGTCAACCAGGTCAAGGATATATTAGTTTTTTTTTAATTTTTTTTATATATTATTTTTTAATTTTTTTAGTCTATATTTATATGAGAAAATGTATATTATAACTATCATATACATATAACATCTTAACCGTTTGATTACATCTTAATGATTTAAAAATAAATTCTACTGATAAAATATATAAAAAAGGCTTTCCCATAGCGTTATCGATTAGTTCTTAATTTTTAAGTTTATTTCCATTCATTTTAAAAAAATCAATGGGGCCCACGTAATAAATTTCTACTTCGAAATCGGACTTCGGAGCAGGATTCCTGTTCATAGCTATCCCCAATACCTAAGGACACCGAAGAACATTATTCTATTTTTTTTTTAATATTTTCTTTTCGCTTTATATTCTTTTTGCTTTATTTTCTTTTCACAATTCCAGAAGAAGAAACGCACTAAATCATATTATCTCTAACTATTACCTTGTTCATTTGATTTTCGTCGAGTAAAAAGATATTTACTTTTTTTGAGAAAGATTTCCAACAAAAAGAGTACTAATTAAAAAAAAACATAAATTACGGTGTTTAATTTGCTGAAGTTCAACAATGAATCTTGAAAGAAACAATCTTGAGTTAAATTCCCGAATTTAAACTTACCTTCACTTTCGAATATTAGAAGACGAAGAAAGCTTACATTTGAAAAAATAAAAATAAAAAATGGAGAGAATCTCTATTTAAAAATAAAAAAAAATAAAAAATAAAAAAAGAGGAAGAATAAGAAAAGTTAAGGATCTTAAAAAAACTGAGGTAAGTAATAAAGTAAGAGAAAGGGCTATAAGAAGAGATGAGCCACAAAAAATGTAAGAGCTGATGGAAACCATGCATAGAGAGATTTGAAACTAGATGTTGATTAAAGCCAGTGACAGAGTTCCAACTTCTAACGATGGAAAAACAAGAGGAAGGACCAAAATGGAAAAAACAATTAATTAAAAAAAAAGAAATAAAACTAACTCGATTTAATGATATGTCAAAATATAATTAATTAGGAGGTGTTTGGTGTAATGGTTTGAGTTGAGATTTTTAAGTTTAAATAGTAATTTTTGTTGACTTTTTCAAAAGACAAAAAACATTTTCAGAAAAAAAAAAAAAAAAAAAAAAACAGTTTAACTTGAGTTGAGTTGGTGTGCCAAACACCCCCTTAGACAATTGTTAAGGTATTAAAACTGGACAAAAAATATTAGTTTCACAACATAACATTCGGAGGATGAAACTCATGGTGTCTATCACGAGTCACAACAATACATTTGGAGGATGAGGCCTATTTTCAAGATTCTTCTTATATAAGTCATTAAATTCTCCTTATAGTTTTTTTTTTTCTCTTTGATGTGAGAGAAATATAACCACACATAAAACAATAACAATAAAATAAATTACCCTAACCTAAACAAAAATAAAGGGGCAAAAACCCAGCCTAAACCCCACTCTTTTTTTTTTTTTTTAAATAAATAAAATAAATAAACAAAAACCAACCCTGAACCCTAACCTCCATTTGCCAAAACCCTTATACCCCCAAACGGAAAGAAAGGGGCAAGCCCCTCTCTGCCTGCCATTAGTAAAGGAAACTTGGCTGCTTAATTCGACCTGTAAACAGAACAAGTCGAGAAAACATAACAGAGCAAAAATGTCAAAACTCTTGCAGTTGAGACGGCCGGGAATACTGTTCCGAGCGGCCAGAGCTCCTTCCTCCTCAGCAGTCCCTTCGCTTCTCTGCAACAGACGCTTCAATGGCGTCTCAAACTTAACCACCGCATGCGCTTTCCTCGCCTTTCACAAGTAACCTTCTCTCTCTCTCTCCCCTTCTGTCATCGTTGTTTTTTTCTTTCTAACTTAATTGGCGAGAACAAATGTAGGACAAACAGCCAAGGTTTTCTTTCCGATCGATTCGGTTCTCGAGCTTTCTGTGGCGGAAATGAGACTATGAAGAAAGGAGATTGGACCTGTACCCAGTAAGTTCCCTCTGGCTCATATTGGTATTTTAGCAAACTGAGTATAATTACAGCCACTCTTATCTAAAGGATATATTTAAATTACTTGGTTAAAAGTTAAAAGGACCCGTTTGGGAGCTTTGGGAATGATTTTGTTTTGGATATGAAATAGAAATGAAAATGTTTTGAAAATGATATTGAGATATTTTTTGAAATTGTGTTTGATTGTATTCGTAGAGAAAATTGGTTTGAGGACAAGAAAAAGTAAAATCAAGGTGTGTTTCCGAAAATATTTATTGGGTGTATAAGTCTTAGAAAATGAAAACAGAAATGGAAAAACATCTTTATTTCTTTTTCTCCTTCCTTAACAAAAAAAAAATGAGAACAATTTTTTGTTTTTGGTTTCTGTTTTATAACTTTATACAAAACAAACGTTGTTTTAGAGTCATTTTCAAAACACTTTTATTAGAAACCGTAAGATTAATTTCCAAAAAGTTTCCAAAAAATACCAAACGGGGACTCAAATCCTCGGAGTTTCTATTTTCCTAGTTATGGCTATTGTACTTTCTTGATTTTATTTTAGTTTATAATATACTTTATTTTTGTTGGCGTTTGTGATATTGGGTTATGCTATATGTTTGTATCTTGCCCTTGTTTTGAGAAATTAGATTGAATGCTAAAACTTGGCAAGTTTTGTGCAAGTATTTGTTACTTATTCTAGAGATAATACTGTCACTCCAAGTGGATTGGCCTCGACTGTCATCACATGCTTGTGGTCCGTTTGCAACTTATTTTGTCTCGAGTTGTGGCTCATAGCTTTCAATGTGGTACAGATGCAGTTTCGTAAATTTTGTCAGAAATATACGCTGCCTGAAGTGTAAAGCTGAGGGACCGAAGAAGGTTGATGTGGAAAATAATATTGAAATGAAGAAAGGAGATTGGATATGTGCTGGGTAAGTCTCCTTTTCCCTTATTTCTTGCCAACCAGAATAATTGGTCCTCCTCGATTCAAGTTTTTTTGTCAACTATTCTCTTGCTTCCATTGTTATTCAATATGAGCAAATGTGGTTTTTAAATTTTCCGCAAAATTCATAAAGCTATGCCCATCAAGAGAGTTTCTGATGTTAATGACGGTTTTTTATTTGCTATATAGTGTTTACACAAATAATGTAGAACATTTATTTATTTATTTGTACCAGAAAAGGTTCCAACAAGTCTTTCAAATTATTGATTTCACAGGATGAAACAATAGGTCTTGTTTGTCAAACCTCTTGGCTCGAAAGGACTGCAAAAAACTTCTTAAGCCAACCACAAGAAATCTTCTTTACCTTCTGCTTCTTCACTATCGAAGTTGACATAGTTATAATGGCACGGAAAAACTAGGTGATGTAGGACCTAGATATAAGAGAGAATAGAGATAAAAGGATTGAACCAAGAAGAAGAACCAGTAGAGATATAGAAATAGAACCGCAAAAGAGAAAAGAGAGGATTTATTGAGAGAACAAGAAGTAGAGAGGAAGAAAACCACTAATATCAGTAATCATTCTCTCGGAATAAGAATTACAGTGCGGTAATTATAGAGATCTAAACTAACAAGATAGACTTAAATAAATATTCTAGATAACCCCAAGGAGATCAACAAAAACTTTTAAATATTAACATTTGAAAATCCTAATTGATAACTATACATTCAAGTATTCTTAACTTGTTTCGCATCGCTAGGGAAACCAGAAGAAACACCGTAGGGAAGAAGAACAAGATATGCATCTTTTCTCCACTCTATCAACTCACTAAATTCAATTGGAAAACCACTCAAGTTTAAAGGACGAGCTCAATACTATTTAAATAAGTTGCTTAAATAGAGTACGCCTGCCAATACAAGTTTGCACTGAAGATGGGTGAGGAAAAATAATGGCAATGTGAGTTGAAAAAGTTTCGCTTATCATCCTTGTGCTTTAATCCTTGGTTAGTTATCAAAAAACTGAAATTTATGCCAGAAGCGCAAATAAAGCACCCAAAAAGGGTAACCAACATAGGATTCCCGGCGTGGCAAAAAATACCGGCTTTGCCAATTACTGAGTTTATGGGAAAAGGAATCAATTGTATCATAATATCGGAAGCTAGAACGGGGTTATCCTTCCATGAATACTATTTTATGTGCGCTCTTTCTCCCTGTATTAATCTGACAACTTGAATTTTCTGTGCAGGTGTCAGTTCATGAATTTTGCAAGAAATAGGAAGTGTTTTCGTTGTCAAGAGCCACGGCCTAAGGGCCAGTTGAATCCTGGAGAATGGGAATGTCCCTCGTGAGTCTCTTCATCTAACATGTTTGGGCTATAATTTCAAGCATCTCTCTTCTTCTACATAATTGTGATATAGATTCAATATAATCTCAACCTTAACAAAAATGATTAATTAACTTTTGGTTCGGATGTTGTAGATGTTATTTCTTGAACTTTAGTAGAAACACAATGTGCCTGAAGTGCAAACAGGAACGTCCTGCAGAAGCAGCAACTAACCAGTATGAGGAGCAGATATGAAGGCTACCTTACTCATTCATAGTTCGCTTAAAGCCCAACTACTCTGTTGGAAGATGCTTATAAGGTGGTTATGGGGTTGTGTAATTAATCGTTATGGTCGTTTGGCATTCATTATACACCGGGCTTGTGAGAGCTCTGCCTTCAGTGAGCTTTGGGGCTTGCAAGGTTGTTCATGTTAGCGTTTTCCGGGCTTCTGCAACCATGTGTTTCAATGGGGAAAAAAATAAATAAAAACGGAGCTAGAGGGAGAAAAATGCTTTCGGAACAAAGTGAATTTTTAGAGTTGATTGTCTCATTACCGGGATTTTATGACCATAGTCCCGAAACCCAATCTCGATTCCGATCCCGACCTCGACCTCAGTATCAAAACTCGACTGCAATCCCAGTTTTGAAACCCGACTCCATCCCCATCTCCATCTCAAAACCCGACCCAAACCCCCGTCTCGAAACTCGACCCCGACCCAGTCCCTAAACAGAACTCTAATCATGTCTCGAAACCCGACCCTGATATTGAAACCTAATCCCAACCACAGTCTCGAAATCCGACCTTGATCCCACACATGCCATTGAATTTTTATTTTCCTCACCTATTTTTGAAGAAAATAGAATCCACCATTTCTTTTTTTAAATTTTCTCTCATGTTTTTCCTCTAATTTTTTTTTTCCCATCTTTTTTGGGTTCCAAACAATGGAAAGTCAAATCCCTTATATACCTTTAAGTTTTTGAGGGGGAAAAAAAAAAGAAAAAAGAAAAAAGAAAAATAACATGTCATTTGCACATGGGTTGTTAATTATAGGTGTGAGTAATAATTTTTTTTTGGTTTAACTCAATTTTTTTGGAACTTAAGAGGTTCTAATTAGCTTTTATCAAAATTTAAAATTTGAAATGTGTTTTGAAAATTAATTTGGACTAGTAATTGTGGATTTAACTCATGTCTCTCCTATTCATGTTCTCTTCATGTCCCTTTATTAAGATCATGACATGTTAATTAAAAATATATATTTACTTTTTATATTATATCAGAATAATTAAAAAATCATGTCAATCACACATGTATGATAATATTATGGGTTAATTTCATCTTTAGCACTTATAGAAAAAGTATTATTAAAATTGGCATCACTTTTGTTTCCTTTCATTCCTAGTACTGTCACGTTATCACTATCAATTAAGATGGATGTAAAAAGTCAAAAATACCCTTAGGCAAGTCTAAATTTTATTTTTTTTCACTTTCCTGCCTAGTCCCCCACTCATTTTGAAACCCAAATCTTCATATAATATCTTAATTTAATTTAAAACTATTTTCACTATTTTAGAGGGAGAAACTTCTATTTAACAAAAAAAAAAAAAAACAAAATCTAACATTTTTGGTCATTTTTTAGTAAAGGTCAATTCTGTTATGACCACCCAGTCATAACAGTTATGAACTATGTCTAAAAAAAATTTTAAAAACAATCTAATATTTTTGCTCATTTTTGAGTAAAGGTCATAACAGTTATGACCACCCGGTCATAACAGTTGTGACCTATGTCTAAAAAAAATTTTAAAAAAAAAAATCTAACATTTTTGGCCATTTTCCAGTAAAGGTCATTCATGTTCTGACCACCCCGGTTATAACAGTTATGACCTATGTCTAAAATTTTTTTTTAAAAAAAATCTAACATTTTTTGTCATTTTGAATAAAGGTCATTCATGTTATGACCACCCGGTCATAACAGTTATGACCTATGTATAAAAAAAAAATTTTAAAAATCTAACATTTTTGGTCATTTTCCAGTAACGGGTGGTCATAACAGTTATGACTTATGTCTAAAAATTTTTTTAAAAAAAATCTAACATTTTGGTCATTTTTGAGTAAAGGTCATTCTTGTTATGACCACCCGGTCATAACAGTTATGACATATGTCTAAATTTTTTTTTTTAAAAAAATCTAATATTTTTGGCCATTTTCCAGTAAAGGTCATTCATGTTATGAGCACCCGGTCATAACAGTTATGACCTATGTCTAAAAAGTTTTTTTTTTAAAAAAAATCTAACATTTTTTTGTCATTTTTGAGTAAAGGTCATTCATAATATGACCACCCGATCATAACAGTTATGACCTATGTCTAAAAAATTTTTTAAAAAAAATTCTAACATTTTCGGCCATTCACACAGACAAAAATAAGGTCATTAAAAAAATTACCACCCGGTTATTATGTAAATGACACCAACAGTAATAATATTTAATATAGTATAAAAATTTATATAAACCAATACACTAAATGTTTCTCTCAAAATCGAAATACCAAACTAACAAACATTTAGTTTATGTCACAAAATCAAATAAAAATACAAACATTATAATTTTTATGCAAATTTTTTTTTCAGAAATCAACTAGCAATACAGATTTCCCCCTTATTTTTTGTCGACCATTTCTCGGGCGCCCCTCTTTTTTTCTCTGGTTCCGGTTTTTGAGGATTTTTCTCGGCCGATGGCCTTTTCTCTACCGAAGTCATTAGCCTAACATTCCTCTTTTCGGAAATAATGTTTTCTCCGCCAACTTCTTGGGTTTGGATATGGGAGACTCAAGAAATTTCAACTGGTTTTGGGTGGTTTAAGAATATTCTCCAACTATTACAGAGTTCGAAAAAGCTTTATAAAGGGCGTTGATGGTGGTTTCTGACAGTTTCCGAGCGATTTTTGGAGTGGTTTTCGATGGTGAGAGTTTCTCTCTCTAAATGGAAGTTTCTCTCTCTAAAATGGTGAAAATAGTTTTAAATCAAGTTAAGATATTATATGAAAATTTGGGTTTCAAAATGGGTGGGAGACTAGGCAGGAAAGTAAAAAAAAAAAAAATAAGATTTAGGCTTACCTGAGGGTATTTTTTACTTTTTACATCCATCTTAATTGATGGTGATAACGTGGCAGTGCTAGGAATGAAAGGAAACAAAAGTGATGCCAATTTTAATAATACTTTTTCCACAAGTGCTAAAAATGAAATTAACCCTAATATTATTAGAGCGATATGAATTAAGACACAAATAAGGAAATAATTAAGGAAATATATGAATGCATGATTTAATAGATTTCACATTTAAATCCATATGTAAGTTCAAAAGACTAATTGGTTTAGAATTAGAAAATTAGGGTGGGAGGTCTATGTTTATTACTTAATCTAATAGATAGTCTTACTTTCTTTTATTTAGTTAAATGGCCTAAGTGTATGTTTTGTTTAAGTAATTTTCATTTTTCCCAAACACCTCCTCTCTCTCTATCTCACTTTTCTCCCTCTTTGCGATTGAGCTTCCATGATGGTGATGAAAACCGGCAACCATTGACTAGATCTGCATGTCGATGGCGTCTGGGAGGATATTGCGGCTGTGGGAGACGCTCCGATCTTGCGACCTCGCAGCTCCAATCGTGCTTCCATGGTGGATCTCCATACAATCCAACGCCATCTCATCTCCATCCGTCGCCCAGCCCAGTTCTCATCGGAACTTCACGCACGACCTTTGATCGGCGAGATCAGAGCCGTCCAAACTAATCTCTCGTGTGACAGTCATTAATCCCTACAAGAAAATGGTAAGTTGTACAGTTCCACATCGCTTGAAGATTGATATATGTGAAAGTTCATAAGTAAAGAGACCACCTCCTAATAGTTTGAGGCATTTTGGGGTGAGCCCAAGAGCAAAATCATACAGGCACTAGGACCAAAGCAGACAATATCATGCCAAAGAGGGGCATAGGTTGTTACATCCCGCTCCAGATTTGATAGTCTGATCAGAGCCACACGAACTCCTAGCTCGTCGCCCGCGCTCCCGCCGCCTCCCCTGTCATCTTCTCCATAGTGACAAAGCCACACCGCAACGGATGCAAGATTGTGTGTGAGAAGAGCACAGAGAGAGGGAGAAAATGTACTAGTGTTTTTTTTTTAGATTATTTACATGGATGTCTAAATTAAAGATGTTGTTTTGAAATATGTCTATTTTTTCTTTTATTTATCTATATATCTAAAAGTGTAAATATAAAGATAATGTTACTCTTCTTAAGAATTAAAAATTACCATATAAAGAATTTACAGAAAAAAGGAAAGAAGAAAAAGTTAAATATTAAAAAAAAAAAGGAGGAAAATTCTAATTATTTTATGATTTGTTGTGAAAAAATATGTGAATATTTATAATGATCCAAAATGGGAATGTTTTCTTAAAATTAGATTTCACGTTAATAAGAAAAAAGCTAAAAAAAAAATGGAATATCCAAAAAGAAAGTCTAATTAAATATTTGTCTTCTGCAAACATTCAGTATACTATTAGTAATGTGAATTTTTTATTTTTTGTGGTTTTATTTTGAAAATCATCTTTATAATTAAGAAATTTTGTATCTTAAATTAAAGAATCCGTCTTTTGTATAGTGAATCATTCTTTCTCATAAAAAGTTAGTTTTGATTTCATGTCAACTAATTTATATAAATAATAGTGTTTTTTTTGGTAAAGAATTCAATATCATTTGGTGTGTTACTCATCAATTTGTTTGGTTGAGAAATACAAAATAACCATTTGATTTACAGTGGAGTTCATAAATAAGTAGTTTTTTTCATAAAGAATTCGTCTTTCTTGTAATGAATCAGGACTTATCATAAAGATAGTTTTCATTTTATTTCTACTAGTTTATATAAATAATAGTGTTTTTTTGTAAATAATTAAATATCATTTTTATTATTCTTGAATTTATTTGGTTGAGGCATAAATGATAACCATCCGATTTGTAGTAAAGTCGATTACATAAATAAATTGGTTTTTTCATAAAAGAATTCATTGGATTTTTCAGAATCAATTCAAAATTCAAAAACAAAGAGGGAAAAACTAATTTGCATTTATTAAAGGTAATTCTCATTTGTGAGCCAAAAAAAAATCATCTTTAAAGTAAAAAACAAAAAAACAAAAACAAAAACAAAAACAAAAACAAAAAAGGAAAATATGAGATTCTGTATAAAATAAATGAAATGAAGTCATTTATAGTAAAGGGCAAATTAAATACTATAGATATATATTGCATAAGAAATTGACATATATGTAATAGTATTTAAAAACGAACATATGTCGAAAACGGGATTTCTAAAAATGGATCTGTTGTGTAATCATTTTTATTTATTTATTTCTTAATGATAAATCAGTGATTTACCAATAGTTAATTATTAATTGACTGGAAAATTTGTGATGTTGTTTATAGTCAATCAGTGATTGACTATTGGTCAATCGGTAATTGACTACAAAAATTTATGAGTTATCTTATGAACAATCATAATAAGTGATTGACTAATAGGTAATCAATTATTTGTAATTTACCGATAGTTAATCAGCGATTAATTATACAACATGGTCAATAAGTGATTGATTATTTATAAAATTGATTAATCATTATGAGAGCAAAAATGTCTTTTAACTAATTTTTAAAAACTTATACTTTTTAATTAATTTTAGAAAACTTAGGTCATTTATTAAAATAACATATTAAAAATAGACCATTTAGCTATAAACCCTTTTAGAATTTGTTAAATTAAAATGACCATTCATGCCCTAATCAATGTGTGTGTGAAATTCTTAACAAAAAATAATGATAATAAAAAGTGTTCGAAATTCATATGTTAGAAACATAACTATAGTTTCATCAAGTATACTGACGTCATTTAAGATATTTTAAAGGAATAAGTTTGTGATAGAACCATTTTTATATACTGTACCGATAAAGCTAGTTTTTAAATCATTTGAAATAATCAAATGATTGAGATGTTACCTGCATATAATAATTATAATAAAATTTATCTCATAATAATATAGACTAAGAAATTAAACAAATAATTTTTAAAAAAATGAAATTTAAAATAAAAACCAACCTTCACTTGTGGAAGGTTGGGGTGGGTCCTCGATGCCAGTGAGGCGGGAGGGTGGTCCGTTGTCTTGATTTTGGGGGGCGGGAGGTCTTTTTTATTTTATTTTTAGTACATAATATTATGATATAAGGTACATTATAATTACCATACACTAGTAACATCTAAGCTGTTAAAATTCATCAATGGTCTATAAGATAAAGCTCTACCAATAGACTAAATGAGACTTTATCATAATCTTATCCATTTTAAAGATACTGTTTCTCTTTTAAAACTTAATTACAATTTTATTCTTCATAAAAATTTGTGTGATACAAAATAATTAAAAACTGATGGTTGCAGACATAAATTAACAGTAATATCACACCCGATTTCACCTAAATGTAAAGTTTAAATCTCTCCACCTCCAAGTTAAAAAAAATGAAAAAATATTAAGGACATCAACTCTAATATTAATTTGTGAGTAACAGCTTACGTGATAAGTGTTAAAAATATTATCAGATCAATTAATTATATCTTTAAATAAAAATATGCCATATGAGTTAAAATCAAAGTTGTTATTCCAAATACCACAAAAAAAAAAAAAAAAAATACACAACTAGAAACCAGACTTGTATAATATGGGGTAATATTTTATAAAAGAATAAAAATTTTAAGATTATCATGTTTGTTATGAGGTTATCTTATTTTAAGATACCTGAGAATCTGAAACCCACATCCCCCTAAGTTTCAGATTACCCCTTATGTAAATACCATGGTAATCTTAAAATTTAAATAATTTAGACACAATTATCCTTTTAACTTTTAAAATTTACTTTAAAAATCAAACACTATAATCTAATATTCTTAAAAATTTGATTACTTTAAAAAGATTATCAGACATCTGATTACATTTGATTACCTTCAATCAAACACCCGCTAAGTATGATTTGTGAAAATAACCTAAGCCATAATGCGCTCTGGCTCTACACATAAAAAAAAAAAAAAAAAAAAAAAACGCTCTGGCTCTTTTCCCTCCAAGAAAAAACCCTATTCTTCTGCAAAACCCTAGAAGAAAATCAGATCGAGAGAGAGAGATGGGGGAGAGAGACGACTATAAGTTCCTTGAGATAAGGGACGCCATAGCTTCGATTAATCAGAAAGTAAGCCTAATAGGCGTTGTGGTGGAGTACGGTTTCCCTAAGAAGACCAAAGGAACTGGTACACTCCCTCTCTTTCTATTCTCATCCTCTTCAAAGATTTCTACAACGAAATGCGCTTCTATTAGATCATGTTCTAGTTTGAGTGGTATTTTTTTTAATTTTTTTTTTAATTTTTTAGTTTGAATCAGTTGTACATTTTCAGTGCTTTTTGTTTGCTCCATAATTGAATTTGAATTCATGCTGATGTTGGCAATGATGACAAAAAAGGCCGGACTTACGGCTGCCGCCGTTCCCGCTTGGTGGACTGGTCTCGGTAGTAGAATGATGAATTTTGCAATAAAGGTGTTTGTTCTGAGCCACTGACATTCCTTTTTAAAATCTTTTTTTTTTTTTTTTGAATCAGTTGTACATTTTCAATGCTCTTTGTTTGCTCCATAATTGAATTTGAATTCATGCTGATGTTGGCAATGATGACAAAAAAGGCCGGACTTACGGCTGCCGCCGTTCCCGCTTGGTGGACTGGTCTCGGTAGTAGAATGATGAATTTTGCAGTAAAGGTGTTTGTTCTGAGCCACTGACATTCCTTTTTAAAATCTTTTTTTTTTTTTTTTTGAATCTGTTGTACATTTTCAATGCTCTTTGTTTGCTCCATAATTGAATTTGAATTCATGCTGATGTTGGCAATGATGACAAAAAAGGCCGGACTTACGGCTGCCGCCGTTCCTGCTTGGGGGACTGGTCTCGGTAGTAGAGTGATGAATTTTGCAGTAAAGGTGTTTGTTCTGAGCCACTGATATTCCTTTTTTAAAATCTATTTTCCGGTGTTTTTTCCCCCCCTTGATTTCCTTCTTCTTGGGTGGGTCTAAAACTATTATATTTGGATTCCAGTGGGGTTTTCAACCAGTCTGAAATGCTCACGTAAAATTCCCAGGTGATACTTACCATGTGAATTTGGATTTCTCAAAATATAGTGATGATATTTACTATCATGAGAAAACGAATGAATGCCTACATGTCAAATTTATGTGGGTTATTATTTTTTAGTTTTGCGTTTTTTTTGGCACCATTTTTTTTATGTAGTGCCGAGTTGCTTTGTTATGATGTGGTATTTTACAAATGCTTAATATCAATAGTGGAGAGTATCTCGTAAAAAATCACTACGTAAATCCATTAGGTTCCTTTGTTGATCTTTGGGACTTAGACTTTCTACATGAATTGTGCATAACCCTACTTTTGTTTTTTACATCTTTATTATGCAATGTTTGTGTTTTTCTTCCATTTTCTCGGTTTCTTTAGAATTTGATGATTTTGCAGATTGCTTCTGTACACTAAAAATCGTTGATCAGTCATATCCGAAACCAGGGCTTTCAGTTAATGTTTTTGCTGAACATTTTGGAGCACTTCCTCATGTGGCCTTGCTCGGAGATATAGTTCAGCTTTCTTATGTTATGGTATTCCTTCATTAATGTGCCAAAGATATTCGTATGTGTATCCTCTTTTAGTCTTTTTCTATTTTTTTTTTTCCTGAAGTTGGCCGGACTAAGGAATCCAATTGAAAGGAAGACAATCTCCGTAGGATGAAAGCTTCATAGATATAAATAGATTTATATTCGAAGGACGTTGATTTTGAAGGGATATCCTTTTGCAGATGAAGATTCATGGTAGAGAAGTATATGCGGTTTTCAATAAGAGGTCCTCTGCTTTTGCCTTGTATGATGGAAAAGATGGTCAGAGTTTTCTTCCTTATCAAGCATATCCAAAATTTCACCCGAGAGACTTGGACAAGAAGTTTATAATGAGCCTAAGAAAATGGGTCGTTGATTTCCAGATCGACGAAGATCCCAATGGTACACTGATCTTCAACCATATTATAATTTGACTTTAAAATATTGTGAATCTAATGGCATATTTCATCTCTATTGACCTGCCTGCCTTTTAAGATGTTCATGGTTTTATGATAATCTTCTAATCCTGATACAAAACTTTAAACTTGCATGTACTATGAAGATTCACATAACTTCTCATTATTGAGAGAACTTAAGGAGGGTAAATCTGTTAATTTGGCCTGCAAGGTAATTAACTGCTTTCTTATCTCTTATATGATTATAGTTGATTTTGATTATACTTTAGTTGAGCCTTTTTTTTCCCTGTGAATTCAGTATTGTGATGGTGTAAATTTGTCAGGTTGTGTTTGAACTTAATCACTGTTTCTGATAAATTTTATTGTTTCAATGGTTTTCATTTCCAGGTAGTTAATGTCCAAGAGTTTGGTAAAGATGAATGGATAGCCTTCCTTTGGGATGGAACTGATACCAGACCAAACAGTCTTCCTATTAGGTACTCACTGTTAGTTAACTTGTCTCGCTGTTCATAAATAATTCAGGGCTGGATTTGGGGGGGGTGGTCGGTCAAGATTTTGGTTTCAAGGTCACTAGTTGGTATTTGGTTATTCTAAGATCACAATGGGAAGTGTAGTGTTTCCATGGTTTTAACGTCCATGTTTGGTCATATCTCCTTCATTTAAAGTTTGTTTTGTGGTTTGTGCTGTAACCTGTACTTGTGTCATTACTGATGCAAATTACGAACCCCAGGCTAGAAGATGAAAAGGACAACCCACTTCCTTTGCATCTGGAGTCATTGCCTTTATCAAGAGATAAATTAGAGACTTTTCCTGCTATGGGTTCTGTATTGAGGGTGGTTTTTGACCAAAGTATCAAGAAGTATGGCCTTCAGTTGCTAAGTATCGGTGAGTGGATGAAATTTGTAAATGTACATATTGAGGTACATGCAGGAATATGGCGTGGTGTGTTGACACCCTTGACAAAGGTCCGATATACACCTAACAAGGATCGTATTGTATACGAGCGCCAAAGGTTGTTGATGCTTTGAACTGAGTTGTTAATTGAAGATTTATGTCTTGTCTTATTGTGCCACACTTCTGTAGTAAATGTTTTATGCCATTATTATTTCAGCATTTTTGAGAGGCGGTTGCAATTGAGAAATGGGCGGATTCCATATTGGAGCTTTCCTTGGATGTCACGCATTACAGGTTCCAAATTGTTTGTTTTTTAATTTATCTTTATCCTTTGTGTTTCTCATACATTATTTACAAGTTTTCCCCCCAATGCTATGGAAGTTCCTTGTGATATTGATATATCGATATTTCTTCCTCACTCAGAGATCGACTACAAAGATGTGCCTTTTCTTACATTAATGGACGCCCTTGCTTATCCAGAGGTAATTTATTTTTCTCTTCTCTTTTGTAATTATCTAGTATTTTTCCTTCTACTGATGTTTGTACATGTACCTACGTGACTAAGTTCTTGTTCATTTACCTTTTCCATAGAGAATTTTCCGGATAAAATATAGATGCACTCTTACACAATCAAATAAAACTTGACATTCCAGCAACAAAAAAGAACAAAAAAAGAAAACAAAAGAAACAACAACAACATGACGTTGGACAATCCTTTTCCATGGTTGTGGTCTCTAGATTAATGTATTGTGCTCGTCAACAACATTCCTCATTATTTGTTAAAAAAAAACCAAAAAACCAAAACATCACTCTTCATATCCTTTTCCTTAGTACGGGTGAGTGACAGCATTGTTGGTATTATATTTCTGCTAATTACATCACAAACTTGTATATTCAAGGTCATGAATACAAAAAAAAAAAAAAAAAAAAAAAAGGTCACGAATTCATATTGAGCAAAAAATGAAATAACTAAAGGTCACGAATTCATATTGAGCAAAAAATGAAATAACTAAAGGTCACGAATACATAATGGACTGTTTTATTTCACTAAACACTATGTGCACATGCTTTTTTTTGCCTTGTCTATTTCTGAAACTGAAAGTCTGTTATTAAAACGGCATTAAACTTATCTTTTCATTTCGCCTTTCTATTTTAGCTTTCAATTAGCTTTTCAATTTGAATATGAGTTTATAAAAAAGTCTAAACAGAAATGTGGTCGTCTTTGGTCATAACAAAGAGTGCACTTTAAGTAGCTTCAATAAAAAGTCCAATACTGACTTTTGCAAGTTATTGAATGATTAAGAGCTTAGCTGGCTTTACATAGGATAATGATAGTTCCTGCTTGATGAATTTTATGACCTGACAGGTTACAGCTAAATTCCGATGTGCTGTACGGGTAGTTGCCGCATATCCATGGGAAGGTAAAGATTTTTGCTGCTCTCATGGAATTTACAGGCTTAGGCTGACCCTAGAGGATCCAACAGCCAGAATTCATGCCTATTTGTATGGTGAAGATGGGGTAAGTGCTTGTTCCAATCATTTCAATTTTTCTTCAAACGTGTTTTTTGCCTGTAGGCGACGAGATATTATCTTCTGGTGTTGTACCTTTTTGTAATTTCCTTTTCCTTTTACCAAATCTTCTCTGTTGGTATATACTAATATTGTTGTCATTATTGTTTTCTTTCTTTTCTTTCTTTCCTTTTTTTTTGTCATTAATTTCCATACTAGAGGTGTCAAAAGCTTTTTTTTTTTTTTTGTTCGTCGGCTTTATGAGTCTTGCAGTACATACAGCTCTATGTAACCGAAGGATGTATAGAGCACAACTTTACTGTAATTTTATTATTCAGCCAGAGTTTGTTTTCCCAAATTCAATTGTGAAAACCTCTATTTTCTGTTTATTACCCTGCTTTCCAACTGTCAACGTGGAGATTTTGCCTTTGCTAATTTTTTTTAATTTTTTTTTTTGGGGGGCTGAGAAGCCTTCCCTCTGAATTTAGACAGGTTTTATGCTACCTTGATTAAACTTGTTACAACATTTAATTTACTTGCATAAATGGTTAATTTTTAATTGGGTTGTAGGAGAAATTTTTTGGTGGATATCCTCATGAGACAATATTGACGAGAAAGCTGAATGAATTGCTTGGAGTGGCTACACCCACATGTGATGATGGAAAGGAAACAAAGGATGATGCTGCTAGAGACCCACCATGGGTGCAATGTTGCCTCAAATCTTATTATCTCGATAAAAGTGATAGCTGGGGAACTCGGCATTTTCGGATATTTGGCACCAAAGTGGTTCTTGCTTAAGCACGAGAACAAGAACCACTTCCATGCTGTAAATTTATGTACTTATTTGATTTGTAATTCGCTGTCGCTTCGGATGTTAGTCGTCTTTTACGCTGTAAATTTATGCCCTTTTTTTAATGCTTTTTTGGATGGGTACTCAATCTCACCGTTTTGAGTTTGAACCTCATTAAGTCGGACTGCATTTTCAAAATGAAAAAAAAAAAAGTCAATCAGGGAGAGCGTTAACTTCTTGTTTTTTTGAAAGTGGGGAGAGGTAAACTTTGGAAAGGAGTAAAAATCGATTTATTTATTTTTAAATTAGTTTGGTGAATCAGGACGTTTATTCCGTTTGCTGTCTTTGAGATGAGCTGCTTCTATATTGCCACCATAGTCGATCTATTTTTTCACATTGAAATCCATTCTTCATAGAACACGAAAAACATAGTCTAGAAAACGAGTCCTAGCTCCCAAAACATAAATCTGAAATAAAAAAACAATTTTCCATATCCAAAGAAAATTGTAAATAAAAAAAAGAATTAACATGGTGGCGTGTAAATCAAGTTCTTGCATTAGTTTTTTGGAAAAATTTCAGAAATTTCCCTTGAACTATCTTACTAATGTCAATATGTTCCATAAATTATAAAATGTACATGTTGTACCTCCTGAACTTTAACATATGTGTCAATTTGTTCTCTCAGTTAATTTCCGTTAGTTTTTCCGTCATTTTCAATGTCAAAATCTCCTATGATATTTACATGTGTCAAAATGTCCCTTGATATTTGTATTTGTGACAAAATGCCCTCTGATATTTAATATTTGTGTCAAATTGTCCCATGATCTTTAATGTTTTGTGTTAAACTATCATATATATATATATATTATTTTATTTATCCAACATTGTACAATTTCCTAATAATTATTAACTTTTTAGAGTAGGTAACAAATTTATTTCTAATTGTAATAAAATAGTATATATCTTTTTTTTTTGTACACACTATATTTTATTTTACTTATTTTAATTCAAATTTATTTGGGTTATGAACTTATGCATAACCATAATTGGTAGGACTTAGAAGAATGATTATTCGAATAAGCTATTTACTTGGCCTACATAATCTCCGTTGCAATCTGAGGGCGACATAGGCAAGCTTGCAATGTGCGCAATAGTTGCAGTAGTCGTAGTTTGGGTAGTGGGCGGGTCACGCTTGTGTTGGGTAGGGGAGCAGTGATAGAATTGACGACGTAAGGCCCCTTGGTTGCATATACCCAACCTCCCCTCCGCACTGCCTCGGAGACAATATGGGACCAGCAGGAGCCCATGACCCCACTGAAAAAGGTAAAAAATATTTATATGCCATTTACTTTTGCTCTTATAACAGTGCTGCCCCCACAGTTTTGGGTCTTCTCCAATTTTTTCTGCTTCATTTTGACCTCTTCCATGGAGGAAATTGTGGAAATAACCTCTTTAGTGTATATATTTAGGATTTTTGTCGAATAATTTGGATTTTTACCTTGAAATCACTTTTCGTGATTTTCATTGACATTATAAGATGACAAAAATTCAAATCGTGGAGTAATATTTTAAAGATGTGTTCCTTTTTAGGCATCTTTCAAAAACCCTTTTTCATGTTTAGTTTGCCCATTTAATGAGTCTCTATTCGCTATACTATAACCGTTTAACTTTCATATTATTTTTTTTCCTTTTCTTTTTCTTATTCCTTTGACTTGTCTCTTCATCTCCTCGCTCTCTGTCTTCGTAGGAGTGTGCTTAGTTGGAGGGAGAGATGGACAGGGAGGGAGAGAGGTGGAGGGGGAGTTCCCTTCTATTGTTTGGTTGGAAGGAAATGAGGAATGATAGAGGGAGACTCTCTCCCCTGGGGCCCATCATATTGCATCCTTCCATTGATGGAATGATGCAAGCTCTCCTCTTTATTTTTTAATCGAATTAACAATTTTGTCCTCATATATATATTTTTAAAAAAATTATAAATGGACAATATATTAACTAAAAAAATTATAAATTGACAATATATTAATTAGATTAAAAAAAAAACTAACATCCATCATTTTAATTATCCTTCTCTTTTGCCAAACAACATGAGGGATTCGTATAATCCTCTCCATCCTTCATATTCTCTATACCTCGAATTCTCTCTAGGGATGGCAATGGGGTACGGTGGGGCCGCTCAATGCTTTCCCACCCCCATCCCCGCCCCCAAAATAATCCTCATCCCTACTTAAATAGAAGCGGGGCCAGGAATGAGGATTTTCCATCAGATAGGTTTTCTCTATACCCGTCTCGTTTCCCATTTAATATAAATATAAATTTAAAAATACAACAAAGTAAAAGTAAATAATAAAATAGAGTGCACCATAAATTTAGTTCAAAACCAAAGATTTCGTAAACATACCAAATTTTTAATATATGCAAATGAAATATTAAACATATAATCATTAAATGTGTCATCAAAACATTACAAATTCTGAAAACTAAATCTTTATAAAACACTTAAATTAAAAAAACTTGAAACCATAAAAATAAACATAAAATTTTCCTTTTTTGTTTTGTTTTGTTTTTATTATCTATTCCTCATTGTTTCAATCTTCATACTTTTAAAAATAATTTTCAAAATATATTATAATTAGGGTAAATTTCATTTTTAGCACCTGTGGGGAAAAGATTATTAAAATCAGCATCACTTTTTCATTCATTCATTTCTAGCACCGACACGTCATCAAAGCCTATGATATGTGGGGCCCTGCTGCACTAGATGTATGTCAAATTACTGGTTTATCCTCATCTCCCTCACATGGCCCAAAATAATGTGCCAAACCAGCATGTACAGTATTTTAGAGAGAGAAAACGAAATCTAGAGAGAGAAACAGTTGCAATCGGCCGGAACCGCTCGGAAATCGTCCGAAACCACCACGAAAGGCATCTATAAACATCTTCGTGATATAGAAGGCCACCTACTTAGAATAGTTTAAAAAACCGGCACCAGAGATCGAGAGAATGGTGGCCGATGAAGGGTTTAGGGGAAATCGAAGTTAACGAATCAAAGAAGTCGAAAGTTAAAAAAAAGGCTTTTTTGTTTCAATGTTTAAAAAGTTTGCGTTTAACGCTTTGTTTGCAAAGGGGAAAAAATTTCATTATTTTGAATTTGTTTAACAGTTGGTTTTCCTATAGGATTGGTCATTATCATAATGACTGCCTGGTAATTTTCGTTGTGACCCCCTGTAACTGTTAAATTTTAGTATATAATTTCGGTCACAACGATATTGACCAGGTGGTCATTATAAAAATGACCAGTTTTTGGTCAGACATCCTTTTATAGGATCGGTCATTTTCATAATAACCCCATGGTCATTATCGTTGTGACCCCTGTAAATGGTTAATACGGTGACGTATTGGTCAAAGTGTTAGACTATCGGTCATAACGGTTATGACCAGACGGTCATAACTGTTATGACCTTTGTGTTAGACCAGCGGTCATAACAGTTATGACCGTCTGGTCATAACCGTTATGACTTCTGTGTAAGACCAGCGGTCATAACGGTTATGACCTCTGTGTTAGACCAGCGGTCATAACGGTTATGAACAGACGGTCATAACGGTTATGACCGATGTGTTACACTATCGGTCATAACAGTTATGACCGTCTGGTCATAACCATTATGACCGATAGTCATTGGTCAATACGGTGACGTATTGGTCAAAACCTACCCAAATGTTTCGTGAGCTCTCTCGCCCATTTCAACCTCGACATTATATACAGTACCCTAAATTTTGAAATCTTTGTCTTTTCTCTTTTCGTCGTTTTTCTCTCAGTGAAGCCTCACGATTCCTCTCTGCACCATTACCCACTGATCGAAACTCACTCTAAGTCCAACAAATCTGAACACATCTTTGTGTACTCTGTTAATTCGACATCTGACCATCCTCGTCACAATTATCGGCCGAATCTGCCAGATCTGCTTCTACTCCATTTGAATAGAGATCTTCACACTTCCAATCAGCCAATCTGAGGTAATAGTGCTTGTTATTTGGTTTTATTTGTTAATTTATGATTTAATGGGTGTGCGTTTTGAAATATATTGTAGAAACAAAATCTCTGTGACCAGTTTTGAGATATAATGGTGCTTGTTATTCGGTCTCCTGTAGCATATACCATCCGGACATTATCATTGTGATCAGTTTTGAGATATATGTCAACCTGCTATAACATAATATTTCCTTCCTTTGTAACGCAAATTATTGGATAACTTGATGCTGTTTCATTCAGGAATGGATGCGGTTTGTGTTTTCGTAAAGTATAATGGTCAATGGGACGGCACATTGAGATATGTTGGTGGCGAAATGAAAGGAATATTGGTGCCCGAGAACTCAACATATGTTGGTCTTGTTGAGTTGGTGAGAAGTGTGATTGGAATTAGGGGCCCAGACAAGAATATAGTCATGAGATACGGTGTTGAACCTGGATTGCCTCTTGTGAGGATACAGTGTGATGCTGATGTTAAATTCTATATACAACTAAAGAAGAAGGATGTTCATGTGCTTAGCAAATTTCCAATTACAATCGATGTATTGGATGAGTTCGCGGCGGAAGCCATGGCACCAGAGGTAGGGGTAAGCAACCACATAGACATTCAACGTTCTAGGGAGGGGGGACAGAGTGATGAAGCCATGCAACATGTAAATGACAGTAATATGATCCTCTCTCCTCCTCCTCCTCCTCATATCACTTCTCTTACAGTAGGTCTGGGTTTGCACACTGAATATGGAATTGAAAAGCAACATCAAATATTGAACAATGACTTAGGCACGGCCCATGATGATTGTAATGCCGAGAAATTGAATGTTTCGGATGATGCTCATCGTTCAAACGAGAAGAGTATTGCAGCAAGCATTGGAGACCATTCTATTGTCAATAATACTGGATCTCAATATGACAAAGTATCAAGTAGTGACAGTGTATCCGACGAAGTCGTTGTTGCTGATTATACACCTATCACGCTGTGCATAAAACTGTATTTTTGAGAACAAAAAGTTACTTTAATACCATCTTCATCACGATGTCATGAGTAAACACTACCAATTCAAGGTGAAGAGGTCGAACTCTACTATATTACACGTTATATGTATAGATAATGAGGGATGTCCATGGCAATTGAGTGCGACTAGGATGAAAGGTAGTGAACTGTTTGTTGTGAAGAGGTTCGACGACGTCCATACTTGTTCAATTGAAATCGTTCAAGGGCATCATTGTCAGGCGAAGAGTTGGATGATTGGGGAGTGTGTTAAGGTAAAATACTTAGATCCGACCAATACCTTATATAGACCATCTGAAATAATACGAGACATATAGGCCGAATTTGGAGTGTCTTTCAACTATCTTAGAGCATGGCGAGGGAAGGAAGCTGCACTGACAAGCCTGAGGGGCGATGATACTGAGTCATACAAAGGTAATTTCCCTTATCTGGTTATATGTTCGTGACTGGCCTTATAACTATTATACTTACGACATGGTATTGATAATTTAATAATTATAGTTCTGCCAGCGTGAGCTGAAATGGTTAAGCAGAAAAATCCTGGATCCGACATTCACATTGAGACAAACTCAGCAAATTGTACATGTGCTTAGCTGCTTCGAAGCATGGTTGGCCTTATTATCGTCCAGTAATTGTGGTTGATGGATCAGCACTAAAGGCCAGGTTTGGAGGAATGTTGCTTGCAGCCTGCGGACAAGACGCAAATGGCTCCATATTTCCCCTTGCATTTGGTATCGTTCCGTTGGAGAGCAATGAATCATGGAAATGGTTCTTCAAGAAACTAAGGGATTCAATCGGCACGCGAGAGTCTCTTGCATTTGTGGCCGATAGACATAAGGGTATCGAATATGCAGCCAACCTTGTGTATCCAGATGCTGCATTCGGGATATGCGTCCAACACTTGACTGCAAACTTGAAGACTTGGTACAAAGATTTCAAAGGCCCTTTGAAGACCTATTTTGACGGTGCCTCGAGATCGTATCTTTTAAGTGAGTACCATCGTCATATGGAATCCATCCGTGGTCGTAACCCCGACATGCATCGTTATCTTCTTCAGGCCGATCCTATAAAGTGGTCGCGAGCATACTTCAACGGTCGGAGGTATGCAATCATGACAACCAACATTGCAGAGTCATTAAACAATGTGGATCGGAAAGTCAGGTTAATGCCAGTTGGATTCTTGGTGGAATGGCTTAGGGGACTACTACAAAGATGGTTTGTCGAGAGACGTGAAAAGGCCCTTAAAATAACATCTAAACTGCCCCAAAGGCAGAGAAATTGATTCGCACAAACTTCTCTTTAGGCCTAACAGTAACAGTTTGTGATAACGACCCCATTGTTAAATTTTATTTTCGCTTCGCCTTAATGCGATCGCTTAAACTAATGTCTTAAAATTCCCTTTGTTACAGTCTCGGCCAGCTGATCAGTTTGAGTACGCCGTCACCAACAATGCTGCCCAAATATGGATTGTCGATATGAGCGAAAGGACATGTACTTGCAGACGATTTCAGGTCGATCAAATTCCTTGCCCTCATGCAATGGCCGTATGTAACCACCGTCGAATTGATCCTTATAATTATTACTCTAATTACTACACGAAAGACTATTTGTATGCTTGCTATGCACATGTAGTCCACCCTATTGGCAGCGCCGAGGGCTGGGACGTATCTGAAGAAGTAAGATTGTGAATTGTTAATCCTCCCACTACAAAGCGTGGGCCCGGAAGGCCACAGGTTCGTAGGATTCCGTCCCAAGGTGAAGAACATGAGCCTAATCGGTGTGGTAGATGTAATGGTTACGGACACAACCATCAAACATGTACCAACTCAGTACCCTTATGAAAACGTCCAACCACAAGGCCAGATACAGAGTTCATAACACCAAGTTCATAAATGTGATGAATGTGTAGGGTCATTTTACTTTACTTTTTTTTCATTATTGTATAACAATTTAGCACAATTTATCACACTTCACATTAAACATGACTAAGTTTTTTATGATAAGTACACAGTGTATTTTATAGTACAATAGATTGCTATAACACGCTTTTATTATATAAAAAAAATTAACTGTTATGGCAAACATTTTTTAGGCGGATTTAAGACCAGCGGTCATAACAGTTATGACTGATGTGTTAGACCAGGGGTCATAACAGTTATGACTGTCTGGTCATAACAGTTATGACCTCTGGGCCAGTTACAAAGGTCATATAACAGTTATGACCAGACGGTCATAACCGTTATGACCTCTGGGCCAAATACTATCGGTCATAACGGTTATGACCAGACGGTCATAACCGTTATGACCTCTGGGCCAAATACTATCGGTCATAACGGTTATGACCAGACGGTCATAACTGTTATTACCTCTGTGTTAGACCAGCGGTGATAACGGTTATGACCAGAGGTAATAACAGTTATGACCGTCTGATCATAACCGTTATGACCGATAGTGTAACACAGAGGTCATAACGAAATTGACCAGGCGGTCATAACCGTTATGACCGCCTGGTCAATTTCGTTATGACCTATGTGTTACACTATCGGTCATAACAGTTATGACCAAACGGTCATAATCGTTATGACCTCTGTGTTACAGTATCTGATTTTGTCTTCAGATTTTGGAATCGCCCTTTTTGGCCTTTTGTATGTTTTTTTACTCTTCTTTGTACGGCATCCACGAAGATTCAACAAGAACGTCTGGTCAAAAAGAAGAAAAATCTTAAAAATAAAAAAACATTTACTGCTAATGTTGATCAGCACAATCTTTTTGGGATTAATATAATCTGGAAGGTAAAAGGGGGACTAAAATTATCTAAAGTTGGAATAAAGAAGTCCCTACATGACAGTGAAAGAAAACCCAAAAAATTGTCCTAATGCAGAAAATGTGCTTTTAAATAAAACCATTAGAAAATTGTTGAAGAAATCAACCCAAGAATCATATCTTATAAAAGGTTCTATGTAAGGAATTAAATTAATATAGAATCCTCCATTAGGGCTCAAACCACTTTATAGAAAAAGTACGGTGTGCCTAACTTGCCACTAGCAATATTTATCATGATGCGAAATTTTATCTAATTTAATTTAGTCTTACCCGTCAACTTTCTTTAACTTAGATTATTTTATTTATTTATTTTATTGGGTTACAGAAAAGTAGGATTCATAAGCTGAGAAAATAAAAAATACTGCACAATTTTATTTTTTTTAACTTTAGTTGCGCGTGTTGACAAGGTAGCTGTTACTAGTTGTTCAATATTCTTGTACTTTTTAAGATAGACAAATTAATTACCAGGAATCAGCTAAAATTATAGTTGGTGGCTCCTTATTGAAATTATTTCTTCTTTATTACTTTGAGAATATTTGGACGGCATATGAAGTTTAAAAAAAAAAAAAAAGGAAACCCTTGTTGACTTTTTTCCATCTATATAATGTGATTTTGAATGATGTAACATTCATAAACACACGTCACATAATGTTAGAGAACAATGACAAAATAAAAATAAAAAAAATTAAGAGGGAAAATTTTGAGGGATATGAATTAAATTTTTTTATTTTTATGGGGCTTTATGCATTTTTTGTATATATATACACTCATAAATACATAGGTTAATAAAGGAGAAAACAAACCCCCCAGACCTTAGTTGCCTCTGTAATGGTTAAAGATATCTATAAAGCAGACATCAAACATTTTTCTTTTTAGGTAAATTGTTAAGTTGTTCTCATAACTTTTAATTTTGTGTAATTTTGGCCTATGAACTTTGTTTTGTAGTTGGAATGTCCCTAAACTTTTAAAATGTTACTACAATAGTCATTTTACGTTAATTTTTTAATAGAATTCGTTAGTTAACATTACTTTTTGACCAAATTAATGACGGATTCCGTTAAAAAATAACAAAAATAATTATTGTAACAACATTTTAATAGTTTAGGGGCATTCTTTGTTATTTTATTCGTAGCTGGAATAATTATAAATTATTAAAAAGTTAACATCATTTTTTTGATTAAATCACTAACAGATTTCGTTTAAAAATTAACGAAAATGACTATTATAGCAACATTTTAATAGTTTAGGATCATTCCAGCTACGAAAAAAAGTTCAGGGACTAAAAATATATAATGTTAAGAGTTTAGACTAAATGAGCAATTTATCCTTTTTCTTTTCGCTTAAGTTTTTTTTTTTTAAGGATTATTCTCACTTGTAACTCCTTAAAAATCATTCCTATTTTGTATTTAAACTTTAAAAACTATTCACCCCTTAAATTCTAAACTAGTTTCACGTAATCTTATTTTGTTAGAATATTGATAAAACCAGCGGTCATGACCTCTGTGTTAGACCAGCGGTCATAACCGTTATGACCGCTGGTCTAATACAGAGGTCATAACAATTATGACCAGGCGGTCATAACCGTTATGACCTCTGGTTATACAATCGGTCATAACATTATGACCGCCTGGTCATAATCGTTATGACCTCTATGTTACATTATCGGTCATAACAGTTATGACCGCCTGGTCATAACTGTTATGACCTCTATGTTACACTATCGGTCATAACAGTTATGACCGTCTGGTCATAACCGCGGTCATAACAGTTATGATCAGACAGTCATAACCTTATGACCGCTGGTCTAACCGTTATGACCTCTATGTTAGACCAGCGGTCATAACCGTTTGGTCATAACTGTTATGACCGTTGTGTTATACTATCGGTCATAATAGTTATGACCGTCTGGTCATAACCGTTATGACCTCTGTGTTAGACCAGCGGTCATAACGGTTATGACTGTCTGATCATAACTGTTATGACCGCTGTGTTATACTATCGGTCATAACAGTTATGATGGTCTGGTCATAACTGTTATGACCTATGTATTAGTTTTGAAGCAAAGAGAGCTTTTTATTCCAATAAGCTAACATTTTGCGGATTATCATGTACAAATATACATTCCATTGATAATAAATCATTTTATTCCCACCTGGTAATTACAATTATGACCTCGTCCAATACGATTAATGTGTAATGTTAAACTTCAAATTTTACAACAATATACCATGTACAAAAAATCAATGGAGTTTACCAAGAATTAAATAATGACACTATTTACAGTCTGGTTAAGTTAGATAAGAAGATTGAAATGGTTAGTCAAAATGTTAAACGTCATCCTCCTCATCAAGATCACTTTTATAAGTTTGAGCGAGCTTATTTTTGGCATGGGACCACATGTAACAGGCAAAATACTCCCTGAAGATTTGCATGCGTGCAGCAATTACCAATAAATGACATCTCTCCCTTCTATCAAGCATTCAGCATATTTGATTGTAAACATTCCACAGTCACCCCTGTTGCACGAAAGATGGAAAATTTTTTTATTAAATAAGCAACACACTCTACACAGTTCATTTTATGAAATCATTTGCAATGCTTGTACTAACCCATTGGCTTGTTGAGGGATATCTTTCATTATGGTGACTGGTATTGGGTGATTTCCTGGAGGAACTCGTGGTTTGAACTCAAACAAACTGTTTTTTTCAGCTAGAAATGGAATGAACTTTGATAGACCTTCCACTCCTGCACGGACCTTAGAGTTATGAGGTCCTTTATGCTGAAGAGAGTCGTATACCTCAATGGTCCAGTTTGTTAGGTCGAGCTTTACTAATGCCCAATGTTTCAGATCGCCAAAGTGAATTGGCATTAGCACCGTGTTAACGTGAAACCACGAGGCCCCACTCTGGACACGCACGCCAAGCATTTTCCTGAACACAGAATCACAGCAGGCCCAATCGAACTTATCGGGTGCTGCCTGGTAGACGGTCCACAACGAACGGACTTTTGCAAAAAAAAACTTGTCTACCGTTGTCACCTTTCGTTGTTTCAGTTCAGGGTACTGCCTGATCTTCTTTCTCAGGTAGTAGAATGCAACGTCAATGTGCTGCACAAAGAAAAAAGATGCAGATATATTGGAAAAAAATACAGGATAACAAACAATGTACCGTCTTGACCTTAGTATTTACAAAATTTATAGAACATGGAGTATAAAATATTGAAGAATGGTACTTACTTCATCCCATAGCCAAACAGGGGATGTAGCTAACTCATAATACCAACTTTTTTTTTTTTCCACCATCATGCATCCGAGGTCATGTGGTTTGTCTAACATATCATGCTTTGCACTGTATTGGGGAGGCCGTTTACTAAACATAATGTAACATCTAGTTAATTGGTGATGAGGATGTTAATATATTGTAAATTTCAAATCGAACATAAACTGTATTATAAAAAAAATTACCCTGCAGGAGTCCTCTTCAATAATCCTTTTGAGAACCACTCCCTGAACTCCTCTAGCGTCTCTTTCGGAGGTTCATCTGCGAGACCCGGAGGGAGGGGAGTAAGCAGCTTACCCGGAGGCTTCGACGGCGAGGCAACATCAGTGATTGATCCAGAGGGCCGCTGGCCAATCCTTGATAGTCTAACCCTCTTCTTCTTACAGATCTATAAGTGACATATGTGAAACGAGTTAACATTGTACAATGACCATAATGACTATATAACTAAGTTATAGATATTTGTAACAACCACGTCACCGATGCTCTCATCGTCGTCTGGCACTTCAAGCTTCACGACATCCATCCCTATATTTTTTTTCTTTACCATCTTTCTCCGGGTCAGGAATGATCTTCTCCTTTATTCCAACAAATTGATCTGATTTTGCCTTCGCTTCTAGATCAGTTGCTGGTAAATTGTATTTAACACTTTCCTGTGTGGTTTCACAACATGGCATAATAAATACAAAGTTCTAGTTGTGGAATACAGTTATGATCATCTACATTTAATGTAATACTCGACTAACACCTAAATGATTACCTTATTCTCCTCAGCCTTGACATCTTCCCGAGCAACAATCACCTTATCGGCAGTGAGGAACTCCATGGCTGCTTGAACACCAATATCAGCAGCGGCTCCGATGTCAGAGTCGAATATCACATCATCTTGTGAGCCGGTGCCGATGTGAGGTGGGGTAGTTTTCAACTCATAATACTCAGCCGTGTGAACTTGAGGCTTCTGGCGGCTGCTGACATGGAACTTGGTGTGTGCCTTCCCCTATCCCTTCTCAGAAATGTTGGCGGCCAACATTTTTATTACAGTTCTCATGAGTTTGTTAGCCTTCTTCTGGCCCTTTTCAAGAGCCACCAACTTTTCTTTAATGGAGACAACCTCTCCTCGGATCTCTTTTTGAAACTCCCGCCACTCTGAGTTTGTATCGGAGCTCGGTCAGGGTGCAGAAGTCTTGGGAGGTAAGTTAGGCACAACACTTGGGTTCTTCAAATATAGCCGCGCAACCCATGGGTCCTTCAACTCATCTTCAGTTGGCATCATGACAAAACCCTTAGTCTGAACACATTTGATATTAATAAAAAAAATGAGTAGGGGATACTGATTGTATCAATATGCTAGTATAACCACTGTTATAATAACAGGCTTGTGAAAATGTTAAATTGACCTACAATTGTAATTGACACTGCATACATAATAAATATATGAAAGACATCCTATTCAATAATACCTGATTTTCGCCAACCGCGGTAAAAGCAGATATAACATCATCGAACTTGACATTGTCCGCGGTGGTCCACGACAGCATACGCAGAAAGGCATGATCGTACTTTTTGCTGAATTTCAATGCTATCGATGGGAGGGTCTCATAGGCCCAGACGAGTAAGGCATGAGGAAAGCTCGAAACACTGTAATGCACTTTGCCGGGCCTTTTTAAAGCTCTTCTCTTCGTAGACAGCCTATTCTCAACTGTATTACAGATTGCAGACCGGGTTGCCTCCCATGAGAGAACGCCCCAAGGAAAATCATTGAAATCAGCAATGTTATCGACCAGGGAAAAAAACTTAGAGTCTATCTTAACAGAGTTTGCATTTGATAAGGGAATGCAGAAAATCAAGTATAGTAAACTAAGCTTCACAGCGTCGTCGTCGTTGTCAAATGTCGCATTCGACATCTGCAGCTCCAAATTTTCTCTCGACACGACTCTTAAGGTTGAAAAATATCTTGTTATTAATCAGCTTTCGACCACTGGGAGGTGGGTAGACCCTACACATTTCATGCTGGTAATGAGGCAGAACTCGTTGATGGAAAATCTGCCAAGTTCGTCACCGATCTCAAACCAAAGAGCATCACACATTGCCAAGTGATCCGTCAATCTCATAACAATGTTGTGGAAGACTTGCCCAGCCCAACCAAGATTGGTTAATCTCAGAAACTGTTTAATGCATGGCTGCTAGAGGACGGCCTCGTACTGTTCGGGAGACAGCCAATGTCTCAGTTTCGCACAACTATTTGGAATGTTAATAAAAGTGTTTATTTTTGCCCTGGTAATTTCAAAATCCGGTACCCGTCGATTATTTGAACCTGCGGTAATGTTAATCATAACATAAAAGAGTAAGTATACTTATTACAGTGAAGTAATAATAAAAATTACCAGGCATAAAATAATAGCAATATGAAAACTAAAAAATTAATCACCATCAATTCAACAAAAATTGTTGGCCTAAAATGACCAAGTCATTATGAAAATGACAGTCCGGAACAAACAAAAAACATGGTAATTTTTGTGACCAACAAGCCATAATGAAAATGACCATCGGGAAAAATAAACACTGAGTAATTATTATTATGACCAAGTCATAATGAAAATGACCATCGGAAAAAATAAACACTGAGTAATTATTATTATGACCAAGTCATAACAAAAATGACTATCCTAAAATAAGTTAAAACTCATAGTAATCATTATTATGACCAACAAGTCATAATGAAAATGACCTCCGGACATAACAGAAAACTGAAACTGAGTAATAATTATTATGATCAGAGAGTCATCACAAAAATGACCATTCCATTTTGTTTCAAATAGCCGATATCATCTACACTTAAACACAAACATCGACGAAAACCATAATATAAAATATAAACCAAAACACAAACTTGAGTTAACGGATGTTTTATGGTACAGAAACAGATAAAAATCCTAACTTTATGTACATTATGATAACATTTTTCAGCAAATCAATTAGAAAGTGGAATATCATCAAAAACGCATATAAAAATGAAAACTTTGTTTTCACAAAATCAATAAATACTGCATATTCTTACTGAAAAATATTAAAAGTGTGAACTTTTTAAACACAAAGATCAAAATAACTTTTTAATCGATCCAGCTTCCGATATCTTTTATTATACGGCACTTATATATAATAACAATGAAAATATTTTTCAACATAAGAACAAAAATCAATTTCATTACCTTTTCAGAGTCGGACATATTATCGGCTAGTTCACTCATGAACTTCTGTGAGTCTTTTAATTCGACTCCCCCCCGCGTACCCTTCGGCGATGTTTCGGGAGTAGTGTTTTTCTCTGACATTTTTGTTGGCGTCGACATGGGTATTTTTTTAAGATTGTTCAACGTTAACAGACGTCCAACCAGTATATAAAGGGCTCTCGTGGTGGTTTAGGACAGTTTCCGAGTGGTTTTAGAGCGATTGCAAAGCTTTCTCTCTCTAGAATCGGAGTTTCTCTCTTTAAAACACTGTAGACGCTGGTTGTAAATTTTTGTGAGCTTATTTGAGGGAGAATACCTTTTGGGCGGGTGAGAGATATGGGTAAATCTGTAATTCGACATTTAAATGACTCTTGGTATTTTTATCATTTTAAATGCATATTACAGGACGGTCAACTTCATAATGACCGCCTGGTAATTTTCGTTGTGACCTCTTTGTGCCTAAGGTTTTTCACTAATACGTCACCGTATTGACCAATAGTATAACACATCGGTCATAACGGTTATAACCAGGCGGTCATAATCGTTATGACCGATCGTATAACACAAACGGTCATAATGGTTATGACCAAACGGTCAAAACTGTTATAACCGATCGTATAACACAGATGTCATAACGGTTATGACCAAGCGGTCATAACTGTTATGACCGTTGGTCTTACATAGAGGTCATAACGGTTATGACCAGACGGTCATAACTGTTATGACCGATAGTATAACACAGATGTCATAACCGTTATGACCGTCTGATCATAACCGTTATGACCGCTGGTCTAACACAGAGGTCATAACGGTTATGACCAGGCGGTCATAACTGTTATGACCGCTGGTCTTACACAGAGGTCATAACAATTATGACCAGGTAGTCATAACCGTTATGACCGATAGTGTAACGCAGCGATTATAACGGTTATGACCAGACGGTCATAACTGTTATGACCAGACGGTCATAACTGTTATGACCGTTATGATCGCTGGTCTAACACAGAGGTCATAACAGTTATGACCGTCTGGTCATAATCGTTATGACCGATAGTTTAACACTTTGACCAATACGTTACCGTATTGACAATTTACAGGGGTCACAACGATAATGACCATGAAGTCATTATGAAAATGACCGATCCTGTAGAAGGATGTCTGACCAAAAACTGGTCATTTTATAATGACCACCTGGTCAATATCGTTGTGACCAAAATTATATGCTAAAATTTAACAGTTACAGGGGTCACAACGAAAATTACCAGGCGGTCATTATGATAATAACCGATCCTGTAAGAAGACCAACTGTTAAACAAATTCAAAATAATGAAATTTTTTTCCCCTTTGCAAACAAAGCGTTAAACGCAAACTTTTTAAACATTGAAACGAAAAAGCCTTTTTTTTAACTTTCAACTTCTTTGATTCGTTAACTTCGATTTCCCCTAAACCCTTCATCGGCCACCATTCTCTCGATCTCTGGTGCCGGTTTTTTAAACTATTCTAAGTAGGTGGGCTTCTATATCACGAAGCTGTTTATAGATGCCTTTCGTGGTGGTTTCGGACGGTTTTCGAGCGGTTCCGACTGATTGCAACTGTTTCTCTCTCTAAAATACTGTACATGCTGGTTTGACACATTATTTTGGGCCATGCGAGGGAGATGAGGATAAACCAGTAATTTGACATATATTTAGTGCAGTAGGGCCCCACATATCATAGGCTTAGATGACGTGTCGGTGCTAGAAATGAATGGATGAAAAAGTGATGCTGATTTTAATAATATTTTTTCCACAGGTACTAAAAGTGAAATTTACTCTATATTATATGTTTATAAACATGTATAAATATGGAGACGGGGGCATGGATTGCTTTTACCCTCCTTGTCCCGCTAATATTCAAGGACAAGATGTTATCTCCACCCTCATTCCCATCCCGGAATTTGTCCCTGATCACCCAGGAATATTGCCATCCCTAATTCTCTCCGTCCCCATGGTAGTCTCCAAAATAAAATAAGGGTAAAATTATTCGATTCAAACAATATCTATAGTATTTAGACAAAAGAGAGAGGCAAAATAGAAGACTGTCATTGTAACTCTGAAGGAAAAAAAAAAAAAAAAACCCATAATTCGTGTTCTTCCCAAGGAGTCAAAGTCCCAAGACAGTAGCTGTAGTTCTCTTGAAGAACGCCTAATCACTCACCACAAAAATCGAATTGAAATCGAAAATCTACTAAGAGAAACGAAGGCATTGTCCAGTTGTTTTGCAGTCTCCGCTAAGAAGAGTTTATTTTCGGTGGGTTGGTCTTGAAATGTCGATGGAGCTCAAACTTTCCCGGAGTAGTCGGGTTTATCGCCCTTCTGTAAGTCAAATATTCTAACCTCTTACCTTTTTCTACGAATTCGGCGATACCCTTTTGGCGTTGATACAACAATCATGGTGATTTTGGAATTCAGGAACCTCTTGATGGCAAAATCATTGTCAACTCTCTTTCTTCCATCTCCCATTACGGTGTCCGCCTCACTGTCAACGGATACGTCAATCTCCAGGTTCAAATGGAAGCCGCTAGAACTTGGAAATTCTACATTATCCATACTACATATGTGAATTTACATTACATACAGTGTGTACTTGTTAGTTTCTAGGCTAGACCATAAATCTACTGTACTATTTTCCTGTTTTTCTTGGCCTTTTTTTTTTTTTTTTTTGGTCAGTAATCAAACTGAATAATTTGTGTTAAATTTAGTAAGTTTCATAGAGAATGCTTTTGCTGTTTCTAGTACTTATATTTTTCCCACCGGTGCTTAAGGTTCGTGGAGGATCCGCAGGAGTCATAGAATCTTTTTACGGTGTTGTTAAGCCTATACCCATTGTGTAAGATTTTCAATCCTCTTGCCGTTGACTATAATTACTCTTTTTTTTTTTTTAGAAAATGACAAATGCTAAGACCCCTAGCTTTTGCATTTAGGTTTATGTATTGCCTCTCAAACTTTCAATTTTTCACTGTGCCATTCCTCCAGCTTCTTGTTTGTTTCATATGGTTGTTTTCATTTATTTGTTTTCTCACTTGCAAGCAGGAATAAGAATTTCGAGATTAAACCTGCTGGCAAGATTGGTTCAGGTACAACAGAGGTAATTTCGACTTTCGAAGCAATCTAGCGATGTTCAAGCAAGTATTTGCATTATCACATACTGTACAATTGTTGCCTTCATTAATTTTAAAGTTTATTTAAATCCTCCCCTATACTCTTTAAGTTTGTGTATAATGCTAGTTTTGTGTTATATGTTGGTTCAAGGACTCTGTTATCAAAATCTTTTAGTGAAACACTACTATCAGGTAATAGACTCCACTTTCCTAGGCAAAAACTGTTTTCTTGCTTATATGCATTATGCCACCATTCGACTGATATGCTGGTTTTGGGACTCTGATGCATTCGTCTTCTGATATAACTCCAATAATAATTGGTATGATAGGTGGTGTGAACATTTTTTGTATGATCTTCGGTTTCCTCCAACTTTTTCTTTCTATTTTACTCTCAATCATTCCCATTTACAAAGATATTTGAAGGCATGGTGCATGCAAACTTCCTCTGTTTTTATCACACTTCATGTTGCCCTTTTTCGTTGAATAATCCTTCTGCGTCCGTTCCTCTCACTGTTGTTCGTGTTTCTGGCAGATTCCATTTTCTTTGTATCTCAAGAGGACAGGAGAAGAGAACTTGGAAAAATTTTACGAGACCTTCCATGGAACTGATATTAGCATTCAGGTGAATATTTCATTTTAGGAAAAAGTGCGGACATTTTCACCTCTCTCTTGACTGTTTTAAGTCCAAGAGAATCATTGGTTTTCTTTTTTTTTTTGGCCATCCGATGCTCTTCTTTTCCGTAGTTATCTGAAGCGACATGGTGACATAGAAATCTTTTCAGTACTTATTAACTGCAGATATAGTGAGAGGGTACCTTCATAAATCAATATCGACAACTACAGAGTTCATAGTTGAAAGTGATAAAGGTATTTCTTGACTTAATGGATTAGAGTATCATTAATTCCCTTCATGCTACTTCATCTAGATAACTGATTAGGGTTTTCCTTTTCTTTATATGTGATTAGCTGATCTTCTTAATGGACCAATTTCTCCTGAGATGGTGATCTTTTATATCACTCAGGATACTCAAAGACATCCGCTACTTCCTGAATTAAAATCAGGTTTATTATTTTCCTCCATCCTATGCTGTTCATTTTATTTGTCTCTTTTTCTTGTTGAATGTTTATGATTCTATGTTTTGTAATTTATCCTACTTGAGATTTCTGAAAGTTTGTTGCTTTTCCTGAATGTAAGAAGACCATGTTTGGAGATCTAAGTGCATTCCATTTAATTTTTTAATTTTTTGACCATTTTCTGCTTGGAATATAGGTAAATATTAGTAGATTGCCTCATCACTGATAAGAAATAGTGTCCCATAGGTGGATTTCGCATGACAGGAAGAATGTCCACCCAGTGTTCTTTATCAGATGCCATTACCGGTGAACTAACTGTAGAAGCGTCTGCTGTTCCCATTTGTTCAATTGATCTACACTTGCTTCGAGTTGAGTCGATTCTTCTTGGGGAAAGAATTGTAACTGAGACATCACTTATCCAGACTACTCAGGTATACTAAATCTTACTCTAAAAAATCTTTTAACTGAAATTACATATCAATTTAACATTCTCTCTGTCATTTATTAGATTGCAGACGGAGATGTGTGCCGAAATCTGGCTTTGCCCATTTATGTAATGCTTCCGCGCCTTTTGACCTGCCCGACGGTCTTGGCAGGGTAAGTTATCAATTAAATGTTCTAGTCCTCTCATTTGTCGTTTAATCTGTCTGACCATATAAACTATATCAACTTTAAGTTAAACTATGGTTGTCATTAAAAAGATTATTGTGACTTTCTGTTGAAGTCATCATGGCCTTCTTTTTTGAGTAAACTGGCTGGCCTTCTTTTTGAGTAAACTAGCACCAACTGCTTGCCGTTTTGCTCAACTCAAGGAGCATGTTCTATCCCTTTTATTTTTATTTTTATTTATTTATTTTTTTTCTATGGATGAAATTCTGTGGTGCGAGTTTTCCGTCTGTGAACCAGTCCCACGTTGTTATGATGTCATATACTGTTATATGCACATAACCGGGAATCCTGTTTGAACTTTTCTTCATATTCTGTGCAGTCCATTCTCAGTTGAATTCAAAGTTTTATTAGTCATAAGTTTTCAGTCAGAGCTGTCCAAATTACACTCCAAGTCTGATCCCAGAACTCCAAGAGTGTGGGTAAGCATCCTCCTAAAATATTTTGACGTCTAAAATTTTAACTTGGGAGACATTTTTGGTGTCTAAAATTCTTTTCTTGCAAACTTCAGCTGGCAATGGAGACTTTACCACTTGAACTTTTACGAACAAAGTGAGGAGCAAAGTTTATAATGAGCCTAAGAAAATGGGTTGTTGATTTCCAGATCAATGAAGATCCCAAGGGTACTCTGATCTTCAGCCATATAATAATTTGACTTTTAAATATCGTGTATGGAGAATTGCATATTTTATCTCTGTTGACCTGCCTGCCTTTTAAACTTGATACAAAGCTTTAACCTTGCATGTACTATGCTATAATCGCTGTTTCTGATAATTCTTGATGGTTTTCATTTCCAGGTAGTTAATGCCCAAGAGTTCGGTAAAGATGAATGGATAACCTTCCTTGGGGATGGAACTGATACCAGACCAAACAGTCTTCCTATTAGGTACTCACTGTTAGTAAACTTGTCTCGCTGTTCATAAATGATTGAGGGCTGCATTTTAGGGGTGTTTGGTCAAGATTTTGGTTTCGAGCTCAATAATTGGTATTTGGTTGTCTAAGTTCACAAGGGGAAGTGTACTGTTTCTAATGTTTTAGCGTTCATGTGTGGTCTTATTTCTTTGATGTAAAGTTTGCTTTGTGTTGTTTCTTGCACTTCCTCCCTTTGATGTAAAGTTTGCTTTGTGCTTCGCTTGCATTTGCATCATTACTGACGTAAATTGCGAACCCCGGGCTAGAATATGAAACAGACAACCCACTTCCATCACATTTGGAATTGTTGCCTTTGTCGAGAGATAAATTAGAGACTCTCCGGCAATTGGAACTGTTTTAATGGTTTACTTGGGAGAAGGAGAAACTTGGGATAGGAGTAACACGCGGTTTAATTTTTTTTTTTTTTCCCCTCAAAGAAATAAGCTTTTGAAGAATTTTCTGAATATGAATTTCTGTATTCATTCACTCTGATTTAATTTACAAAGTACACATACATATATACATAGATGCCCTAGCTGTACACTCCTAAAAACAAGGAGAGGAAACGGAAACCTCATAAAGAGGAAAGTCTACCTCTAAAATAGGAAACAGAAAATTAGGAAATATTTTACAGCAATAACTACTTTCCTAAACAGATGAGGAACGTATTTCAACACTCCCCCTCAAGTTGGATTGTATATGTTGAACATTCCCAACTTGCTACTTAGTTCCTCGAAGTTGATCCTTGGAAGCGCCTTTGTAAGGATATCTGCAGTCTGAAATCTTGTAGGAACGTAGATTAGCTGCACAACTTCATTCTCGATCTTTTCGGTGATGAAGTGACGATCTATCTCAATGTGTTTCTTCCTATCATGATGAACATGATTCCTTGCAATACTGATGGTGGCTTGATTGTCACAGAATAACTTGATAGACCCCGATTTGCTTACCCTTAATTCATCGAGTAATCTTCTTATCCACATACCTTCACAAATTCCAAGAGCAAGGGCTCGAAATTCTGCTTCTGCACTACTCCTTGAGACCACAGATTGTTTCTTGCTTCTCCATGTTACAAGATTTCCCCACACATAGGAGCAGTAACCGGAGGTAGACCTTCTGTCTAGTAGATTTCCTGCCCAGTCAGCATCTGAGAACACTTCAACTTCTCTGTTGGAATTCCTTTTAAACAGTAATCCTCTTCCTGGTGTCATTTTGAGATATCTCAAGATCCTATACACGGCGTCCATGTGTTCTTCTGTTGGGTTGTTCATGAATTGACTAACAACACTAATAGAAAAACCAATATTTGGCCGAGTATGTGAAAGATAAATTAGTCGACCAACAAGTCTTTGATATCTCCCCCTGTCCACCGGAGCACTTCCTGCTTCTGTCCCTATCTTCTTGGTTGGATCCATGGGTGTATCAGCAGGCTTACACCCGAGCATGCCAGTCTCTTTTAGAAGATCCAGGATATATTTTCTCTGAGAGATAAATATTCCTTGCTTTGACCGAGCCACTTCCATTTCAAGAAAATATCTCAGACACCCGAGGTCTTTGATCTCAAATTCCCTGGCCAAATATTTCTTCAAATTCAGTAATTCATCCTCATAATCTCCAGTCAGTATAATGTCATCCACATAAACAATGAGAAAGGCAATTCTCTTGTCTTGGGAAAACTTGACAAATAGTGTATGATCTGACTGACACTGAGAGTACCCATTACTGATTAAGGACTTTGTAAATTTCCCAAACCAAGCACGAGGAGACTGTTTTAGGCCATATAGAGACTTCCGAAGTTTGCACACCTTGTTGCTATCAGACAACTTTCCTAGCCCCGGAGGAATCTCCATGTATACTTCTTCATCTAAGTCGCCATTTAGAAAAGCGTTTTTCACATCCAATTGGTGTTGAGACCAGTCTTGATTAGCTGCCAGAGAAAGAAGCACCCGGATAGTGTTAAGTTTAGCCACTGGAGCAAAAGTCTCCTGCTAATCTATCCCATAAGACTGAGTGAATCCCTATGCAACTAAGTGAGCCTTGAATCTCTCAACGCTCCCATCAGCTTTATGCTTGACTGTAAAGATCCACTTGCAGCCTACTGGTTTCTTCCCTTGAGGAAGTTCTGAGATTATCCAAGTATCATTTCTTTCTAAGGCCCTGACTTCTTCATTTATAGCTTTTCTCCACTCTGGATGTTCAAGTGCTTCCTGAATCGAACTTGGAATCTGCACGCTGTCAAGAGTAGAGACAAAAGCTTGATAGGATTTTGATAATCCTTCATATGACACAAACTTCGAGATTGAGTGCTGAGTACAACTTCTCACTCCCTTTCGGTGTGCAATTGGGAGATCTAGATCATCAACCATAGGATTAGTGGGACTGAGATCAGAGGAACTGTTACCTGGATGAATTTCTGAAGGAATTGAGTTCGGTTCAGATTCTTGACTGGACTGAATCGGAACTGAGTTCTCTATATCCTTTCCGGGCCCCTTCTTCCTGGTATAGACACGAAGATCCTGGACTGCAAGTTGTGGGAACTTACTTTGACTCTCGGAAAGGTTTGGATTTGGTGTAATGGATTCGGTTTGGGAAGGTGAAGGTGAAATGGGATCGGTTGGAGGTAAGAGAGGGGAACTGCCATGATCAAATAGTTTCGGTTTGGGGAGTAGGTTGCAATACAACTACAGGATCAGGACTTAGACTGCCATTGTCTAAAGGTTCAACAAAGTTCCAAATTTGATGTTCACTCACACTCTCCCCCTGAAGATCGGATTTGGGATAAAAGACTGATGTTCAAAGAATGTTACATCCATAGAATTGTATATCTTCCTAGTGACTGGTGAATAGCATTTATATCCTTTCTGATGAGAAGAATATCCTAGGAAGATACATTTTATGGATTTAGGATCTAGTTTGCTACGGTTATGGGCATGAATGTGAACAAAAACAGAGCACCCAAATATCTTGGTAGGTAAAGATGAAATGACTTTAGTAGTTGGGAAAAACTGTTTGAGGACTTGGCAAGGTGTTTGGAATTTTAAGATCCTAGAAGGCATTCTATTGATGAGATAAGTGGCCGTAAGAATAGCTTCCCCCCAAAAGTGTTTTAATACATGAGTGGAGAACATAAGTGAACGTGCAACCTCTAGCAAGTGTCTATTTTTTCTTTCTGCAATCTCATTTTATTGAGGTGTATCAACACAAGAGCTTAGGTGAATAATGCCCTCTTTCAGTAGATAGGTGCCTAGGATAGATTTGAAGTAATCCTTAGCATTGTCCGTTTTTAGGACTCGGATTTTTGTCTGAAATTGGGTTTGAATCATTATATTGAAGTTTTGGAAGATTTCACTAACCTCAGATTTTTCTTTCATTAAGAAGATCCAATTAAGTCTAGTATGATCATCCACAAAAGATACAAACCACCTAGCTCCTGTTATATTTTTCACCCTAGATGGACCCCAAACATCACTATGGATCATGGCAAAAGGATGAGATGGCTTATAAGACAACCTGGGAAATGAAGTCCGAGTGTGTTTGGCAAGTTTGGCAAGTTGACAAATTTCACAACTAAAAAATTTTGAACTTGTATTATTGAATAATGAAGGAAATAATTTTTCAAGATACAAGAAATTCGGATGACCAAGGCGATAGTGTCATAACATTATTTCACTATCTTTATTGAAATTTGAACTAAACTGACTTTGAAAAGAAATACAACTTGCATTTTGGACTTGTCCTGTTGGAAGAGTTGCACCTTGGAGGAGATAGAGTCCAGAGTCCTCTTCAGCACTGCCAATCATCTTCCCCGAATCCAATACCTGAAATTCACACAAGTTGTGACAAAATTTAGCAATGCAATTATGATCTCGGGTCAATTTACTTATTGACAGCAAATTGCAATCTAAATTAGGGACATGAAGCACATAATTTAGTTTGAGGTCCTTTGTAACCCAAACAGAGCCAGTTCCTGCCACTTTGGACAACGATCCATCTGCTATACGTACGGTTGAATTCTTTTCACGCGGCCTATACTCAGAAAAAATATTAGCATCTCCTGACATATGATCTGATGCTCCAGAGTCAATAATCCACGGCTTTGACTGTCTTCTATTAACTATAAGGGCATTTGAGTTTATACCTTTCTGGGCCAGCATACTCGTTCCTGTGGTGGCACTGGTTTTGGAGAAAAGTTCCTGCAGGACTTTGAGTTGCTCCTTAGAAAATGGGCTGGACTCGGTATTGGAGTGATCATCTGAAGTTGCTGCAGAGTTGGCCCGTCCTTCTTTCTCACGGCTGGAGTGAGATGGCTTCCAGTTCGGCGGTTTGCCATGAATTTTCCAACATGTCTCCCTTAGATGTCCCGGTTTTCTGCAGTGATCGCACCATGGTCGTCCTCGTCTCTGCTGCGTGTTGGAATCATGATTGTTGTTCCCGGGAACACCACGTACAGCCAAGGCAGTACCATCCCCAGTTTCGCGAGTGATTTGACTACCATTCGCTCCTCGAATCGCAAGGGCAGAACCTTCATCGTCCGTTGAATTGGATCCCATCATAAGCTTTTTCGTGCTTTCCTCATGTCGGACTTCCGAGAATGCTTCACGAACCGATGGAAGAGGTTTCGTTCCCATTACTCTCCCACAAACCTCATCCAGATTTTGATTGAGTCCAAGAAGGAATTTAAACGTACGTTTCTGCTCCACTATCTCCTTGAATTGGAGTGCATCTTCAGGACACTTCCAATTAGGACTTTCAAACATATCCAACTGCTGCCAGTACCGAGAGAGAGAGTTGTAATACTGTGAGACCGAGAGGGAACCTTGCCGAAGATCATGGAGTTTGCCCTCAATTTCGAATAATTCTGAGGTATTTTCAGAACTCGAATAAGACACCTTCGCTGCATCCCATATATCTTCGCCGTCTGATAAAGGAGAAAATTCTCCCCTATTTCGTTGTGCATCGAGTTTATGAGCCAGGACATTACCATGTGATTCTCGGTCTTCCACGTCTTGAATCGGGGATCAGTTTTTTCTGGAACTTCAATCTCCCCAAAGAGATATTCATCCTTCCCTTTGCCGCAGATATACATCATCACGGATTGGGACCACTGTAGGTAGTTATCCCCATTGAGTTTATGGCTGGTGATGGTGAGAGATAATCCGTCAGATCCTCCAGGATTGCTCGCTGCCGGTGGTGTGCCTTCTGATTTGGAGGTGACATCTGAAGATTGACTTGAAGCCATACCGTATTTTGTCATGAGAATGCTTACAGTTTTTCAAAAAAAATTCTCACGTTCTGATACCATGAAGAATTTTCTGAATATGAATTTCTGTATTCATTCACTCTGATTTAATTTACAAAGTACACATACATATATACATAGATGCCCTAGCTGTACACTCCTAAAAACAAGGAGAGGAAACAGAAACCTCATAAAGAGGGAAGTCTACCTCTAAAATAGGAAACAGAAAATTAGGAAATATTTTACAGCAATAACTACTTTCCTAAACAGATGAGGAACGTATTTCAACAGCTTTAGTTTGGTGAATCAGGACGTTTACTCCATTTATTGTCTTTGAGATAAGCTACTTCTATAGTGCCACCACAGTCGATCTATTTTTTTACCTTAAAACTTTTCCAGAAAGTTTTCATTTTACACTGAACAATTCATTTGTGATTGGCCCTTGTGGTTGGCAGTCAGGTGGGATTTCGCGTCTTGCGTGTATGTATGTGTATGTATGTATCTATATATATAATCACTTGCGACTGGAGAGTGCAGCATCAACTTTTCAAACATTAATCCACGATCATTAAAAAAAAAAAAAAAGACGACGTTCCACGAGCAATATTCTTGTAATTCAGTATGAGATTGTTATTAAAATTCGATGGGAACCAAGATCCTTGTGTCATCACAACCATCATTACTAATATTGAAAGTATCAACCCGACGGGGTCGGGTCAGGTTCTCTCACAAAGTGTGGGGTCACTTGTGAGTGAGCCCCTTCAAGGTGTTCTACTCTCCACTATCATTGTAATCTGCTAGAAATGCTCCTTCTCTTGGGGAAAACTGGGTACAAATGTCGACATGAAAAGAACAGGTTATGATGATATACCGTTAAGAATAAGAGTAATGCATTTTCTGTTTTCGGAGATAACTCTAATCTGCCTTAACAATATCTAGAACTGCCAATATTTGTTTGAAATCTTTTAAGATAGAATCAAGTGCACTAAAAGGAAGATGATTTTGAAGAAAGCGGATTTTGAGCATTCCAAAGGCCATTTCTAAGCACCGGTTAAGGAATTCCATCCCTACTCAAATCCTACTTTTCAAATTGGTAGATCCCAGAAAGTTGGAATAAAAAAAAATAAAAAAAACACCTTCAATTTAAAGAATTGGTTAAAATTTTTGATGCATCAGAATAAGATGAAGGACGAATAGAAGCACTCATAAAAGAAAATCCATAACTGGAAAGTCACTTTTCAATTCATAAAATTGCAGATTGTCAATAATTTGACCACCAAATGGACAAAAAAAAAAAAAAAAAAAACTCCACATCCAGAGAAAATTGTATTAGTATTTCATTGTGTGAGTTCCTCAGACCAATGAATGAAAGAAGGAACTAACATAGTGGCTTGTAAAATAGGTTATTGCATTAGTTTTTACGGGTTCACTTCAAGGCATGGAAAGTCAAATCAGTGAGTTCCAGCTCCCAAAACAGAAAGTGGCAAGTAATAAAATCTATGAAAATAACAAACCTCATTTGCGTTTTTATCCAACCTCTCTCTATGGTACAATCTCTATGGTACAATGTGCTTTATGAGCATTGAAATGTCCTTCCAACTAGAGAGCAGCTGTACACTGTATTGCAAAAGAGTATAGTTTTGAGAGCATTGGCGGGGACAGCACCACGGTTTTTTAAAGACCAAAACCATCAATTAGGTCCAATATGATCATCATGAAGGTGTGGTGCTGGCATCTCTCCAGCAGCAGCCACAGCATGTCTGCGTTGTCGCTCACGAAGATATAGAACAGTGATAAGACAAACAAAAAGAGTCAGTATTGTAGCATTCCCTTCCTCCAAGAGCACATTCTCCACCCATTCTTCCACCTTTGGATAGGCGTCGGGCAGTGAATCGATAAAATGAACCTATATATGCATATAAAAACGGAAATTCATCAAGGAATAGACCAGAGAAAGGTCAAAGGAAGAAGGCGGGAATCTTTACAAGGGAATAAGGAATCTCACATGCTATTCAAAAGAAAATGCAATGATTATCCATTCTTTAGTGGACTACTCATGTGAAAACATACAAATATTAAGGTTAAGAATTCAGAGTACCTCCACCTCTGCATTGCATCCCACAAACTCAAATTCTCAAAATTTCTTTCCAATCCTCAATTAATAGAGGAAAAGCTAAACAACCAAAAAAAAAAAAAATGAAAGTTGAAATATTTAAGCATCCTACCTGTGAAATCAATTTTACCGCTGGCAAACTATGAGAGGACAACAACAGAGTGGATAGAGTAGGCAACCACGGAGCTTTCAAAAGAAAAAGGGCAAAAAAAAAAAAAATCTAATGACCAAGTAACCTTGTTTCTCTTTTAGTTAAAAAGCTCCAATGTGACGGAGCAATTTGAGAATTGGTTTCCAATGTTGCAACATCAAATATCAAAATATACTTGAAGACAATGCCAATACACACACATATACTTCAAGCTGTTAAAATATTCAAGGCTAGATGAACAAAAGAACATTACAAATTTCAACTCTTTTCATTAAATCATGCTTAATGCACACTTTGGCATGCAATTTGGGAATATATATATATCTATATATATACAGGAATTTTGGAGGAAAAAAAAAAGTTGAATCTAGCGGTACATATAAAGGGGTTCCGCTTGGAAGTTAAAAAAAAATCTTCACCCCTCTAAAGTCTGGTTTTGATAGGACTCCACTTTGGTGATGGTGGTGGTGATTTTTTTTTTCCCCCCTCCAGATAACAAGGAGGAAAAAGAAAAGAGAGGAAAAATAGCAACCCTTTTCTAGAGAGAGAGAGGGGGGGGTTTTATTTGGGGAACAGCTAATTATGGTTGCTTAGTGCGCTGCATGCTTTATAATGGCCATTCAGATCGCTTCCTTACATGCAGAAGAGTTATCTAAATGGGCATGGAGGCCACTACTAATGGGATAAAACCAGACAAGTTCGTTTAACAGTATTTTAAACAATATACATCTAACTCCTAAGCAGGATTTTTTCAAGCACTGTTGAAAAAGGCAAGTAGGTATACTAGACAGGAAACTCACCAGGAAACTGTCAGCATAGTTGTTACGTATCCACAAGCTCATAAGAGCCAGTGTGACGGGCAACTTCGCATTGGAATCAGCCTCTAGGGCTTGGTCATAATACCGTTTGGCTAGATGAAGATCAAAAGGTAGCCCTTGACCATGCTCATACATGTAACCAAGATTAAACATGGCTTGTGCATTAGATTGCGCCTTGGCATGCATGTAAGCATCTGCTGCACGCTCGTAATCCCTCTCAGTACCCTAAGAAACAAAGAAGAGGAGTTAGAGAGCTATGGAAACTGAATGAAGAATGTAATAAGGAGGAAAAGAAAACTAAAAGACAAATGCACCAGAACTAATGTGATAACCTTGAATCAAAAAGTAGACTGACTAATTTCATCTTAACACATACCCGACCATAATAATATGTATCACCAATCAACAATGCAGCATGCTCATTTCCCTGCTCAGATGCTTGCCACCACAAGAAATGTGCACGCTGATGCCTTTCTGCGTCCCTGCATAATCCAGACTCTCCCATGCACACACTCTGTTCTCCATACTTGTCAAGAATCCATGCAGCATTACTCTGAGCTACCTCATAGCCTAGCTCAGCCATCCTTGAATACAAGAATAACGCCTTGCCAATATCCCCTTTCAAGTATGACTCCAGTGCCCATCTAGACAAGGAACTCCATGGTCCTCGCTCTGCAACTAGTTTATACAACACAGTAGCCTGAAACCAAATAAATTTTTCCATGAATTGACTCTTATCCGTGGGTGTATGTCTGTGTCTGATACATCAAGTGTTTCACTCGTACAAATCTACAAAATTTAATTAACTCTTAGACTGAGTAGACAATTTCGTTTTGTGAAGATATATATTTTTTCCACTGAATCTTTATTAAAGCAGTGGTGGGGGTGGAGAACTTCAGTTGGTCGAATTAAATGAGTTAAGATCTCCCAAGTAATCTTATGTTAGATTAACTAAATGCTCTGTCTTTATGGTATTTTAAAAAACCGAATCCTTGTTGTTGGTCATGTTTATTCTCGAACAATTAAAGACTTTAAAGAAGCAAAAAGGGTATGTTAGGCTGAGAATTCAAATTCGTGTAGACTCATCAATATAACTGTCAGAACATTCTGGATGGGTCATTAGATTGGAAAACATCTCACATTTACAGCAGCTCTTTTCAATAAAGGGCATTTTTTATGCGACTTTCTTCTAGGAGAACCCCTATAATTGATTACAGGCAATTATTCCTTCTGTCTTAGATTTTAAACTCTCTGGATACACACTGAATAATTTCACAAAGCAAACAATTTGACATCTAGTATGCATTAATAAATGTATAAATTTTTCCCAAACTTCGTATCATAATTCTGTAACAAGTAAAGAAACACACATCTCTTTTTCTTTTTTTTTTTTCCTTCTTTTTTTACACGTAAAAGAATAAGTGTTATACTCCTATAACAAACGCAACCTAAGAAAAATAATGGTTAAACCAGAAGGCAATGTGTTTGGAAAAGAAAATTTTGAGGATAAAAGGATAAAAACAGCAATAGTCTTGGATAAAACCATAAAAGTAAACTAATTGAAAGTTATAGACATAAAGGAAAGAAGCTAAATACCTGGCTTTGTTGTGGGCTTTCTACTGATATAATACTTAAAAACCTTTTTTTTTTTTTTAATTGTTTGGAGTTGTAAAGACTTTAGCGCAACCATTTGGAACATTTGGGGAATTCATTTAAATGATCATTCAAAATATGCATTTGTTAAAAACAATTGGAAATGGAGCATCCAAATGTCATTTAAGTATCTGTTCTTAAATGACAAAAGTCTTTCCCCTCAAAAATACTTCCATTCTGATATATATTCTAGTGATTAAAAAAAAAATATATTTGAAAACCATCTTAGATATCATTTTCCTATCTCTCTCTATGTCTTTTCAGATAGCTACTTTCAAACGCATATTTAAATGTTATGTTCGGAATGTTTATGTTTAATCACATATTTCATATAGCTACTTCTAAATTTCCCATTCAAATGTTCTCATCCCAAATGTGTCCATTCGGATGCTTCCCCCAAATGGACCCGTGATGCTTGCCCCAAATATGCTTTTTGCTTTTTTTTTTTCATCTGTATCATTTTCATTTAATAAAATTTTGTTTCTGGTCAACAAGTTTAACCAAGACAGATGAACATATGGTAAAAAAAAAGTCTTGACACCGAGTTTACCATGGTGAGATCCTTCTTCAGCCCGACTCCAGTATGAAACATCTTTGCTAGCTGGTAGAATGCCTTTGGTTGACCAGCATTGGCAGCAACCATGAAGTATTGACATGCTACTTTGACATCCCTCTTTACCCCGATCCCTTTGAGATACAATACTCCCAAGTTATAGTGCCCACCAGCATCCTCATTTTCAGCTGCCTTCTCAAAATATTCTTTTGCCTGTAACGGAAAGTGGCTTACAAACCAATTTGTACATATGTATTTATATTCAATGCTAATAGAAAGGAACATGACCATACAAAAGTAAGTTTGAACAAATGAAAAATACCATTAATGAAGAAACGATGTTAACAACTAGAGCACACAGCACATAGATGGCTCAAATATAAAGAACAATCAAGCAAATTATTCTTCCAGCCCTACAACAAAAAAGTGAAATTTCACACCACTATACAACATCTTTCGCTCCACAGACAAGTAAAGTGGATATATACATCATCATTTTAAGCAAAATTCAAATCTAACAAAATACCGGTGCACTCTTTTAAAACTGACTTAGCAACACAAGCATGCTCAATCTAAACTTTCTTGACAATAAATAAGGGCACAAACACAAAAGGATGATGTATGATATCCCAGGCTTTTTAGCTTCGATGTCTTTGTTGGAATATAACGTGCATACAGAATACTCTTAGACTAATTTTAAGCTTTAAAAAAAAAAAAAAAAAAAAAAAAAGAGAGAGAGCCCCTGTTGAAACCACCTCCAAGAACGGATCATGGTTGTTCCTATGTTAAAATGAAAGAAGATTATTTTGCTAATTTCAATTTCTGGGGTTGTCATTTTGGCAAATATTCCCTCACGATATTATAATTAACCAAATTCACATGAAATCATACAGATCAAACAAAGAGCCCCAAGTGTTGGTCTTACTTTGGTGTAGTTTCTCTTTTCTACTCCATAGCCCTTGACATACAAATACCCCATTCCATTATAAGCCGAATATAAAGCTGCTGCTTCGATGCGAGAGTGAGCCATTCAAGTGCTTTGGTATAGTTCCGCTCCACCCCAGCCCCCCTCGCATATATCTCCCCAAGAAGCTCCATCGACCTGGGTTCGCCCTTCTCCACGGCCTTCAAAAACCATGAGAATGCCTTGGTATGGTCGCGCCGCAACCCTCTCAGGCCAAAGTAGTAGAAGAGACCGATTTTATACATGGCTGCGGCATTCCCTTTCTGTGCCTGGTACTCCAGAATTTGAAAATCCTCGTCCTCCTCCCCTCGTGATTTCCTCAGAGCCTCTTTATTCTCCTCAGCTCCATTGTGAATCCTCACCGGTTCAAGCACCGGCGAATCCTTCGAAATCAAGAAGCTAGTAACTGCAACTTCAGCTAATTCGGAGTAAAGTCTCACTGCTTTCTCATACATCTGTAACCAAACGAAAAACGTGTATTTATATATGTATATGTGTGTATATATAAATATAAATCAAAGCTCTACTGATTCAAGCACTGGCGAATCCTTTGAAATTCAAAGAAACGCAAGAAATTCAAAGTGAGAAAGTGATCATAAATCATACATCTTGCTTGAAGTAAGTATAGGCGAGAGACATTTTGGATTGCATATTACCACCCTCGGCGGCAAAGTGATGGTACATGAAGGCCTTGGCCTTGTTCTTCTCCCTCATCTGCCCCGTGCCACGCAGAAACCCTAGCACGGACCTCGCATGGGGATGACCGGAGGCGGAGGCGGCAACGGCCTCGATTTCCGACGCTCCCTCGTTCATCAGCCCCTCGTCGCCTGAGCTCACCGCTCTGACCATCTTCGAGACGCCGGAGTAGTAGAGCGCATCGGACTCCGACGAAGGCTCGGCGGTGGTGGAAGAGTCCGGCTCGAAGATCGGCCGCCATGAGCCTGGGTCGAGCTCCTCATCGGACTTGTGAGAGTCGGAGTCGCCGAACTCGTCCCACTCGGCGGAGTCGGGATCGGAGGTGGGGTTGTCGGACTCGGGCGAGTTGAGGGCGGTCCTTGATGTCGTCCTGGGAGATGACGAGGACGAAGGGTCGGGCGTAGAGAGAGATGGGGAAGAGGAAGAGAGAGAGGATCAGGAGAGACAAGATCACTCTTCTGTCAATTGGGATTCGCATTTGCGTTTGTTTCTCTTCGGAGAATTAAAAGCAGAAGAAAATGTTTGATTTTTTTTTCTTTTTTTTTTTTTTTTTTTTGCTAAATGTGTAGCAAGAAAGAGGAAAATGGATGACGAATTAAAGAAGATCGAAGCGAAGCTCTTTGAATTTGAAGGGTAAATTCGGAATATTTTAATTTTGCTTGCTATGTCATAGTTGGTCATTCGACCACTTATACACTGCCACGCTAGTATTTGTGGAGACTGAGTTAGAACTCTCTCTATTATTATTAGAATTAATTTTATAGATGTTCCTGTATTATATATCCTATTTCATTTTACCCCATAAATTATTAAAATTATTTATTATGCCCTTGATCTATACAAAACAGATCAAAATCCCCTTCCGTCTACTGTTGTCTCCAAATCTAACGGTTGTGCTATGTGGGTTGCGATTAAATGTTAATAAATGTTATTCTAAAACAAAAAAACTTAATTATCAAGAAAAATATTAATAAAAATAATAATCCCCCAATATATAATCAAATTAAAATAAACATAACGAAAAAATAAAAAATCTAAATCCAAATCCAAAGTCTGCAAAATGAATACCAATCTCTTAACCCTTTCCTCAAAATTTTCCCAAGCCCCCAAGCAAATATTATTTTCCCAGTAGCCAAACAAAAATCAGTTCACAAACTTTTTATTTTACGAATGGAGTCAGATCGAAGGAAAGGAGGAGAGTAGGCAAAAAGTAGAAGACTCTTGAATCAAACAGCTAATTTGATTGGATTTGCTTTTGAAAATTCACAAGATTCTTTCTTTTCCGAAGAAACATCCAATTGGCACATCTCTAATATTCAAGCATGTAATCGCACCTTTAGAAAGAAGTAAAAGAAAAAGAAGAAACGTGAAAACCACCAAAAAATTTGATCTCATCAAACCAAAGAGATCAAAAAACAGATTTGATCAAACCACAAAATAAATAAATAAATAAATAAAGTGGGCTCACACCGGCTCGTGTAATGACAATGCAGTGTGTAGAGGCGTCCAAAAAAACTAAGATCCACGATGACACCTGGTTCACGCCGAATAAATATCCACGATAATAAGATCCATTTGTCTTGTGATCCCTCCCTCCGCCGAGACCTCCCCTCCATACGACTTCTCCTCTCTCCAATTTCCCCCACTTCTTTGATAACCCCAAGTCCGGAAAATAGAAGCTAGTTATTTATTTAATTTTACAACAGAGATAATTTGTTTTTAATTAATTATTTGTTAATCAGGTGTTTGGTAGGTTTACACTTTAAAATACATTTCTTAACCTTTTAATCACATGCCACGTCAGTAGAACCGTTAAATTTAGAGACGGAAATGGAAAGAGGGGGGATTTTGAACTCTTTTATATAGATCAAGGGGCATAATGAATGGTTTTGATAATTCATGTGACAAAGTGAAATATGATGCATAGTTCAGGGGGCATTTGTATAATTAATCCTTATTATTATTGTTATTAGTATTTTTTGTCCTTAAACTTTGAATTCTTTAGCACTTAAAGGCCTGTTTGTGGAGGTAGTGAAGACAAAGTTTTGGAGGTTGAAGATGAGCTTAGTTTTGAAAATATACATTTAATGAAAATAAACTGTCAAAAAATTAAAAAATATAAAAACTTAAAATGTGATCGAAAAATAAAAAAGTACCAATATGGACGTTGTTTCATTGCTCTAGAAATTTTATGCTATTAAAAAAGAATTATCACATTTTGACTTATATATACAAAGTTATAGACTTTTGATTTTTTGAAAACAATGAAGAGAGATTTAGATAAATGAATAGTGAAATTGTAGGAAAAAGATTATAAGAAAAAAAAAGTTTGGAAAAGCGTTGGGAGAAGTGCCTCCAAATAAGCTCTTAGGTCCCATGTTTAAGAATTGATAACTCGTAGAGCTAATTAAAATTAACTTCCTTTAGTTAAGTGAAATGGGGTTTATTAGTGTGCTAAATAATAATTGTGAATATAATCGGCATGTAAAATTTTATAAAAATTGAAATCTGAAAATGATTTTCAGACTTTATAGTTTTGCCCCTTAATTTATGCATAATTATATTTTAAACCATAAATTTTTAAATATTTGCAACTAGATCCCAGCATATTTTCAGACCCTCTTTTAAAATTTACAGCAATTTTAAAACCTTGAAATGCTCAGTTTCCATTTTTCCAATTGCTGGAACAAATCAGACCATGTCCTTTTTTTTTTTGGGTAAATAAATAAGACCATGTTGCTTGTGATTTTCAACATGATGCAAAAATAAATGGGGTAAATCTGTGATAGAGTCTCATTTATAATCATAATCGATATAGCTCATTTTTAACCGTTACGATATAATCAAATGGCTAAGATATTATTCGTGCATGATAATTGTAATACACATTACCTCATAATGTTATTTACTAAAAAATAAAAAAAATAGAAATTAAAAAATATTCAAAGAAAAAAAAAAACCGGCCGGCGACCATCCACCGCAAGACCCCCCCACACCGGCGACGAGCACCCCCCCTACCCGATGCCGACAAAGACCATCCTTCCCCTCAACACCGATGACAAGTGCCCCCCTTTTCACCGACACTGACGAAGACCCCTTTCTCCCCCAACCAGATCTATACCCCTCGTCGATGCTGACGAAGACAACCGCCCCCCCCCCCCCCCCCCCCCTCCACGAACCAGATCTGCGCCTCCCTCCCCGACCCTGATGACAAGCTAGTCCCCCCCTTTGTCCCTACCAGCCAGATCTGGCCACCCCGCA
>BKCH01000108.1:650000-895690 GCA_008635985.1 Ficus erecta
AATATTCTGTCTTGTTTTAGTTTTCTAACCGTAGAAGATTTGTAACATTTCTTTTATAGCTTTGTACTCTCAGTTTATATCGTACACTGTGTCGTCTAATGAAAATTGGCAAAGTCAAATTCAATATTTCATTCTTCTCAAAACTTTAGTTCGGGCTATTCTAGATGACATTAGAAATGTCTTGTTGTTTGTTCACAGTGACGATGTTTGTTACGCCCCTCCCTCGAGAAGAGAATGGTGTAATCCACTGTTTAGCTACTTTTGTTTTATCTCAATTTAGTGACTTTACATGGTTTGACTCGGTGCCAAAGTTCTTGGGCATTGTAAAGGCTGATCTTGGCCTCTAATTTTAATAAAAGTCGTTCCAAAAAAAAAAACGTTAAGATTTTGTCAATTGCACTTACGAATCTCAAACTTATGTCACAATAATTAACGACATTATATTAAAAAAAAAAAAAAAAGACTAAAAGAGAAAACATGATCTCCTAAATATTGAGAGAATTGAATTAGTTAGTAGTTGATTTTTAATTCACTTGGTGATACAACATCTCATAATTTTACATTGGCGGTGACGGTAGGCATGGTCGTAGGAGTCTTGGTGGCAACGGCTATGATGATCGTGAGTCTTGGTGAAACATTTTCAAAAACCATTGTTGAGAGTTGACTCACGATTGTTTTTTGAAATCTTCACGCGGATGCTTTTTTTAAGTGCATCGGACGAAAATTTTTGTCAATAAAAATAGTCAAGAAAACATTTTTTTAATGTAAAATTTGTAGTGGTGTCAAGATTTGGGACATAATCAAGGGTCATCTAAACAGTTAGAATAGTCTTGCAACATCTAAATTGATAAAAGAGGTATTATGGCATGTTGAAAGTGAGCAATGGAGATAACTTAAAATAATGGAAATGAAAATACACATCATTTTTAATTTTTATTTTATAAAGTTGCTAGTATCCAAATGTCCTTAGTATGATAAGTCCATAAACATGGTGGCTCTAAGGAAAAAAAAAATGAAGAAGAAGAAGAATTCTGGGTCTTTCACCATGTGATGAGAAAGTCAATCATCTCCTCTAATACAAAAATGTTGAAATAAAGTGTCTCAACTAATTAGTGGTGGAGCTCATGGTGAAACTAATGATAGGATGGAATGTTTCTAAAGCAATAATTATAATTCTCATTATGACTTGATGACATTATTTGAAATAAAATTTACGCATTTTGTTAGTAAAATTATCATATAATTATACATCATTACAATTATAAGTGAAAAATGATAAGGAACAATACTAGTTGATGTTCATTAACTAGGCGTTCATATATAGAAGATTCAGTTTAAAAGAACCTTTTTTTTTGTTTTTTTTTTGCTAAAGCAATTTAAAAGAACTTGGTATAAATTGAAGTTCACAAGCGGCAATAGGCTTTGGCAAAGAATGAGGATAAACAATCTTGTCACGTATCATAACTTATCTCTTACTTTCTACCTTCTTTAACTGGTGCTCGATCTCAAGACTTCTTTTTTTTTTTTTTTCTTTCCACCTTACGATTTTTAGAATCCTTCACTAACTGCACACACTAGAGATAAGTGAACTTAGTAGGATGTTGGCATGAAAGCGGAGTTGTTTCCTTTACTCAAAAACAAATTTTCCGTCCAACACTCAGCAAATCTGCTGCTTGCATTGGTCCATTCTCACCACCGTCGCTCCTCGCACCACCGCCACCACCTCACACATTGACACCAACCACACCACTGAACCTTGGTTGTGTAATTTTTGTAATGCTTTGAAAATTTACTTCGTATTCTTGTTAGAAACTTAATCAATTATTGTGCTCGAATCCACTTGAAAGTTTAAAATACACTTTATTTTAATACGATTCTTTTTTTTTTTTAGGGAATATTTTAATAAGATTCAGGTATTATCTATTTTCAAATTTATGGAATCGTGCCAGGGTATGGAAGTTCGCGGTGGTGGATAGCCATATGGCGAGGAGCAACGCCGCGCCAGAGCTCCTAGCCAGAGATTTTATGTAAAATTTAAAAAAAAAAATATATATATATATATATATATATATATGTTTTGGAAAACATTAAAGGGTTTCTGATCTAGATCGAATGTTCCGAGCAACAAAATCACAACATGCTACTATAACATAAGAACGTTCCCTTGGAAAAGTTTCACTAAGAATCAGAAAAGAAGTGTTTTTATTGATAAAATTACCCTTTTTGTATTGAAAGACAGTAAGAAGATTAGACCCTTCCCAACACAATTAATACTTGAAATAATAATAATGCTCCTAAATGTAGATGGGTATAAGCACATACAGATTTGGTAGACAATGTACAATAAGCTGGGTAGAGACCTGTTGGCTCTACTTGAAAGAGTTGAAGAAGCTTACCGTATCATTTAGAGCCTGAATGAAGCAGTCAACATCGTCTTTAGTGTTGTAGAAGTAAAGGCTTACGCGTGCACTTGCGCTGATTCCTAAACTGCGGTGGAGGGGTTGAGCACAGTGGTGACCTGACCTGATAGCCACACCATGCTGAAATTACACACATATCAGTAGCCATTCAAGATCCCTTTCGTAACAACTACCGAACTATAAATCTTCTTGTTTAATTACCTGTTGATCAAGAAAAGTAGCAATATCCGTTGGGTGAATGTTATCGACATTGAACGAACAAAGTGCAGCACGACGGACATTTGCTGAAGGTACAGGGCCATAAATTCGAACATTAGGGACCGATCGGAGGCTTTCATATAAATAGTCCGCCAGCTCTACCTGTTAAAAAGTAGCATAAAAAATCCCAAAAAAAAAAAATCATCAACGACACGGACTAGGAATGCAGTGGATGTTCCATTTACCAGCTTTTAGAGGTAATGAGGCCAATGTTGGGCTTCTTTAGCGTAAGAAAAATAGCAGGAAAAAAAAAGATGTTGAGCTAACCTCGTAATCATGTATCTTCTGCATACCGATTATTGACAAATAATCAATTGCTGCCCCTAATCCTATTGCTTCTCCGATTGCTGGTGTTCCGGCCTCAAATCTGATATAGTAAAAGGCCGATGAATACAATGACATGTATCAGAAAGAAAACAAATTCTAAAAAAGTTCCACCAACCTGGATGGTGGTTCTGCATAAGTCGAATGATCTAGAAAGACATCAGAGATCATCTCTCCACCACCTAGAAAATGGGCAAAATCATTAATGCTAAAGTAAGTTGCAAATAGCACAACTCCAACCCCAGTATTCTGGGTATAGATGTGAAAGAACTCTTGTAAACAGAACATTAAAATTTCAAAGCACAAAAGTTCAACTTCAAAAGGTGCTAAGTTACCTAAGAATGGAGGCATGGAAGACAAGATATCTATCTTTCCGTATAAGAATCCGATGCCTGTAGGCCCACACATCTGAAGCATTTCCTTAACTTGATATACTCGCCCATAAGCCAAAATTATCGAAAAGATTAAAAAAGTATCCTAACCTTATGAGAAGATGCAACAAGAAAATCAGCATCAATGTTCTGAACATCAACCACCATGTGTGGAACACTTTGACAAGCATCGATTAGTACTTTTGCTCCGACATCATGAGCCCAAAGCACGATATCCGCAACAGGAAGAACAGACGCTAAAGAAATAGATCATATCAAAACTATGATCATGTGACTTGCCATTTTGTTTAATCGGGAAGATCTTCTAAAACATAATCATTAAAAGCGCGCGAATTCAGAAGACACATTCAGGACATATCTGAGACACCCACAGAAGCCAACTTCTTGAGTCTTATTAAAAGTCAGCAGAAAATATATATATATATATATATATAAATATTTATAAATATGAAAAAAAGACACACACGCACACACACAAGTATATGTATATATATATATATATATATATATATATATATATATAAGAGGGAGAGAAACATACCAAGCATATTTGAGACGTGATGAACTACAACAAGTTTTGTCTTCGTCGACAACAATCTTTTTAACAAGTCCAGATCTGGAACCTCATCTTGACTTAAGGTCACAAATTTCAGTACAGCCCCCGTCTTTTGGGCCACAATTTGCCAAGGAACAATAGCACTGTGATGTTCAGCTATTGTAACTACGATCTGCAAAAAGGCAATTTAACATAAACTATAAAAGTAGGATATGTGGATTGACAGATTACATTAAAGTTCTCCCATATGATAAAAGAGCATGTAAAAGTTCTTTACTTGCAAAGGAAAAAAAAAAAGCATTTTATGAATATGTTTACCAACCTCAAGGGAAAGATTACTCCTAGAAAGATCAAAAAAGTAAACATACAATTTTCCAGTACAACTACAAGATTATGTCCTAAAAACCTCCAGAAATAGCCCAAGTAAAAGCACCACTGGACCAGGCACAGACGCTTTATAAATAAGGTAGATGAGGAATGCGGTCACAATTTAGTTGAGGAGATAGTAAAAGCCACTTAAAAAATATAAATAAAGATGTAAAGGAAGATACTCCAAGTCACTTTCTGTAACTTCTCTGCGAAACTACTGACCATGGACATCATTTAGATCCACTAGGTGTTATATCTATAAATACAAACCCATCAAGCTGGCTTTCAAATTGTATTGTCCCAAGAATCACTCGTCCGGAACTGCCCAAAATGGTATACAAGCTCAGTGATATCTGATGTCTTCAAATTGTATATAAGTTGTATAGTCCCTAGTCACGGCCATAACTTTCCATAAAACTAAGTAAAGATAAAAAAATAATGGCCATAAATTCTGGGAACAAGAAAGAAGGCGCACAGGATTTGTATCAAAGCCATGACTAGGTGAGGTTTACCCATGATGGATTAGAGAATAGGCCACTGACCATCATGAAACGACCACTGTGCAGGTGAGCTTCCTAAACTGATTGGACATCGTCAGTTGTGGGTTCATAAGGATATGTTCTACATCACTTAGACATCGTATCAGACATTGTATCAGGAGGTTTACAGTAAAAATATCTTGGACATAGACACCCTTTCAAAATCTCTAGGGCTAAGCACGTTGAAGAGAGACTTCAGGGTATCCTGTTGGTGATTGGTGTGGAAAATAAAGATTAAGACTAGTTCTTTCGATGTTGCAAATTTTTCTTCTTATATTTTTTTGTCAACTTTGGCTTCTATTCACAATTATTGAATCACGAATACTTTGGTATTTATGAAATTATCACCAAAGAACATGCTTCTAGGCTATGGTCTTCTTTTTGCTCAAGTAATGAAATTCTACTAGTGCAAACGCATTTCATTGCAAAACAAGGCAATTTTGCTGTAACAACAGATCAAGAGCCAAATTGAATAAAAACATCAAAACAGACCTTTCCAACCCATCAAAATCAGAGGGAGAAAGAATAATTATTAAAATTCCTTCAGGACAGACACCAAAACTGAGACAAAATTTACATCTACCCTATTGGAAAACTTCCTCTTAAAGCTGCCTTTGCATGTTAACTTGCTCTTCTACAACCAAATATTCCAATTTCTTGCCAGTACTACACAGTTTAAAATAACTAAAGCACAATCATTCGAGCATCTTGGAATCTTACCGCAAATGAATCCATTTACCTTCCTGGTTATGCCCCCTATTAGCCTGTTAAAAACCCACAAGTCTAGCACTTTCCACAACATGTAACCCCCGCATAACCCTTCAGAAAGCTTAACAAATTCTGCAATTTCCAGTTAGCACATCCTCAAACTTCCATAACTACACACCTTCAAACGACAGGTCCCCAAACTCTAATAAGCATATAAAACAAACCTTAACCTTCCATAACTACAGACCTTCAACTGACAGGTCCCCAAACTCTAAATGCCCTATGTAAGCATATAACACAAATTACATTTGTTTGTTTATATGTGTGTTTGTGTGTGTGTGTGTGTAGTTTTAACAACCATAGGATGCAATTTTGAATTGAAAGCGTTACAAAGATGGGCTTTTATAATCATTGTTCCAGATCAGTAAATCGCATCTCTAAAAAGTACCAAAGACCTCTTGTGTTGGGGAAAATTATTGATGGTGGCCTAGAAAGTTTGAAATAAAATTCAAAAGTTGTTCTAAATAAAACAAAGATTCACTGTGGCTCAAATCTAGATATTGCGTTCAAGTTTATAACAGTAATTGAAAAGATAAATTTTGTCCATTGCGTTGTATTTCATATTTCTTAGAGATTCATAAATTGTGTTGAAAAAAAAAAAAAGAAATAATTAAATAAACAGAACAGGAAAAAAAAAAAAAAGGAGAGGGAGATGATGATCATCATTCTGACAAAAGCAATGAAGAAAAATTGCATTCTTCATCTACGAATGTAATGCCTAAAAGATTAAGATATGCATGCAAATTTTCAAATTTTGGCAGTTTGAAATCCATGGAAATTAAGAAATGCACCTCATCTCCAGGTTTCAAATTTTGGAGGCCCCACGAGTAAGCTACAAGATTGATAGCTTCGGTAGCATTCCGTGTAAAAACAATCTCACTAGAATCCGATGCATTGATAAAAGATGCAATCTTCTTTCTTGCCAACTCATACTCTTCTGTCGCCTTTGCACTATTTCCATGAAAATGAAAAAAGCTTAAATCTTAAATATGCAACTAATGAACAATCACTCCCTTGCCAAAAATCATCATCACTCGATGAAATTATCAACTTTATCTACCTCAATCCTGAATTCGAAACGTCACTATAGCTTTATAATAGCTTTCACAACAACTAATCACCAAGTACCTTAAGAAATGAATCCCGCGATGCACGTTCGAGTTGTAGCCCCCATAGTAGGTTTGTAAAGCCCTCAAGACGGCGGTAGGCTTCTGGGAAGTCGCGGCATTGTCCAAGTATACAAGTTTCGAGCCGTTTACTTCCTGCAAAATCATGTCAAGTCCTGTAACTACATATCATAAACGTTCGAAAACCATACTCAATGTCCAGTCAAATTAATAGAAACTAAACCATACCTCAAAGTACAGTTTTAAACAACTAAAAACACACAGATTTATATCTAATTCCAAATCAACGAATAAAGTTATAACCAACAAAAATAATCAACTTTAATCACAAAAACACCACACAAATTAAATCCGATCAATCAAAAAAATCGATTTTTTGCTCTTTTCTCGACATAAATGATCACAACCTACCTTTATTTTCCCGGAATTTCTCGGCAGCCAAGTTAAAAGTAGGCAAAAATCAAGAAATTCGACACACACACACACACACACAAAAAGGCCATAAAAATGAAAGACGAACCTGGTCGAGAATTGGGAAATCGGGGCGGGTGAGGTGACCGAGTGAATTGACGGACGGAGGAGCAGAAGCCGAGGAGGCGGAGGCGGAGACGGAGAAGCTTCGGAAGGTTCGAGAAGGCCGAGAGGTACTTCTGATGATTTTGAAGGAGGGGAATTTAACGGAAACCGCCATAGCCGCCGCAACTTCCATGACCATGGCCATATTCTTCGATTCTGCGGGTGAAGAAGAGGAAGAAAAAGGCAAAGCTTTATGAACCCAAAGAATAGAAGAAAATGGCGGCGGATGGGAAAGAGAGAGGATTCGACGCTAAAACTAACTGTGGAGAGTCAGAGAGAGAGAGAGAGAGGGCGTGGGCGTGGAAGAATTGGATGCTATTGCTTGGAAGTTGAAGTTTTCATGGCTTCCACTTTGAATTCGCACGTTCGTACCATCCAAAAATCAATAATCTAACTTTGCATTTGGTGTATTGATTGAAGATGAAATTTTTAAATTGAGAATGATTAACTTTTTAAAATTTAATTGTATAATTTTTGTTGATGTTTTAAGAAAAATATAAAAATTGATATAAAAAAATATAGTTTAGTTGGAGTTAAACTTAAATATCAAATAAAGTCTAAGTTGTTAAAAGACCAAGTATGTATTTAGTGTTAAGATTTGGATTGTAAAATTTAGATTTGGATTTATTATGCATTTATCGAAGTGTTTGAATTGTTTGAGTTAAAAAGTGTTAAGATTTAAAATATGTTTGGAAAAAAAATATATCAATATGGAACTTGTTTCGTTCGTATTGAAATTCTATACAATTTTTAAAAAATTATCTTATTTAGATTTGTCTATGCAAAGTTATGAACTTTTAAAGTTTGAGCTACAAAACTGTGTGAATAGTAAAGCTGAAGGAAAAATATAGCTTTGTTTGATGTTATAGTTTAACTCCAACTAAACTATACTCTTTCATCCTAGTTTTTGTCTTTTTTCTGAAAAATCAACTAAATTTATAATTAGTTTTTAAAAAGCTAATAAACTCCAATTTATAATTTTCATCTTCAACCAGTGAACCAAACTCAAGTAAAAATTGAATTGTGAAAGTAAAATTTGGATTAGAGATCGAAATACTGCCAAAAATAAATAAATAAAATTATTTTATAGGTGTTATTTTCCTTGAATTCCAAGTATTTTATGATACTTTGACGGCTGAATTTTCTCTTTTAATTGTGTAAAATATTCTTTTGATTTTAAAAAATTATGGTAAGCCTAACAGTTTATTTCAACCATTTTTTAACATTTTAAATATTTCATTTCCCAAAATTTCATATAAGCATTTGACACGTTACATTTAAAAATGGCATAAAATGTTATACACATTTGTAATTAAATTTTATATTCCGATGGGTAAAGGAAGATCATTTTGGCTTTTGGATGTTTTTTTACAATTTTAAATATTTGGGAACTTTAGACAAATGCTACAAAATCATGTTTTGAATTGATTTTTGCTACACAAGAAAAAAATCTTATAAACAATGTCATTGATAGCATCATAAATACTTATTTTTTTAATTATTTTAAAATCTCAAATGGTATCCTTATGTAATCACCTAGTTACCACTTGGTTACAAATTTAGAACTACTTGGTTACAACTTGATAACCACCTGATTAATAGTTGATTACCAACCGCTGATAGGTTTCCGATCGGTAATCATCCTTGCTCGCAAGTAACCAGTTGTACCGGTTGGTTATCAATTGCCGACGAGTTTCCGACTGGTGATCACTGTCTCCAGCTGGTAACCAGTTGGCTATCAAATAGTTACCGATTAGTTACCAAATAATTATTGATTAGTTACCAAGCGATTACCGATCGAAAACTTCCGATTTCACCGGACTTTTCGGATTACATCACCGGAAATAATTAAACAAACACCAGATTTTACCAAATAACACCACAATTCTAGAAAAATCATAAATCATACACACCAAAATTTAAAAAACCACAAAAAAACTAAAAATTTTCAAAAAAGAAAATAATTCCACAATAATCAAAGCTAAAAATAAGTAAAATAAAAATGTTAAATATGCAATTAGTTGGAGCTCGGATTTGCAGCTCCGATCACAACGTCCCAAGAAATGACAAGATTTTCCCACAAGGTCGGGCTGGTGAAGAAGACGGTAGAGGCGGCGGCGCATGGGACAAAACCGCGAGTTTGGCATGGTTCTAAGGGAGATCGCCATGATCCACCCCGATGTCGGACTCACCGGAAGAATCGACCGTCGTCGCCCTATCTCGAACTTCGAAATCGAAGCTAGGAGAACCGCCCGTCGTCGTCATGGTTGGAGATCGTCGTGCGGAGGCTGATCGGCTGGCGAATAGTCATGCGATAACAATGGCATCAAAAGGAGGATGGTAGGCGCATGCAACACTTGCTTAGACTCACCAAAGGAAATAAATTCTCACGAGAGAAAATTCTTAACAAAAATATTACTTTAAGTTGCCAAAAAAAATCATTACAAAAAATAAAAATCACACAAAAAAAAAAAAAACTAACATAAAAAATAAAGAGGTAAAAAGAATAGCTTTCAACCAGTGAATAACATGACATAACTTACATAAAGAAGCATACTCAAAAAGGTAGTACTACATGAACCTAAAGCCAAAACATCTACCAACTTCAAGCAATTCACAAAAGCCTCAATTCACCTGGGTTTCTGTCTGAGCACAAGAACCGAATCATTGGGCATTAACCGGCTTGCGGGGTAAAAGTTAAAACTAAAAATCCATATACAAGGGAAAAGTCGAATTTCTCAGCTACTTGGTAACATAATAGTTTAATGAGCACTTCTACTTTCTTCCACTTGTCCCAACTCGCGGCTTGCCTTTCACCTCGGACTCCTGCACCAAGAAATAAAAGAGATTGGACTTTGTATTACTAGTTGGAGTTTCCAATTTTGAGGTATAGAAGCTACAAAAAATTTCGATGCACCAAATCATGAACAAGAACACACCTGCGGCAAGTGCAGGTAAATGTAGGTCTTCGCTGTTGCAGGATTGTGATTTTCTGCACCCTTGCTCCAGTCGTAGCAGACCTACAGAAGGAAAAAAAAAAGTTGAGGAATCAAAAGGAAAAATTACCCAAATAGTTGTTCTCTAATGGTAAGTTTTGGACACCTCCCTGCATGACATATGGATCCCTCACGAAGCGGATTGCTCAAAATACCCTAACCAACACGGTGGGGGTGACTCGAACCCAAGCATTTAGCAAGGAGGAGCCCTACCAACCTACCTGAAGGACGTTGGCATCCTCTAACTGTAAGACTTGAAGCATTAAATTAAACTTCAAAACACACTAGAACGCTAGACGTAAATAAGACCCATATAGGTGGATTTTCGAAGCATTCATGTGTAAAATTTTATACAGTAAATATGGATTAAAAGTTTATGATTGTCCACGGGAAACAGTAGATGATTTGCCCTTATAGTGTCACAATTGCACCTTTGTCTCCCCCATCCCTGTACGTTTTTTGGTCTATCCGTGTATACAAAAGAGAGAGGGAGAGTGAGTTTTTTTGTGTCCCCATGTATGCAAAAGAGAGCAGTAGGCAAATTTATCTATCCGGTGATTGTTTATATGTTTTGCCTGTGAGTGGATTAATCTGCCTATAGAGTATAACAGCTTCAGCAGAGGAGAATGGGGAGATGATACTAAAACTAATTCCAGATAGAATGTAAGGACATGAAGATGAGAAGTACCGAGTATGCGAAGATCGAGCCATCATTGTTGAACGTACTGCAAGGTATTGGTTGACTGCACCTTGACATTGCCTGGGAGAAGAAACATGTGTTAAAGTCGGACAGTAATGCTAAAAGAGAGCCCATTAATAAGTAACGAAAGAAAATCATATTGCAAGGGAATGGGAGTGAGATTACAACAATAACGAGAGGCACAGCCCCAGAAAGGATATATTCAAGAAAAATACCAAAAACAAAAATGACATGATGTATTCAAGAAATAAATATACACGACATATATACATTAATATGCATATGTTATACACATACACACACACACACATGGGCACAGATGTGTACATATGTGAAACGAGATATGGGCGAAAACTGTTGAACTAAGAACGTTCTTGTTTAAATCTAAACTTGTCATCAAGAGGAATTCTGAGTCACCAGCACCAAGTTATAATGTTTTTCAATCCTTCCAAAATAAAAGTACGATAGAATAACATGTAATTCGTAGGATCTGAAGAAGATAATTGACATGCATGAAAGTACGGTAAAGTAATCTTGAAAGTTGAAGAAATGAAATGAACACCAATAACATTTTTTTTATATGCATACATATCATATATGTATATAAATCGCATATAAACTTGACTTCCTGTCTTATATTAGCATCGAAAGCACATAGCAAGTAGAATAAACTAAAACAAAGATTTTTTAAAAGTGAATTGAAAACTAAAAAGATATTCGGAAACACCTTAAGTCTCTGTTTACTGTCCTTATCCCAGAAATTAAAGGCCCCATCAGAGCCGGCAGTAGCGAAAGTGTGATGCATCTGAAAAAAAAGAGCCACATATGGTCACAACAGGCGTATCAACGAGAAGATAAATATAGGCAATTTACAGCCAGAATCGATTTCATCTTCTCTCTCTTGAAATAGACCTAACAGATCTCTAAGAATAGTCGGATTTCAATGCATATATATATATATATATGCGCTATAATGAACATGATATTAGGTCTTTCAACATCATGCAAGTTCAAAGCAAATATCTACTTCAACAACATGCTAAACTTTTGAGGGACATTAAAAATTTTCTCAACAACATTGATAAACGGAACCGAAATCAGTAAAGGTTGTCAAATTGAGTTATACCATCAAAATATTTCATACCATATAATGTGTATATATGTATTTAAGGACAAAAGAAAATCTTACAGGATGGAAGTTCAAAGAGTTGACAGAGTATATGTCAGTGCCATCTCTATGGCATTTGAAAGTAAAATTTTTGCTTTGCTGTGAATCATCTAGATGATGCACACCAACTCTACCTTCTATTGAACCAACCTGGAAAGAACCACAAAAATCAAATCCCAGAAAAGCTATTTCAATGCAGTTACACATGGCGACACACTTAAATAATAAAAATTCAGGACAGAATCTTTTCAATTACAACGAGAGAAACAGGAGGAAACAGCAGTACCAAGAAATCCAGCCCCACTACCTAATTCAGATATAAAGAACATAAAACATAACATTTAACAATTCATAAGGAGCCTCCGAAAAAATAAAATCTGAAAACAGAGAAACATGATTTCTAAGTGGTAGCTTCATATCTCAAAAATTCTCTCCCAACAGATTCTACCTAGAAATATAGGGTTTTTGTTGCACGACCAAATTTGATGAGGTTAGCATAAATTCTAATGCAAATTGCTCAATTATCATAAATTGGGCAACTTTGAAATTTGTGTGACATTATCAGCGTTCTGTTCTTTATAAAATTCCTATAAAAATGATGAGTTCGAAATTTCTAACATATATCACCATAAACCATTTTCTTGTCTGTTGTTTCTGTTCTTTCTTCTAATTGAAGTCTTTAGAATTCAGGTAATTTCAGCTGCTCTCACCATACCACAAGAGGAGGGCTTTTTAATGTTCTATTGATAAACACCTTAAATAGGACACGACATAATCACAACTGTCATAGCTAAACCGTAACTAAAGCCCATGGAAATTTTTTTGCACATAAGATGGCTTGGTACCAAATCTGTCAACTTAAGTCTAACAACAAATTAACATTTCACTGTCTCACAGGGAACGCCATGCCAAGTAATTTTTTGAATTCATAGATACAAGTAAAACGTCACATTTTAACATTCACCATTTAACAGAGAAAATGTCAAAATAACTAAACAACACTATAGAGTACCAAGAAACCCTGCTGATCAGGAAAAGCAGCAACACATCTTGTCTGATACTTCAATGGCGACATAATTCTCTTGAACTCAGTCTGTGCAAGTATTCAACCAATAATGAGAATGGAAGAAGAAGTCGATGTCAGTAGTTTTATATTAGACATCTCTATAGGATTTTCTTATCTAATGAGAAGCATTGAACTTTATTTTTATTTTTAATTTTTTAATAAAAATTCAATTAAAGGATAGAAAGGAGGACCAGAAGTCCACAAAAGCAAGACGTCTAGTTCTTAAACAAAACCAGGAGTCCTTGAACTCCTTACTTCAAACACCTTCTCAACCGTTGATCATTGTAAAAAACAACTCCGATGCTTCTGATTTTTTTTTTTTCCTAAAAAAGGCAAAGAAAGTATGCTGCACAACCATAAAGGCACTGCCTAAAAACAGGTGAAAACAGATTCTCTTATGATTACACAATCTGAATTTTGACTGCTAGTAAAAGCTCAGTTTGCAAATCGGCTACGATACCCACTTCCGGTCAAAATTTCTTAAATTAGCAAAATAATAATAATAATAATGAGCTACATCCTTTACTATTCATATCAATACTAATAAAATCGATGATTCTTCTAAATCCGAATACTCAACCAGTAAACCTTGAAACATTTTAATTTCTGTTCTATCATCCTTGAGTATCTGACTATTTCAAATGCACCTTCACATTGTTCTAAACACTAAGTTCAACCATCAAATTAATTGAAAGTGCATTACCTGTGGGCTCTGCAAATTAAAGACTATGAGATTCCTGTCTGCAGTGCCAACAACCATCAGTGGATGCCTCACTGTCAGGGCATAACAGCGATCTGGGAGTTGTTGTGTGTGGACTGGATTTGGTTGTCTAGTATCCCAATACCTATAAAACAGGATAATTGTTTTCCACGAACTAAATAACCTTAGAGCCCAAACACATAAGTTGATAAGGTTGTACGGAAATTATAGAAGCATGCACAGAACTGGGTGTGTATGCAGAAAGCACCCTATCGGTATATGGAATATGTTTATAGCTTTTAGCTGTCATTTTATTGCTAAATACAACTTTCTCCACCATGAGTAAACTATTCTTAAAAAATAATAATAATAATAATAATAAATTAAAATTAAATTAAATTAAGTTAAAATTAAAAAGTTGTGCAGACCGGCATATGTTTATAGCATTTAGCGGACATTTTATTGTCAAATGCATTTTGATGAGGAGATAAACACAGGAGTAAAGGTGTGATAGCTTCTGCACAAAATGCAGATTGACCGTACTGTAATTTACATTATGTTGATAGGGAACATTTATGGTAGATGAACATTAGAAATTTTGGGTCTATTAATAACAAAGGACTATCGACAAAAAGATGTATTATAGTAACGAATGAAAACCTGAAAAAATAAATAAGAAAAAATAAAAATTACTTCAAGGTCTTATCCCAGCTTCCTGTCACCAAGAGGCTCATCTCCGGTATCCAAGCAACATCTTTAATGGGTGCATCGTGCATCGCCACAGTCATTGCTTGACCACCCGACAGCAAAGGCCACATTTTCACTTGCTTGTCACATCCTCCAGAAAAGACGGTTGTCCCGTCATCCTTCCAAGTCGAGCACAAAACCTTACAGAAAAACAAATTCAATGAATGACTATTGAAACTCAAAGATTCAACAAGTAGAAAAATGAAAATAGAAAATAAAAGCAAAGAAGAAATTAAATTTACAAACAAACAAAAAGAACTTTTGTTTACCGGCTGGTCGTGAGATATTGAAGCCTTGGGCGTACTGCCTAAGACATTCCCATTTCGCATAATCTCCCAACATCTCACCTACCAAATCAATAATACAATATGGAATAAAACTTTGTTTCAACGAAACCAGAAGAAAAAATTAAGAAATGCATGATTTATGCTTAAGAACAAAAAGCCGGACGAGAACTAACGAAACAAACCTGATTGTCCCACGAAGTTGCGACCAGGTGATTGGCCTTTGGACTAAAAGTAACGCTTGAAACAGAATCACTAGGAGGTTGAGTCACCTAAACAAAGTATTCAAAATTGAAATAAGCTAAGTAATTACTAGAAAAAGAAAAGAAAAGAAAAAAAAGAATTACCTATTCAAAGAGGAAACAATATCAAGAACATATACATAAATGAAGTCTAATCTAACTTAAAAAGGGTTACAGAAAAGCAACAGTAAATCATCAAAACCACCCAAATTCAGGAATGAATTTATTACGGATGAGCCCTAATTTCCCCAATTAGAGCCATTAAATTTGTCTTCGAAATAAGATGCAAAAAATTGCAAAACAATTAACCCATCGCAAAAATCTAAAAAGAAATGCCTATTTTTACTTATAAAACTCCAGAATCAGCTTAAATGCATAGTAAAACTTAGAAAATCAAATACAGAAAAGTACATAGGAAACTAGATTCCAGTAATACCCTTAAGCTGAAAATATATTTTGAAAAAATATATCTCAGTTCTCTCGCATTTGACAAATCTGCCTCAATTAAACAATATTCCATCACTTCACAAAATCATATACACATGCATATATATACACACACACACACACACATATATACATATCAGAAATAAGATACCTCAAAGGAATTATTGGGATTGGGATTCCCAGTGGAAGTGGTTCCGAAGGTCGACATTGTTGGTACTGCCCAAGCTCTGAAAATATATATACACATTATTCTAAATATTAGGATCCAATTTTCCATTGCTGGGCAAAATAATAATAATAATAATAATTCAAAGAAGAAAAGTGAAAGAATTAGGGGAAAAGGGGTTTAGAGCGAGAAAAATACCCAGAGAGAGAGAGAGAGTTCAAAAGCAGAGGGAAAGCGAAGAAGAAAGCATAATAGTAGTCATTTGAGAAGTCTGCATAGGGGAACCTGCTTAATATTGGCGCATCTCAACACTATCTATATATTTGGCGGGTTACGGTGTATATACGTATGTGTAATAACATTGCTCGAATTCTCTTGAAGCTATGTTTTTTTTTTTTAATGATTTTATAATATATATTTTGTAATTAGCTCGTTTAGCTATGGGTTTTTTTTTTTTTTAATATGTGCCAGGGAAATTTTATTAAAGTTATTAAGGAGATGCCAAACCATCAAATATAACAAATGACCTCGTATTTCATTAGACAAAATTCTTCAAATAAAAATGAATCGATCATTATGATAATGCTCAAAGGAAAAAACATAGGGTTAATTTCACTTTTAGCACCTGTAGAAATTTTATTATTAAAAATAGCATTACTTTTTTTTCCCGTCATTATTAACACTTAATGTGGGTCCCAGTAGCATTTAATGCATATCAAATTACGGGTTTACCCTCATCTCCTTCAGCTCAAATATCCTTCTCCCTCGCATAGCCCAAAAAATTTTTTCAAACCAACATCTACAGTATTGTAGAGAGAGAAAACTGAAATCCAGAGAGAGAAAGAGTTACCACCCACCATAATCTTATTTTTTTTCACTTTTTCGCATAGCCCCCCACCCATTTTGAAACCCAAATCTTCATATAATAGAGAGAAACTTCCATTTAGAGAGAGAAACTTCCATTTAGAGAGAGAAACTTCCATCGAAATTTTTTTTTTTTTAAATCTAATATTTTTAGCCATTTTTGAGTAAAGGTCATTCTTGTTATGACCATCCAGTCATAATAATTATGACATATGTTATGACCATCCGTTCATATAATAGAGAGAAACTTCCATTTAGAGAGAGAAACTTCCATCGAAAGTTTTTTTTTTTTTAATCTAACATTTTTAGCCATTTTTGAGTAAAGGTCATTCCTGTTATGACCATCCGGTCATTTTCGTAATGACCGTGCCTTTATTAGTTTCAATACTAGTGTCGGTCATTTTCATAATTACCGGGTGGTCATTTTCGTAATGACCGTGCCTTTATTAGTTTCAATATTAATGTCGGTCATTTTCATAATTACCGGGTGGTCATTTTCGTAATGACCGTGCCTTTGTTAGCTTCAATACTAGTGTCGGTCATTTTCATAATTACCGGGTGGTCATTTTCGTAATGACCGTGCCTTTATTAGTTTCAATACTAATGTCGGTCATTTTCATAATTACCGGGTGGTCATTTTCGTAATGACCGTGCATTTGTTAGCTTCAATACTAGTATCGGTCATTTTCATAATTACCGGGTGGTCATTTTCATAATGACCGTGCCTTTGTTAGCTTAAATATTAGTGTCGGTCATTTTCATAATTACCGGGTGGTCATTTTCATAATGACACTAGTATTGAAACTAATAAAGGCACGGTCATTACGAAAATGACCACCCGGTAATTATGAAAATGACCGACACTAGTATTGAAGCTAACAAAGGCAGGGTCATTACGAAAATGACCACCCGATAATTATGAAAATGACCGACATTAATATTGAAACTAATAAAGGCACGGTCATTACGAAAATGACCACCCGGTAATTATGAAAATGACCGACACTAGTATTGAAACTAACACAGGCACGGTCATTACGAAAATGACCACCCGGTAATTATGAAAATGACCGACATTAATATTGAAACTAATAAAGGCACGGTCATTACGAAAATGACCACCCGGTAATTATGAAAATGACCGACACTAGTATTGAAACTAACAAAGGCACGGTCATTACGAAAATGACCACCCGGTAATTATGAAAATGACCGACATTAATATTGAAACTAATAAAGGCACGGTCATTACGAAAATGACCGGATGGTCATAACAGGAATGACCTTTACTCAAAAATGGCTAAAAATGTTAGATTTAAAAAGAAAAAAAACTTTCGATGGAAGTTTCTCTCTCTAAATGGAAGTTTCTCTCTATTATATGAACGGATGGTCATAACATAGGTCATAATTATTATGACTGGATGGTCATAACAGGAATGACCTTTACTCAAAAATGGCTAAAAATATTAGATTTAAAAAAAAACTTTCGATGGAAGTTTCTCTCTCTAAATGGAAGTTTCTCTCTATTATATGAAGATTTGGGTTTCAAAATGGGTGGGGGGCTATGCGAAAAAGTGAAAAAAAATAAGATTATGGTGGGTGGTAACTCTTTCTCTCTCTGGATTTCAGTTTTCTCTCTCTACAATACTGTAGATGTTGGTTTGAAAAAAATTTTTGGGCCATGCGAGGGAGAGGAATATTTGAGCTGAAGGAGATGAGGGTAAACCCGTAATTTGATATGCATTAAATGCTACTGGGACCCACATTAAGTGCTAATAATGAAGGGAAAAAAAAGTAATGTTATTTTTAATAATAAAATTTCTACAGGTGCTAAAAGTGAAATTAACCCAAAAACATATGCTTGAGGTCCGAAAACTGATATGTAACTCGACACACTGAAAGCGAGCACATATAAGGTTCTTTTTTATAAAATTCTGACATCTAGTGAAATTTTCCAATTGATCGAGAGTCAAGACTCAATAGCACTAAGGGCATTACTAATGCCGCATAGAAGCAACTCTAGTAAGATCAGACACCGTCAAGACTCAGATCTAATGGATAAACAACCAACGCGGAAGGTGGAGAGACCACCTCCCTGATTAGTCAAAGAAAAGACAACGAAGGCATCGTCATTATTACGCACAAACCTATACAATACAAAACAAAAAACAATCACACAAAAAATTTCTTGCCAATAAACGATCCACGTGGTCGAATGAAACTGAGCTGTAGAAATCGAGTTGCTGCAAAACCTCCCTGGCGCTTGACGACAACGTACCACCAACAACTATCTCGTTCAAGTCTTGTTCTTTCCCACAACGTCCATCCTCCTGTCACGAGTTCGCCTCCATCACGAGTTCGCCTCCATTAAAACCCTTACCATATGATTAACACCTCTATCTCCAGGGTCAGAAAATCATAAATAGGCCAAAGGTCGCCACCAAAACTGCCCTCAAGACAAAAAAATGATTGGGAAATCATAACCCTCATATATTTAGTTATGTACATTTTGATACTTGAAAACTTTTACTTTTGATAAAATTAATCATGAACTTTTTTTTTTTTTTTTTTTGCAGCTTTAATATGTGATATTAAATATTGATGAAAGATTATTTAAATTTAATAGAGATAATCGGATCTCTATTACTTAATAATTGAAAATTTTTAAATAAATTGCTATTTCTAGTTTTATGATTTCTAATAGTAATAAAGAGCTAATTTTACCTTTATTACAATAGTTTCAGTAAAATTTCATGTTTTCAGAATTGGCATATGATTATTTGTTTCTATTTTTAAAAATCTTTCACTACTTTTAATATCAATAACCAAAACTATCCAAAAAGTTCAATGACTAATTTATCATATAAAGTTCTGAAAAAGTACATAATTCAAGGCCTGAACATGCTAATTATCCTTATTTAGCCTAAACAAATTTTTTTATTTTTTATTTTTTACAAGTATACCTTGTTTTGTGTGATCTTGATGTTACAAATTTCTTGATTTAAATTGATCCGATTTATTCGATTATAATGATTTCATTAAAGAAACATATGTGTGCTTGATTGATGGTATACCTATTTCAATGTTCGCTTTCGAAACTTAGTACACGTCCATTAACCTTACTATAAGCTAGTTTTATTTTTCGTAAAGAATGGTAATTATTTCCTGTTAAAGCGTACAGACTAGTCTCCTTTTTTCTAGATAATTATATATATATATATATATATATATATATATATATATTGGTTTTCTTTGTGCGCACTGCACAAGTGTTCAGAAATTTCTCGTCCTCTCTCTCATTTTGATTAATATCAAATAGTAGAGTATATGTGTGTGTGTATATTTACCTTCATCCTTATAGACTGCTAACAAAAATAATAATTCTTCCAAAATGTAGTAACTTTCTTGACCAATTCTACAATGGGGGCAACTTATATTTCCTTATCAATGGGTTAAAAAATTTTGACCATCCGATTAGTTTTGAATGGATAAGATTAAAAGGATTCACCAAATTAATTATAGAACATTTCCATTAGATCACATAAGAAAAGAAAAAAAAAATCAGAAGAACTAGGTCGTTTGAACTAGTCGGCCACCCATCCGACACCGTCACATCGCCCCCCGTCGCTGAGCCTCCCACTGCCCGAATGTGACCTCCGCTACCATCACTGACTTCGGAGGCGAGAAGCCGTCCATAGTGGATCACACGAATCCATCCACCTTAGCCGATTGTCCAGATTAGGGAGATATATTTGTCGCCCATGAGGACAGTAACTACCCCTGCTTCGATGGTTGGTGGAGGGAGTTGCTGGATTTTTCTTTTCGTTACTTTGATCGGAGCTTTTTTTTTTTTTTTTTTTCTCCGTGGTAGTGTCTCCGGATTTTCTCAGGTTGCCGGATTTTTTTTTTTTTTTGGTTTCTCTGACCGGAGTTTCTTTTACCTTTGTATGGCGCGAAGGGCGATGACGACATCAGAATCCAATTGTCAGAAAGGGCAACGAAGGGCAAATCTAGGAAACGGCAGGTGAGCTCACGATGTCGTCATTTGGATTCTGATGCTGTCGCCGCCCTTCGCACCGTTGATGGTCCAATATGGGCAGTGGTAGCTCGCAATTGGGCAATGGGTGGCTCGCGAGGCCGGTGAGCTCGTGATTGGGGGGTGGGAGGCTCCTGTGGCTGATGAGCTCCCTGTTAGATAATATAGTTTTATATTTATTTTATTGATTGGAATAAGAAATCCTAGTTTTCTCTTGCTCCCAAATTGGTTTTTTGGTTTTCTACATGGTATCAGAGCCAGGTTGATGAGAGACACCAGGAAGAGGTACCATGTAAACTTCTTCATGAAGATCACCATTCAGAAAGGCATTTTTAACATTCATCTGAGATATGTGCCATTAACGAACAAAGACAACTGCAATGAGAGTGTGAACAATAGTCATTTTTGCAACTAGGGCGAAAGTCTGCTCATAGTTCATACCATACTCCTTCATGAAGATCACCATTCAGAAAGGTATTTTTAACATCCATCTGAGATATGTGCCATTGACGAACAGAGGCAACTGCAATGAGAGTGCGAACAATAGTCATTTTTGCAACTGGGGCGAAAGTCTCCTCATAGTTCATACCATACTCCTAAGAGTAACATTTAGCAACAAGTCGGGCTTTGTATCTTTCAATAGAGCCATCAGACTTCGTTTTGATTTTATAGACCCAACGAGATCCAATTGGTCTTTTACCCGGTGGCAAAAGTACCAAGTCCCACGTATGTGTCTGATGCAAAGCAATAAGTTCCTCAGCCATAACATCCTGCCAAAATGGATTACAAATAGCCTCTCTATAGGACAATGGCTCAGAAAGACGATGAATAAAAGCTAAAAAGAAAGTGAAAGAGCTAGAATAATAAGAGTAAGCAAAATCTGGTAGCTTAGTAGACTTACGAGAATGCGTAGAGTGACGAAGGGGAGAAGGAGGAGGAGCCACAGTCTCAGGAGGTGATTGAGCAGCCGTAGGAGGAGAGGGAGCAATGGTAGCATCAGGAACCAGTGTACCTGAATCTGCTGAGCTATTAGTGGGAACTCTGCAAAAAACATTATCTGAAATTGGAGCAGGTACTTGTGAAACAGATGTTGAGACTGTGTTAGTGTCAAGAGTGAAAAGATCGATATGTATGAGATCAAACTTGGTCAAATTATGAGAACTAGTAGGAATAGAAAAAAATGATATATGTTCAAGAAACACAACATGACGAGAGACTCTGAAACTGAGTGCCCCGAAAATACCTCAAAATACGTAGAACAATAGCCTAATGAATTGTAGTAGGTGCAGTGACAAACTGACTAACTATATGAACAACATGTGCAATATCTGGCTGAGTGATAGTGAGATAAACCAAGCTGCTGACAATAGTGCGGTATAAACTAGGATCCGGTAAAAAAGGACCATCAGAAGGAGTGTATCGAGCATTACTCTCAAGAGGTGTATCAACAATCTTATTATCAGTAAGACGTGCACACTCAAATATATCAGCTATATATTTTGATTGGGAGAGAAGATAACCTTTCGGAGAAGAGGCGATCTCAATGCCCCAAAAAATAACGTAGTGAGCCCATATCTTTCATGGCAAAACAACAAGCTAACTCAATCTTCAGTGCTGTAATACCGTCAACATCATCACCAGTAATAATCATATCATCAACATATAAAGATAGTAGAATACGATCCGCACCAATACATCTGACAAACAAAGCTGAATCATGATGACTAGAACGAAAGCCAAGCAAAGTAATCACCGTATAAAACTTTTCAAACTAGGCTCGGGGTGCTTGTTTGAAACCATAAAGAACTTTTCTAAGCCGGGAGACTTCACTAGGTAAGAGTGCTATTCAGATTGCCTGTAATTTAGTACTTCATGAGCGGACCAAATATATTGAGATTGATTGTCATGTCATTCGACATCACTATCAACTTGGTACTATCACATTGCCTTTCGTTTCTTCTTCCATACAAATTACTGACATGTTTACCAAGGTGCTTTCTGCTTTGCGTTTTCGTTTCTTATTTGGCAAACTCTCAATGATACTTGCAGCAGCATCGCGAGTTTGAGGGGGGATGTTAGATAATATAGTTTTATATTTATTTTATTGATCGGAATAAGAAATTCTAGTTTTCTCTTGCTCCCAAATTGGTTTTTTGGTTTTCTACATTTTGGGAACCAATCATCGCATGCACACTTATGCCCAACAAATTATATTTAGGGTAAATTATTCATTTAATCCTTAAACTTTTCAAGTTTGTGCAATTTTGGTTACTAATCATTTTTTTCGTATATGTAATGCTCTTAACTACCAAAGTTTTGCTACAATGATCTTTTTCGTTAATTTTTGGACGGAATCTGTTAGTAATTTGATCAAAAAATAATGTTAATTAACAGTATTTCGTCTAAAAATTAACGGAAATGACTATTATAACAGTCATTTTAGATATAAGAAAAGATTGTATACTAAAATTACACAAAATTAAAAGTTTAGAACCAACCTAGTAACTATTAATTTTATAACCATAGGTCTTGTGTCAAATTTATTTATATTAAGATATTGTTATTAATTTGGTTCCTTCCATAACAAATTACTTTATGAAACCAAGTTTTCTTCTGTTTTTTTTTTTGGCTGAAAAAGCCTCCTATCAAACCAAAAAAGAGGAGCCAAAGGCTCTACCAAACCAGGAAAGTCAAAGACGAAACTTTATGAAACCAAGTTGACTACGTACATTATATCACAGTTGACTTGGTTGGGTAACCTGGAATTTAATATCTACAAATTGTTTTATTTATTTATTTTTATAAACATATCTACAAATTGTTTGATTCATTCAGTATTATACTTGTTAATTTATTATTATTTGGTTGGTATGGTTGTTCTTTCAATGAATTGTGAATTATATCATGAAACAAGCACTTCCAATGCCTGCTTTACAAATTTTATTATTATTATTATTATTATTTTTTAAAGTTTTGGCATCAAAGGCGGCTTTTGCAGCCTAACAAGGGATATGTCCTGGAAACGAACAACGTCCTTTCTCCATTTTTAGTCTTCTGTCTTCTGCTCCTTTTATTATTACTAGTTAGAGGCACGTATCATGCATGTATTTAATCAATTTGTGAAATAAAAAATTAAATATAAGGTATTATGAGAAAATAGTTATTCAAAAAATATTAATAAAGAAAAAATATTTAAGTAGTAAGAAATTAGAAAGAAATTAGCGAATCACATAGAAAATAAATTGGATGATGTTATAAGAAAATAATAGTTGAGACAGTACATGTAAGGATTTAAGTCATGACTTTAAATTTACATGATAATCTTGCAAATAATAGTATTGATTTGTCATTGTTACTGCACATGACTTTGAAAAATGAATGTCTGCTCAGCTGTTAGACTTCCCATTTAGGCTATATGTAGATTTTACATTTTGACGTACTGCTTTAATTAATCTTAATTTTTAATGCTCTAGCAATAAAGGAAGCAAGAACCCCCAAGAAAATTGAAGAGGACTCTTGAATTGAGATATGCTATTTTGAATTTGCTGTCTCATTGAATGTCTCTCTAATAGTATCATGTCATATCCTCTAAATTTAAAAATTTAGATACGTAAAACATTTTAAATATTAAAAATTCTTAAACAAATTGATGAGTTTTCAAAACTCTATTAAAGAGACGGTCTTTGAGACATAAAAATGATACAGTAAATCTGGACTTGGGGGACACTGACTCAAAGTCACATAACTGATAAAATTAAGTTTCTTATTATAGATAACGGCAAATCGAAAATGGCACATGGTAATTAGTACTGGCCACTAGGAGTACAAGAAAGCCACGCAACTTTATATACTATCGTAATGAAAGAAATACAACTTTACATAGAAGTTTTCTAAGTTACAGACACAACTTTCTAACTTAGTGAGCCATACAACTTTCTATCTTCCCCTAACGGCCTTAAGAGCAGCTGCCGAGCCAATCTTCTAGTTCAATAGGGGCGTATATTAAAACTAAGTCCCGTACGATGACTTTATTTTTAATACGACCAGAATTTCTCACTCGATGTATATGACTAATAAGTTTAAAGGTAAAATAGTAGAGTTTTAGTAGATGTTTATATGAGATAATTAATTTTGAGTGTGTGGAAAAAAAAAATCACAAAATATTTTAGACTAAATTTCAAAATAAGAAAAATTCAGTGGCACAACGTAGCTCCGTCCTTGCTTAAGAAGAGACTGATCCATTTTCCTTCACTTCCTTGGCTGATGTTCCATTACATGTACATTTTCCATTTTCTTTAACAGAATTTTCTTCATTCTCTTTCTCCACTTTTTCTTCTTTCTCAGCCTTGAGCTTCTCTTCCTCTTCAGCCTTCAACTTTGCCTCTTCTTCAGCCTTCAACCTTGCTTCTTCCTCGGCCTTCTTTTTCGCATCTTCCTTCGCCTTCTCGAGGGCTTCAACCAAATTCTTGAGACACATATCTGCATCTTCCTCATCCGACTTGGGCATAATGTTCTCCGCAACATCAGCAGGAGCCATGTTAGTTTCCCCCAAAAGACGCTCAATCTCCGCGAACAAACGATGCGATTCGACGTCCAAGTAGTTCCTAGCAAGCACTTTGAAGGACTCAAAGCAACAATAAGACAACTCTATGTGCTTGTCCATCCTTCCTCTTCTAATGAGAGCAGGATCGAGTTTGTCGGCATAATTAGTAGTGAACACGATGAGTCTCTCGCCGCCACAAGCCGACCAAATCCCATCAATGAAGTTCAACAACCCCGAAAGCGTAACCTTGCTCTTGTTCGAGTCTTCCATCTCTTCAGCCCTTTTACGAACAGGGTCTTTCCCTTCTTCATCTCCTTTTTTCTTCTCCTTTTCCTTCTTTCTTTGCCCGGTGAGATCAAGCGAACAATCGATGTCCTCAATCACAATGATGGACTTATTCGACGTGTCGATCAGCAACTTCCTCAGCTCGGTGTTGTCCTTAACCGAAGTGAGTTCCAAATCATAGACATCATAATCTAAAAAATTAGCCATGGCAGAGATCATGGTCGACTTACCGGTCCCCGGGGGACCATAAAGAAGATAACCACGTTTCCAAGCCTTCCCGACTTTAGCGTAATACTCTTTTCCATTCTTGAACTTAAGGAGATCCTTAATAATCTCCTTCTTCTTCTTGGGATCCATAGCCAAAGTGTCGAAAGTCGCGGGGTGCTCAAAGAGGACATGGCTCCACTTAGTCCTCTTCTCGCCATACCAATTCTCGTTGGAGCCATTAGTGTAGAGCTTCCTCTGCCGATTCTTCACCTCGATTCCTTTCCCTTCCTGAACGATATGGCTAAGATAAGAGCCGGTGATAAGGTCCCGGTGGCGTCTGTGGAAGGCGAGCCTGTAGTACTTCTTCTCGTCCGAATTGGGGTAAAAACTAAAGGTGTTGTTCTTCGGGACGCTCTTGTAAGACGTCCACCAGACCTTGACGCCTTGGAATTCATCGGTGACCTCCTCGTTGTCGTCGAGGCTGAGCACCAGAGACTTGCTGTCCTTGATGTCGTGAGCCTTGAGGCGCCTGGCACGCTCCGAGGAGTTGGCACTGAGGTAGGTTTGGATGGCCATGTAGACCTCACTCCGCTTGAATCGGTCGCCGGAATACTCGTTGAAGGTGATTTGGATGTAAGGGTAGACCAGCCCCAACACTTTGTTGGAGTATTTTGAGAAGTAACCCCGGAACTGGTAAGGGAAATATTGCTGGAACATGGCATAAACAAACATCAAGCTGGCCATAACTGAGCCTACTTGAGTCCACATTTCCCCCATAGCGACCATCATTTTTTTTTTTTTAAATTTCTATCAGGGTGAGTTTTTATAACTAATTGGTTGTGAATTTTTATAACTATATCGTTCGTATATATAGAGAAAGAAATCAAGTCGGAACGCAGTTGATGAATCTCCTAGTCAGCTTCCTTGTCAATTATGAATAAAGAAAGTCTGAAACCGGAAACCATACTTGATTATTACGTTTTTTTTTTATTTTTTCATTGGCCCACTTGAGGAAAGGTCGGTGAATGTGAGTAATGAGTCCAAAAAATATCTAGTCAGCCTCCAACTTTGACAGCCCAGCCAAGTAATGCTGATTTTTCTTAAAAAATTTAATGGAAATTAATTAACAAACTAAAAAGGGTAGTTGAATTATTTTATTTTTATCTTATTTTATCTGTTGTGTGTGTAAGTTATTTATTTATTTTTTCTACTGTTGCACCAACCAAAACTGATCTGGAAAATGTTTCTATTACTGATTATTACTTCACTCTCCAGCTTTAGTCTTAAGTTTAAATTGTTCTTGTGTTGTAGAATAAGCGTAGGTAATAAGTATCATAGTTAATTGATTATATTACTAATTCACTTTCTAAAATGGATATTAATACTATATTTTGCCATAATAAGTTGACTTCATCTCCAGAAATTTTAAAATAGTTCATTAATAGTGTTTTTGTTAATTATTCTCAAGCTGTCATGTGATCTGTTATCGTCTTGTAGTGAGTCATAAATCACCAAATTTATTAGTATTGCTGACGTAGTTTTGTTGGTGTCATGGTAGGCTAGCATGGATTTATATATTTGTAAATTAGTCTGATTTCTTGTCTTTCTTCTATTATCAAATTTATTAATTTTGAGAAACAAGTTATATATATATATATATAATAATAATAATAATAATAATAATAATAATAGGTCTTACCTCTGGTACCTCAAAAATTGTCGGATTCAAACATTCATTCACATATAGCATTGGACCACATATCATCGGCTCTTGTTCCTTGAAGGACAGCTACTTTTGTTCTAAATCTTGCCGAACAAGTAGGCTGTGTACAATATATTAAAAAAATAATATGAACAACCAAAAGTTTTAGCATATATTTGGTTCATACGCTCAAACTCAAGTTTTCAAGCTCAAGTTTTGTCTTTTTTCTCAAAAGTCTTTGTGTTTTTCCCAAAAAGTTTTTTATCTTTTCTGAAAAGTCAACAAAATTTACTATTTAAACTTCAAAAACTAAACTCAAACTAACGAACCAAACGAACCCTTATTTTTTTTTTTTTTTTGGTTCGCTCTTCACTACCGGCAATAACAATTATTTATTTGTTACTTTCAAAACCAGACCAAAAAAAAAAAAAAAAAGTGGAAATAGTCTATTGTGGTTGGTTAAGAATTTGTCAAGACTATTCATTATCATCATAGAAAATTTTCAAAACGTATGTGTATAGATGACAAAGGTTTTTCTTCTATTACACAAGGATTTCTTCTTTCTTTTTTTTAACTTGAGTCAAGGATTTTTTTTTTTTTTTTAGACATGTTAGAAATAAATTTGGTTAGTTAGTTTGTTAATCAGGAAGCATCTAGTTTTATCAATAAAAAAAATTATATATTTTTTAAGCCGGTTTATTTTTTTCCCCTCTCATAAGTTAGAGTACTGTAATTTTTTTTTTTTTTTTTGCTTGAATATAGTATTTTAATCAATTATCAATGAAGGTGATGATTTTTATCAATGAAACTTAAGTATAATTTCATTAGTACGGTGATCATTAACACTTGTGGGGAAAATAAACATTTGAGTTTGATGGCTTTCTTATGTTTAACTTTATCAATGTCCTAATTTGATATTTAGGCATGGGAATTTCAACTTGGCAAATTGACTTTAGTGAAGATTATTGGAATGTATATAAATGAAAATTGTATTTTTGCAAACTAGCTTCAAGAATATGTGTCATATTTACAAGCTTAATGAATCTATGTTAGACATGCTCTCCCATATTCGATTGAACTCCAATTTATCTTAGCATGTATTCACTATCCAATTTCCCTGTCCTAACAACATTCATGCAACATTTTCATCCGATCTCTTTCTATGTTACCTTATTTTTCTTCCATTTTTCCTTCCTATTTATATCTCTTATCAACAACATAAGTTACACTTTCCCTTTCCAAATGTTCTTTCCATACTTGGAATTTTCATACACCAACGACAACCCTGTTACATTTCACATTGTCTTTATAATACTATTCATTATTGGTAATCCGAATATACAAAAGTTCCTTCATAAACATAAATTCACCTCTAAATTTTTTTCTCCGTACCAACAACAACCCTATTGCAATTCACATTGTATCTACAACAATTTCACAATACGTTTCCCCCTAAGATACATAAGTTCGTTCATAAATACATATTCACCCCTAATTTTTTATTCAATTACTTTTTTGACACCTATATACCTACATAGAATTGCCAATATGCCCTTCTTTTAATTAAAATATATTATCTAATTTTGACTTCCAGCTTGCATGTTACAATGACACTTTCTCTCTTCCCAACACGTATTCATTGGCTGACAAAAAAAAAACAATAATAATAGCCAAGTTGGTACCGTTTCTCTTCCGGTACTGAAAATCAGAATTTATTATATATATATATATATATATATATATTGCTAGAATCTTTCTTTTTTATATTGCATTAAAGTTTTTTTACTTCTTTGAAAGGGACTTCTCAGCATCAAGGCATGAAGAGAAACGTGGAATCCAAAGTTTTGCATTCGGTTTTTACTAGGAATTTATTTATTTCCTGTTTACGGTTTGCACACCACAAAGAGGTCATGAAAAGTTACATGAAAAAAAACAAAACAAAGTTATGATACTTGAACGTTACCGTGCTGTCGTTCAAAGTTTCCTCGAGCATATGGCGTTTTTCATAGTTTCCTTCGTTTGCAGATTTAATGTCGTTCCTTAAGTCATATGTCGTCTTCCTCTGGCTTCATTTTCCTCTTCCCTACTGAACTCTTGTTATTATGCTGTCGCTTAACAATTTTCTTGCCATTTTAAAAATGGTCTGTCTTTTTAAACTTAATTGTTTTTTTTTTTTTTTTATTTACGAACAATTCAATTTTATAGTTTTTCAGCTTCAGAATTTAATGTCGTTTCTCATACCTCTTTTAGAAATATTCATATTTCGTTGCCGTTCTAAGGCAGTATAGATTCATCATCATCATCATCATCGATTCCTTGTTTCTGCTGTTTCCATAGTAGTTCCGTTGTGCTTTTACTTTACAATTTTTCAGTCATTGTAACTACTACTCTGGTTTTCATATCCAAAAACTAGTTTCTGCATACAAACTCAATTCAACATATTTTTAGTCTAATTGCAAGAATTAGGAACAACTCACTGGGAAAAAAAAAAAATCAATGAAATGTAGGAGCTCACGGCCATCCAAAAGCGATAAAGGCGGCAACGTTGAGGAGCTCCCATTTCTCGGAGGACCGTTCCTTCCTTTTTATTTACTAATTTTCAAAGAAACAATACACCAGACTTTTGGAACATCCTAACGTGTCGGAACACAATGACTCGATCATTCCTTTAAGAAGAGTTTCAGTGATCATAAGATAAACCAAAGCCGGACAAGAGATTACAAAGGCCGAAGTTGGCCGATGGCAAGAATGATGTCATCCGGGTGGCAAAGGGCAGAATACAATAAGAAGATAACAGGTAAAGCCCGGCATAGCATCACTTGCCGCAAATTTCACTAAAGCAAAAGATCGGTTTTTCAATTCAAGGAAATGGAACTGTGTGGTCTGCAGAAAAATCCCGTTCTACAACTCCCACAATTTATTGCAAAGCATTCAGATAACGCTTAAAGAAATTTCCTGTAAGGCCTACCTGCATCTTCATCTTGCATATGAAATTCTTTGACAATGCCCCTGTAGACAAAGATTGGGATGGCAATGCCAAACAAGCCAACAAGGGCCAAGTTGCGGCGGGTCCAGCGGAAGTTGTGTTCAAGAGTCTCTCTCGCCGCGCCCCAATCCTCTATGAACTTGTTCTTGTTTGCTTCCATTCCTCCCCCCATTTTCACACACACCCTCTGTGTCAAGAATACTCGAGAATAAATCTTAGAGTATCATAAATCAGTAAAAAGACAACACTCATTGCTCCTAGCAAATCTTTGACAGAAATCTAAATCCTCACTGTCTCTGCAAGATTAATACATCTCAAATACTATAGTACTTTCTTCTATCATCTTGGTTAATCTTAATCATTCTCCATTTTTACGATCAATCTTTTTCATTATTTATGAAGAAAGGACAGTTTCAAACCAATCAACCGATCTGTACAGAGAAATTTTGGTTCAACGACTCTTTTAAAAAACCTGGATCACAATCATTTTTCCAATCCCAAAATGCATAAACACAAACGAAAAAACTCTTCCAAACAATACGATCGCAAAAAGAAAAAGTAACAAAAGAATTCTAATACAAGTAGAAAGCTAAATCAATGGAATGTACGAGCTCATGGCCGTCCACAAGCGGTAAAGGCAGCGACGCTGCTCCACCAGGCAATGGAATATGAGCCTGCCCACAACGGAGGAGCTCCCATTTCTGGAAGGACCGTCAACGTCACCGGGTGTTTAATCTGCGGCGCTTGCTTGGGAATTTACAAACACTCTACTAAAAGTTTGCTCCCAATTCGAAGCTTGAGACTTCATCGGCGAAATCTCACGTCGCATTTTTTTTTTTTTTTATAAATTTATTTCTTTTAAATCCAAATTACACAAATGAAAAAATCACTTCTGCTCAGTCTATATGAATATTCAATCTCATTGATTTAAAAAAAAAATCTCTGAAGTCTGACATGTGTATTTTTATTCATGTATCATCACTGCAGAGAAAGCCAAAGAAAATAAGAAAATTGGAAATCAAAATTCAAACAATAAAATAGTAAAACAAATTAACTGAAAAAAAAAAATCCAACAAAACAAAACAAAATTTAGAAATGTAAACGAGAATTAGTTTAAAAAAAAAATAAAAATAAAAAGAGAGCAAGATCAGAGTGTGCAAAAAAAAAAAAAAGGAGTTATCGGTCATGGCAAAATCAGAAACACGGACCAAAAGGTTACTCATCATATCTAACACAAAAATTGGAATATTTAATTTCAAAAAAGAGAAGGAACAATCATCTAATCGGAATTCGTTTCAAAAAAGCAAGCAATAGACATAATTTGATTTAAAAGAGAGAGAGAAATGACGGATACTTTGGTAAAAATAGAGAGAAGCGAATTAAGGTATGAAAAATACTTGAAGATAGAAGATTTCTGAGGAACGGTCTGAGACTCTGCTGTGGAAGCACGTAATTACAGATCTCCAATTTGCTTCTCCAACGAAACCCTAAGATCGCAACTCGCACACCCAGTGTCTATACAGTCTCCAAAGTGGATTGACATCTTCTGGACTCATTTGGGCTTATCATCAACAAAGCCCAAAACTTGCTTGGCCCATTATCCGTTGATTATTTGCCAAAACATACCAGAGAGATTTAGCTAAATGACCTTAGAGACTTGTTCACGTTAGCAAAATGCCCTCCGTTTATTATTATTATTATTATTAATCCCATTTACATTTTTCTTTCTTTTTTTCTTTTTTTAAAAATGCTGATATGGCAATTGAAATTTCATTTTTGCCCTTGGTTTACTTAAAAATCCATCCTACTTCCTCAGCAAAAATCCATCCGGGCTGCCCACATTGGAGGTGGTCAAGTTTTAGGTACTCTTTACAATTTTATTATTATTATTATTATTATTTTTCGTGTGGAGAGCTTGAAACTTGGTATCAAGTTTGAAAATATTTCTCATTTTGCTTTTTGGTTATGTTCCTATCATGATTGATGAGTTTTTGGCTATTTTTCTTATACGGGTTTGCTATTATTTATTTATTTATTATTATTATTTTTTAAATTTTGTGGTTTAAGAGTGGAAAAAAGAACTAGAACTGAATGACGTTTGCTCAAAAAAAAAATAAAATAAAATAAAATCAAAGAATAGGAAACATTGGTTGTAATTTTCTGGTTCCAGAATAGGAAATTTGAGGATTAGTTTTTATTCAGTTCTATGAAATGGGCACAAAGTGTAGGGCAGATTGTCCAAGAGAGATTTTACATCTTGTGATTAGGCGAATTTGTAATCTTGACTAAGATAAGGGCTACTATTTGCGTCTAGTTCATAATAAGAGAAGTATTTTATTAGAATTCTTTGGGTTTGAATTTTTTTGCCTCTTCTTTTGATATTTTGTTAAGTTGAGAGTTTCTCTGATTATGATTATCTACGGAACACGGTTTTCCTTCTTTCATTTTTCTTATATAATGTACTTATAGATATTATTAGTTTTTTTTAGCTTATTGGGTGCTTTTTCCATTTCTTCAATTATTTTTATACCCCTCCACATATGGCTAATATTAGGTGTTCCATCAACTCTATCTTTTTTTTTTTTTTTTTTTTTTTTTTGTCTTTTCTTTTTCTATGGATAAGTAGATAATTATCATATATCATGAGAACTTCTGTTAATTAATGATTTACATCTTGTTAGACTTTGGAGTAGTTAATATTTATACAATTTGGTAAATATTGATAATTGTTATGATAAATGGTAATTTAAATTAAATTATAATTTTAATGAACTTTACCACATGGTTTGGACTCTCTAGACATTTAAGGATTTGTTTTTCTAGATTTAATTAAAATTTTTATTAAAACTAAATCATAGAGAATGCTTCTGTTATTTTTTTAATCAAAATTAATTTAGAATATCATGAAAATGTTTTTTTTTTTTTTTGGTATATTTAATGAAAATTTTTAATTACCTCCACCGCCCGGTCGAGACATTCGGCTGGGGTACAATCACACCATTTCTGATTCTATCGAGGGGTAGAGTCGCTCTTCCATCAGTAGAATGTATCAAATTAAGTATGATTTTTATTTTTTTTATTACTCAACAAATTTATGTTTTCACGATTGATTTATTGTTAAATAAATTATTCAAATGAATGAGGAACTAAATTAATTTAGAATATCGTTAAAATGCATTTTTTTTTTCTTATATTTAACTAAATTCTCAATTATCTCCCGGTGACATTCGATTGGGGTAGAATCATACAATCTATGGGTCTACTGAGGGGTAGAGTCAGTCTATCGTCGATAGAATGTATCAAATTAAGTATGATTTTTAATTTTTTTTCTTATTAAACTAAATTGATCTAAAGCATCATTAAAACATTGATAATTAAGATATTATATCGATTTACAAAAATTAGTTAGGTCAATAAAGTAAAGTGATGTGCGTCATCAATGCAATAGCATTTAAGGTATTATGAATTCTTTTATTCAACTTTCTAAGCTTTCTTAAAAGAAGCTATGTGTCAACAAACAGTTTTGATTTCACGATATACTTTGTGTCAAATAAATTGTTGAAATGGGCGAGGAACTAAATTCCAACGTGTTGGACTTGTTCGCCAATTTCATCATTTTTAACAAAAAATTTAAAATAAATCAAAATTAGAGCACATTTATCATCTTAATATATGTTATCTTTCTTAAACAAAGAAATTAAAATGCAAAGACTCCCAAATTGAATTAAATATTTCCCGCTTAAAAATAAAAAAGAATCACAATATTTTCACAATAAAGCTCTACGAAGTTTCAACTTAATTTGCAAAGCGAAATTTTATTATCTCTTCAAACTTGATTACTGCTTTCATGTTTGGAAATGACTAAAAAAGAAAAAAAGAAAAAAAGAAAAAACCATCAAATTAGTCAAGTATAAATATGATTATAGAGCTTGTAGCTCAATAGAGCTACAAATTGGAGCTCCAAAATGCAAGGACAGCTCTATTTCTTTGAAAAAATCTCACCAACGCCTTTAACTTTCAAGCTTGGCCCTGATTGCAGTAATTGAAAGAACTGATACATATGCCATGCTCTTTTGGAAGGGCATCAAATTTATAGTGCATAATATCCTGCGAGTTGCAAAAAGTTTGATACGATTTTGGTTGGCAATTCCTTCAGCAAGTAAGAGATTTTACGCTTAACTTGCTTTGTGGGCAGAACTATCTGATGTTGAAGAGACATCAATTCGAAATGACAAAGTTTTAGAGTGTCTGACATCTTGCATCCACGTAGCACATATAAATGATATTATTGAGCAACAGGAGACTGCTAACAACTTTCTTGTCACCCGGGTTTCCTTGGACTGGTATCCTCTCTATCCTTCTGCACTCTTCTCTTGATTGCAAGATATTCATTGTCATAATTAATTTAATTTATAACGTCTTTTGGTAGTCAAAATAACGGCATTTTCGTTGATTAGAGAACTCTGCTCAAAGCTCCAAAAGGTTTTGGATGACTCCAAAGAAATCTCCACACGTCCTAAGATGGCTTCTTAAGTTCAAAAGGTAATTGGAGCGGAACTCCTCCATATCCTTTTCAATAGCTTGGCTTCTCAACTTTTTTTTTTCTCGTGTTTAGCCGTATGAATCGGTGTCAAGTAAGGTGGTCGACTGCCTACATACAGTGAAGATTGCTCAGGTTTGTCAACTCATTTTTTCAGTACCAGTGACTATTCAATTGGCTAAACACCCTTTTTGATATGTCTCTTTATTCATATATTAACATTTGTGTTTCCAAGTTTAGGTTCACATCAGTGCTTCAGACTGTCTTTTTGAAATCTTTAAACTATACAGAGAACTTCCATCGGTGTACCAGACTGTGAATGTAGAGCCTAATGACGAGCTGCTTCATCTGCATGACGTAAAAAAAAAATGGGGAAGCGAAAACATTGCTAAAGACATGTATTGACATCCTAGAAAACCTTAAATCATGTTCAATAGACCTAAATTTCTTAGGCTCATAGCCCATTGTATTGACACCAACAGAAAAGGTCTTCAAAAATGAAAAAGAAAAAGGAGCAAGAGATCAAAGTATCAGTTATCTAAACTAAATAGATTGATTTTACATTTTGTTAGCCTTAAAAATATAGCAATCTGATGTGTCTCTTTTATACTGCAAAATTCTCACTTTTTTTTTGGGTGATTTCTATAGGGAGGTTGGCTTGTGTTCTTTTAGGAGACTTGATGTTTGGAGACATGGGAATACATGTACAATCAACTCAAGTACTTGAGGAATGCTTATTTTCAAAAATTGGGAAGATTGATATACCAGATATTAATATATAAGCCATTATAAGAGTAAAATAATTGAACAGACATATTTAGATAAAGTAGATATTCAATGATTGCAATTTTATGATTTAGAATATAATGAAGTGATGATAATTTATAATGGTTATTCAAGTGGAATATCATCTTCAATTATCTTTAGCCACATGCATGTACCCTCTTCTTCTTCTTCTTCTTCTTCTTCTTTTTTCACTCTCTTTTTCGTTTGCTTTATAGAGTGGTTTTTCCTCATTACTTTGTCGTTAGTTTTTTTTTTAATAAAATTTTTGTACTTATTATTATTTTTTTTAATGATCCTTGCTGGGACCTGCAGTTTTTGTGGATAAAGATAATAATAAGATATGAAGATTAATTTCGGAGCGCAAAAAAAAAAAAAAAGATATTATGATTATTCATTTTGTTTTTCTAATTACACTAGTATGTTCCTTTTTTTTTTTTAAACACAAAATCTAGGCCCTGATGTAAGATAAAGTTAAAATCGACCGTGAGAAAGGTTTATTTATTCTTTTATAATGCATATAATAAATAACGTGTTTGAATTTACAATAACTTTATTGATGTCTTTTTTGAAACTCATAATAATCTAAAACCACTTGAACGGGGTTTGGTTATCTAGGCAGTGGCGGGGGGTAATTCAGCGAGGCGTCGATGTCTCGGGCCGGTGTCGGAAAAACAAGGAAAAACCAAAAGGGGAAAATTGGGAAGGAGTTTTTATTTTTTATTTTTTTTATTTAGTTTTATTTAATTTTTAATTTTTAAATTTTTTTTTCTTCAGATTTTCAGTTATTTCTTTCGTTTTTCATGGGTTATAGAAAGATTAGGGTTGATTTTAGGGTGTTTGGGATGAATTGGGGAAGATTAGTTTGGAGAGAGGAAGAGCGAATAGTTGCGGGTAGATTGGGGAAGAAGGGTCTGTGTTCTGGTTTGTACATAACTTTGTCATTGCAATTGCCCCAAAATTCAGGGTCCGTTTGATGAATGAGTTTGAGTTGAAAAAGTACAGTTTGATTTGAAAATTTTTATTAACTTTTTAAAAAAGACAAAAAAAATTTCAAAAAAAGACAAAACGGTTATAAAAGAAGCTTCCAGAATCATTATTGGCAAAGACAAGTCCTCCTAACAATTGGACCGAAAGTTTCCCAAAATTAAAAATAAATCGTCATATAATTGACGAAGATTCTAGAATCAGTTTTTGTGACGATGTGATGAAAAGTCGTCGCAAAAACTTCTTGAGAGTCAGGAATATTACCACTTTTCTTTTTTTTTTTCTTTTCTTTTTTTTTTTTTTTTTTTGTAAAATTTGAATCGAAAAATTATTTGATAAGTCGCCGAAAATACTCTTAGAATTCTCGGTCAAAATTTCTCTTACATGTGATTTGTGCCGCACTCTTCTATTAATAGCCACGACATATGTCTCGCAAATACCAATATCTGGCGCAGAGTTTATGTGCCAATATTGTTTTGACATCATATTTGTTATCAGCGACGATACATTATCGCAAAAAGACTTGATCAATCCTCCAATTTTTGATAAGTTTTGAAACTGGGATAATATGTTGTCGCAATTAATAAATGCGACGACTTGAACCATTTAATTGGATGATACTTTTTGTGACAACTAGTTCAAAGAAATAGATAATTGAACCATTTATAGTCGCGGCAAATATTGTTGTTGCAAAAGTGGCTTATTATAGTAGTGTTAGAATATAGTGAAATACAGAAATTGATAAATAAATACTACCAGTAATAAGCTTACTTGGAGATCTTACACGTGCGGAGCACGTACCCCAACTAGCTAGTACAGAGAAAAGCATAAGACCATCTACAATACTTATTCATATCGATGCTATATTGATCATCAAAAGGAGTGTCATTATTTCTTTTTTATAATTTTTTAGGATACTATATTTGATATTTATGCTCTATTTTATATGTATATCTTTCGTTATTATCATTTAATTTTAAATTTTGTAAAAATATATTTTTAGTACTATTAAATAATTAAAAAACAACAAAATTATAATGATCAGAAGAAAAAGTCAAGGCATTAACTATATTTGATATTGGTCGACAAATTTGACGTAAAATATAACACTTTATTACAAAAAATTATTTTTTTAATCTAATTATTGAAAAAATATTATTGACATATCAAAATATTGTTTGGATAAAATATTATTAACCTAGCAATTTAGTATTCTAATAGAGATTCTCTATATTGAAAGACCGTTAGATAAACGAAACGTGAATATGAGAGACTGTGTAGAATTAAGGGGGTGTTTGGTGTGTAAGTTTGAGTTAAGATTTGTAAGTTTAAATAGTAAATTTTTTTAAATTTTTTTTAAATTTTCAGAAAAGACAAACAACTTTTTGGGGAAAAAGACAAAAAACATAATAAAAAAAGTACAGTTTAGTTTAAACTAAACTTTTTGTCAAACAAGGCCTAAAAGATGGAATAAATAATAGTGATGCACAAATTCATGTTTAAAAAAAAAAAAACAGTGAAAGGGATTATAGTTATTTGGCTTCTAGTTTATTCATGCACATTGGTGGATGTGATTAACAAGTAACACAGTGATTCATGTCGGCCACAAGTAGAATAATAAAAGATCTAATAGACAGGCATGCAAAACGACAAAATTTCCACCTAAAAAAAAATAATAAAGAACACATTATGAGAGAAAAATATGATATATAAATGAGAAATAATTCAAGGAATCCAAGGAGAAAGGACCAAAGGGATGACAACCCATTGGCAGCACAGGTTTTTCACCTAGCTAGCTCACTTTTTCCACACTACGATATTTTATTTCCAAAAGCTATGGTTCCCAATTACTTTTTTAATTGGACGTACGCTCTTTATTTGCATCGAATCATTTGGCTTAAACCTAGGAGGAAAAAAATATATATATATACAATTGGGTATGTTTGGCGTAGAATATAAAAGAAGAAAGGAAAAAAATGATTGAAGGGAATTTAATTTACAGTGCAAAAAGAGAATATTGGATAATTTAGTGGAGAGGAATTTATGAATGAAAGAAGCAAAAAATCCAAAATCAAAATCAAGGAATTTAATTTACATATATTTATGCTTTTCCCATATCTTTTTTTTTTTTTACAATTTTTTATTTACTAAATTGCCCCAAAATCAAAAAAACGTTTCAGTATAAAAGTAATTAATGGCGAAAGATGCGTGGGAAGCAAAATTCAATATTCTGGTATTGGAGATTTTCTTTCTCTTTTAATCATATGATAAAATACAGAAAATGAGAAAATAGGAATAACAAGACTTGCACCTCTTTCAACATTTGATTCATTGGTATAGATAATGAATACTGACATCAAATTACTTTTCTTTTTATATTTTCTTATCATAGCAAATCCCAGTGTAACTTAAGGAAAAAAAAAAAAAAATTTGTTCAACTTAAAAAATATTATAGAAATTCTAATTTATTTCTTTGGTAGCACCTAGAGATTCCAAATGTTTCAAAAGTAAAGACCACTGATTATGAAAATCAAACCAAAGCGAAGGGAATTACTGTTACAAAACAGCCCCTTTATATTTAATTATAACACAATTGCACCACTCTACTTTATGATGGCCAATCAAATAAAGTCAATCGTGAATGCCACTTCGTCAATGGTCATTTTATACATTATCTTGTCTTCCTTTTTCACTATCTTTCTAATATTTATATGTGCATAATTATTGCTTCCATTCGCTCGAGTAAACTCTCTGAAAATAGTTTCTAATTTTCACATTTTCATTCTCTGAATCTTGTATCCTTTCCTCTCTGATCTGTTGTCTAATTAAACCTGTGAAGAAGAAAATTCAAGTAACATTCTCTTCCTTTGATTTTCGCAAACAGAATTAATAGTTTGTCCCTTTGGTTTTCCTTCCGTTGTCGTTGTGTTTTCTTTCAGTTCTATTTTGCCAATTAAAAAAAAAAAAAAAAAAAATCACTCCAATAGCATTGAAGGGTTTAGTGGTTATTACTTTGTTCCTTGATTTCGTTCTTGTTATGATTGTCGATGTCTTCTCTTTTTTACTCTCCAAATTGAAAAACAAAAAAGAAACAGGAAAAAAAATATAAAAAGAAAAACACTCTGCTCTGCATCAAGTGGCTGTGCTTAAAATCCATAAGAAGATCAGGTTTGCTGTTCTTTGATTTCATCCTCTTCTTATCATGATTTGTTCCGTTGTCTCTTTTATTATAGTTTTACATATACGTAGATTTTCTTACACTTATTTTCTTCTTGTTTCTGTTAGTAGCCCCTTTCCTTAAAATTTTCCATTTGTGTCTGATTAAATAGGATAGTTCTGAAAAAAAAAAAAAAAAAAGATAGTTCTGAAGAAAGAAAATTTAAAAAGCAAAGAAAACAAGATAAGAAATACATAGTAAACTAGAAATAGGTTTATATGGAGTTCATTATCGGGGTCGGTACTGCAATTGTGTCCAAACTAGCCGAGTACACAGTTGTATTGGCTCGCCGGCTGCGTCACTACACAAGCGATGTAGATAACCTAAGAGCTCGAGTTGAACAACTCAATGCTGCAATACAAAACCTACAAGGTCGAGTTGAGGAGGCTAGTGGAAGAGGCGAAGATATTCACGATGAAGTTCAAAACTGGCTGACGAGCGCACGAGACATCTCCCAAGGAGCCACGGATTTTCTGAACAATAATGGAGATCGTGCAAGTATCAGCTGCTGCAGTGTGCAAATTCCTAATCTGGTGTCCCGGCGAAAGCTGAGCAGGGAGGCAAGGAAAATGGCAGAGGACCTTCAACGTGAAATTCAGGCTGCCAAGGGATTCGATGTGGTTTCTTCTCGTCCTGCTCTGCAGACTGTCATTGCGATGAGGGGAGGTTATGAGGACTTTGGATCGCGAAAGAAGATTTTGGAGGACATCATGAAGGCGCTACAAGATCGTAATGTCAGCAGGATTGGAATTTATGGTATAGGCGGCATTGGCAAAACAACGCTTGCTAAAGAAGTTGCTAGGCAAGTCGTGGAAGCCAAGTTATTCACTCAGGTGGCTATAACGACTGTATCCCGACCTCCAGACTTCAGCAGAATGCAAACAGATATTGCAGAGAAGATAGGTCTAGATATTAAAGGGTTAGAAAGCATACCTGAAAGAGCACATCGGCTACAACGTCGACTGAAGGAACAGAAGAGTATTCTAATTATTTTAGATGATATCTGGGCCGAACTGAATTTGATAGAGGTTGGCATACATCTCGAGAATGAAGGATGCAAGATATTGATGACTTCTAGATTCCAAGATGTTTTACGTTCTATGGATGCTGATGAGAAGTTCCCAGTTGATGATTTAGCAGACAGTGAAGCAATGAACTTGTTTCGGACCATTGTAGGTGATATTGTTGAGCAACGGGATTTTAACAGTTTGGCAATCGATGTGGTTAGAGAATGTAGATGCTTGCCACTAGCTATTACAGTAGTTGCCGGTCCATTAAAAAGTCAGAATAACTTGTCCGTTTGGAGGAATACTTTGAATCAACTACGAAGTATTATTTCCCCGACAAATATTGCTGAGCCGCTAAGAGAGGTTTACCGGAGTATAAGGCTTAGTTACGATTCGTTAGCTGATGAAGACAAGTCGTTGTTGTTGCTATGCAGTCTATACGGTGAAGATACGGACATAGAAGTTGAGGATCTAAGGATGATTGGCGTGGGTTGGGGCTTGTTTCAGAATGTTAGTACGTTAGTAGATGCCAGAACGAGGGTGGAGTCCTTGGTCGTCGAACTGAAAGATCGTTGCTTGTTGTTAGGTGGTCGTCGTTCTGATACGGTTAAAATGCATGACGTTATTCGTGATGTTGCTATATCAATAGCATCAAACGAGGAAGGTATGCACAGTGTGACAATAAATGAGTTGGAAGATTGTCAGAACAAGAAAAAGCTCAAAGACTCGAAAGCGATCTCTCTACTTCGACATCCGGATTTCAATCAACTTCCTGAAAGGTTGGAATGTTCGGAGTTGGAGTTATTCCTTCATTCTGTTCAACATGATCCTATCCCTATTCCAACCCACTTTTTAGAAGGAAGTAAAGATCAGCTCAAATCTTTGTTTCTTTGTGAAGCAAAGTTGGTACCCGTACCTTCATCCTTCCATTCACTTCAGAGTCTCCAAACCTTATGTCTACGTGGTTGTGTGCTTGAAGATGTAAATTTTATTGGAGATCTAAAGAATTTGCAAATTCTTGATCTTTCAAAGTCCACGATTAAGCAGTTGCCCGTAAAAGTAGCACAGCTAAGTCGTTTACAACTGCTAAATTTGGAAGGTTGTAAAAATCTTAAACTGATTGAGCCTAATGTCATCTCAAGTTTGAAACAGTTAGAGGAGTTGTACATCGCAGAACAATTTAATGGATGGGAAGTTGGAGAAGTCGACGTCAGCAGAAGAAGTAATGTGAATCTCGCTGAGTTAGAGAATTTGCAGCAACTCACTTCTTTATCCTTGAGAGTACTAGATGCCAAAACTTTTCCTAAAGATTTCAAGTTTAGTGAAAGGTTGGAGAGATATAGAATCTCAATTGGTGACCCACTGGGCTACTTGGATTCAACTGGAATTTCAAGGTCGTTGCGTCTAAACCTCCATGAAAGAAGTCCATTAACAGCACTTGGTCTTGAATCATTGATGAAAAGGTCGGAAGGGTTATTGTTACGTGGATTAATAGATGTCAAGAATGCCATTTACGATTTGGACAATGAGGGCTTTTGTGACTTGAAGCGTCTTGAGTTGGAAAACAACGATGGAGTTCAATACATCGTTGATTGTGTGGACCAACAGATTCATCCTCACAAGGCCTTTCCAGTGTTGGAGAGCCTGCGCCTAATTGGATTAAGAAACTTGGAAAGGATATGTCATGGTAAGCTCCCGGAAGATTCATTTAAGAATTTGAGGAAGGTCAGGGTGAGTCGTTGCGATAAATTGAAGAATGTCTTCCCTTTGTCTATCTTCAAAAGACTTCACTCTGTAAAAGTGGGAGATTGTAAGATGATAGAGGAGATAGTAGGCCATGTGAGATCAGAAGATGATGGAGCTGTTGAATTTCCTGAATTACGCTCCTTAAGATTATGGAATTTACCAAAGATGGTTAAATTCATGAGTTGGTCTGAGGCGAAGGCAGCTGGCGGCTCTTCATCAGTAGAGTCTCCCGACCCTTTGTTTGGTGAAAAGGTAATATAATTATTTCCAACTTTCCTTTTGTTTTTTATTTAACAAAATAGCCCTTTGTCGTTTTTTTTAATTCAGATTTCATAAACCAGTGATTGACTTGAAAATTGGTGATTACAGTTAATTATCAATATTATGTGGTCAATCTCGAATCAACCAGTTAAGAAAATTAATTGACCATTTTAAAAAAGAACATTTTAACTAGTTTTTAAAAAATTTGGATATTTGTTAAAAAAAAAAAAAAAAACTTCTTAAAAAATACTATTTACCTCTAAATCCAAAAACAAAACAAAATTTTTTTTTTGAAATATATAAACACAAACTTACATACTATTTCCATCTTATTCCCAGTATTACATCTGGACTAAATATATAAGAAACGGGATACTCATTTCATCTCAACTTATACATTTTTTATTTTATTTTTAAGACTCAAAAACAATTTTACAATACGTATGTGTATATGTAATAACATATATTCTTTACTCACTGAAAAGCTTTTACATCACTACAAATTCAATCAATCCAATTTCCAACTATGTTTGACATATTTTTGTATTGGTCTTCAAGACAATCTTTTCTATTCTTTATTTATTTTTTCTTTTTTTTAAGCGTCAAAAAACATTTTTTTTTTTGTTAGCACGCATTTAGGTCAATTTGTTGAATCAATTGAAAATTTATGGTTACGAATTTGAAAATGTTAATATAGACGAAGCAGATTTCTATATAGGTTCAAACAAAGGTATTAGTTAAATTTTTTATATTAAAATTTTCAGTTATTCTGTTTATATAGTGAACTGTCAAATTTTAAGTCATGTTAATTAATTAATGTTTGGATGTATGATTTTCATTTTTTAATTACATAATATTTTTACTTTCACAAAATATCTATTTCACGTTATTTATAGGTTTTATATCCATGATATATGGGAAAGTTAGTATTGTACATCTTTGGCCCAAAAAAAGAAAACCAAAAACAAAAACAAAAGGAGAGAAATATATGATATACTTTGGCAGATAGCGGAGACAGTGCTTTTTTTTTTTTTTTATAATTTTTTTGAGAGCCAGTATCTAATTTGAATTGCCCTCGACTCTTTGTAGGTTGAGCTTCCCAGCCTGGAAGGTTTAACTTTGAATAAATTGGCTGTCAAAATGTTATGGGCCGGCCAGCTTGCATCAACTTCTTGCATGCCTAATTTAAGTAGCTTGTGCGTTAGAGACTGCGGCAACTTAAAATATGTGTCATCATTTGCTATGGCTAAAAGCTGTCTCATAAAGCTTAAGAAGCTAGAGGTATATACATGCAGCGTCTTGGAAGAGGTACTAGCCATAACGGACTTACAAGGACAAGACGACGGGAGTTTGGAAAAGATTTCGCTTCCTCAACTCAAATCTCTCACGCTTTGGAATCTTCCATACCTCAAAAGGTTTTGCAAAAATCCTCATGAACTCAAGATGTTAGAGACCAATTCCATGTCTACAGAGATAACAGTTGACAGAGCTGAACCTGAAGAAATAGAATTTAGTGCAAAAGAATCCCTCTTCAATGGAATGGTAACTTTTTTGTTCTAAATTCTTGAGTTTTGAAAATTGTCAATTTGTTTTTTAATTTCTTCCTTTTATTTTGCTATTATTTAAAAGCAAAAAACTTTTGAAACTCATAACATGAAGATTTGTAGGACATTCAGTCATGTTTGGATCCACTTGGTTCATCGAAAATTGTTTTAGACTAATATATATATATATATATATATTATTGGCTGAAAAGGTTTTACATCACTATATCCGAATATAGGCATTCCATCTAAGAGGATTAAAATACTTTTGTTTATTAACAAAAATTCTTAATTTCTTAAGTAAAAAAGAAAAATAAAGTACCAACCTCACTTAGACTAACTCAGCAGAAGCAGAGGAGGCTTGGAGACTTAGCTATTAGGTCTTAAGTTATCAAAACCTGTGGGGTATTATTTCAATTCCATAAAGTCGGTGGCACGGTGCCCATAGGGCTTAGTATCACAAATTCTAAATTAATAAAAAAAAAAGTTCCATTTGGTAAATTGAAATAACTGTAAAATTTTTTTTGAGAAATTGAATTAAGATGGTTAAAAGTACTTTTCACGATTTTGTGCACGTGCTTCCTCTTGAAATTTGATTTTTACTAATTAATTTCTTTTTTTTTTTCCCTCAACAGAAGAGGAAAGACTTATATCAGGGACCTTAATGCATATCCAAAAATTATCCACTAAAGCTCCCAACACATCGAGATTTTACAAATTTAGTTAGATAAAAACAAAAGGATAGTAACTTAGTTCAAAGAAAACACGAAATAAACTAGACAGAATAAATATTATTCAAAATTATGGTACCCGGTATGTAGTCTATTACTTTAGAACATTTAAACTTCTGTATTGTTTAAATTTAATCTCATCTATAGAATTGAGAGAATCTGGATATCTAATATATTTTGTAATTACGTATAATATATGGAAGATTAATTATCTAATTAATAAAGCATTTTCAAGTCAATTGTGTATACACACATTAAGAATTATTATTTACAGCTTGAGTTTCCCGGCTTGGAGAGATTGGATTTGGATGGATTGAATGCTGTTGAAAGTGTATGGCAGCTTCAAACAACTTGTTGCATGGTCAACTTAACGAGCTTATCTATACGAAACTGCAATAGCTTGAAGTATGTATTCTCTTTGGCTGTGGCTAAAAGGCTTGTAAAACTGAAGGAACTCCGAGTATTTAATTGTGAAGTCATGGAAGATATTGTAGTCACAAAGGAATTGGGAGAGGAAGGAAGGTCGGGGAATAAGATTTTATTTCCTCAACTACAATCTCTCACACTTTCTAAACTTTCAGCCCTCAGAAAGTTCTGTCACAAAGAGGTAATTACTTTATATTTCTAATCTTATATTTTCTCTAGTTTGGTCATTGCATTATTTTTGCTACGTATTAGGTAATTCATGTTATGAAACTTTAATGCTGGAGTTGATGTAAATTTTGCTAATTTCGAGTTTGATTAAAAACAAAATAAAGGTAATACATGTAAGACTTGAAGGTATACAAAAACGTTTTCCACAAGTAAAAATAGTATGACATAAAATTGTCATATGAGTGAATATGAGTAATATCTGATATGTTGGCCAAATCGTATAAAAAAGTTACCCTTGGCCTTGGGATACATTTAGTGAAAATATTTTAGACACTTAAGAAATTTGAGGCACTCAAATATATAATAGGAAGAAGAAGAGACAAATTAGGTAATGCTGAGTTCGCTACCGAGTAGAGAGCAGTAAACTTTCCATCTTTATACTAAATGCAACTATATTCCGATGACTATCAACATTTACACATGTTCGCATCTAAGGGAATAGTCTAAAATGTGTTAGTCTAAGCTAGACTACACCAGAAAACTACCTACAGCATGTATTATTAGTCTAAAATATAAAATGTCTATTCTTAACTAAATGCACAGGCGAGATTTTTTTTGGGCATTCCATAATCGATCTTCTAGTGCATGAGTACTCTACTACGTTGAAAGTATTCTTAATTAGTAAATAAGAAAAGATTGAATTGCGATTTTTTTTTCACATCCAATGTCAATACTAAGCTTCAAAGAAGCGAGAAAAATGATATTCAACTTTTTTTTCCCACTTAGCTCTTTTATTTTCATGCTATCATTATATTTCCTTCCAACACATAAATTGATTTTTTTTTCTTTTATCTAAAATCACCGAAAATCAATTTAAAAACTACTTTTAGTATCATACATTTTTACTTTTTATAAAACACAACGTTGATTGCCACTTGTCAAGCCAACGATTTTTTTTTTTTTCTAAAAGTAATATTCAAGAAAAATTTTGCTTGCCAGTTACCACCACTGGAATGACCCCATAAGGTACACCCTTCTGTTCCCGGCCACTAAAACAATTGGTCATAAACTTTACTTTGAGTGGCATTATTAGATGGTTCCTTCACTAATTTTGTTGATGCGAAAAGTACAAGTTAATTGTCTTCCTAATGTTTTTACTTATTCCTAGTATTACATCTGGACTAAAAATATAGGAAACGGGATACCCATTTCATCTCTACTTATACTTTTTTTTAAATTATTTTTATGACTCGAAAACAATTTTACAATACGTATGTGTATATGTAATAAAATATATTCTTTACTCACTGAAACACTTTTACATCACTACAAATTCAATCAATCCAATTTCCAACTATGTTTGACATATTTTTGTATTGGTCTTCAAGACAATCTTTTCTTTTCTTTTCTTTTTTAAGTGTCAAAAAACATTTTCTGTTTTTACTTTTTTTGTCATCTTTATATTATGCTATGGAACTCATAAAAATGAAATCTTAGTAACTTTTTTGTTCTAAATTCTTCAGTTTTGAAAACTGTCACTTTGTCTTTAATTCCTTCCTTTTATTTTGCTATTACTTTCGGGTTTTTTAAAAGCAAACAACTTTCGAAACTCATAATTAACCTGAAGATTTGTAGGACATTCAGTCATGTTTGGATCCACTTGGTGTATCGTTTACCTATATTCATTTCATCTCAACGGATCTTAATATTTATTTTCATCGAAAATTGTTTAAGCATATGTGTGTGTGTGTGTGTGTGTGCGTGCGTGTATTATTGGCTGAAAAGGTCTTACATCGCTATATCCAAATATAGGCATTCCATCTAAGAGGATTAAAATACTTTTGTTTGTTAACAATAATTCTTAAGTTATCAACAGAAGCAGAGGAGGCTAGGAGTCTTAGCTCTTAGCTCTTTGGTCTTAAGTTATCAAAACCTGTGGGGTATTATTTCAATTCCATAAAGTCGGTGGCTCGGTGCCCGTGGGGTTTAATATCACAAATTATAAATTAGTAAAAAAAAAGTTCCATTTGGTAAATTGAAATAACAGTTAATTTTTTTTTTTGAGAAATTGAATTGATATGGTTAAAATTACTTTTCACGATTTTGTGCCCGTGCTTCATCTTGAAATTTGATTTTTACTAATTAATTTCTTTTTTTTTTTTTCCCCTCAACAAAAAAGGTAAAGACTTATATCTGGGACCTTATGCATATCCAAAAATTATCTACTAAATCTCGCAACACATCGATATTTTACAGATTTAGTTAGATAAAAATAAAAAGATAGTAACTTTAGTTCAAAAGAAACAGTTAAAAAAACTGGACAGAATAAATATTATTCAAAATTATGGTGCCTGGTATGTAATCTATTACTTTAGAGCATTTAAACTTCTTTTTTATTTAAATTAAATCTCATCTCTAGAATTAAAAGAATCTGCATATCTAATATACATTGTAATTAAGTATAATATATGGAAGATTAATTATCTAATTATTAAAGCATTTTCAAGTCAATTGTGTATACACACATTAAGAATTATCTTTTACAGCTTGAGTTTCCCGGCTTGGAGACATTGTATTTGAATGGATTGAATGCTGTTGAAAGTGTATGGCAGCTTCAAACAACTTGTTACATGGTCAACTTAACGAGCTTATCTGTACAAAACTGCAATAGCTGGAAGTATGTATTCTCTTTGGCTGTGGCTGAAAGGTTTGTAAAACTGAAGGAACTCCGAGTATATAATTGTAAAGTCATGGAAGATATTGTAGTCACAAAGGAATTGGGAGAGGAAGGAAGGTCTGGGAATAAGATTTTATTCCCTCAACTACAATCTCTCACACTTTCTAAACTTTCAACCCTTAGAAAGTTCTGTCATGAAGAGGTAATTACTTTATATTTCTAATCTTATATTTTCTCTAGTCCGGTTATTGCATTATTTTTGCTACGTATTAGATAATTCATGTTATGAAACTTTAATACTGGAGTTGATGTAAATTTTGCTAACTTCGAGTTTGATTAAAAAAAACAAAATAAAGGTAATGCACGTAAGACTTGAAGGTACACAAAAATGTTTTCCACAAGTAAAAATAGTATGACATAAAATTGTCATATGAGAGTGAATATGAGTAATATCTGATATGTTGGCCAAATCGTATAAAAAAGTTACCCTTGGCCTTGGGATGCATTTAGTGAAAATATTTTAGACATTTAAGAAATTTGAGGCACTAAAATATATATTAGGAAGAAGAAGAGATAAATTAGGTAATGTTGAGTTCGCTACTGAGTAGAGAGCTGAAAACTTTCGATTTTTTTACTAAATACAACTATATTCTGATGACTATCAACATGTACACGTGTTCGCATCCAAGGGAAGAGGCTAAAATGTATTAGTCTAAGCTAGACTACATCAGAAACTACCTACAGCATGTATAAGTCTAAAATGTAAAATGTCTATTCTCAACTAAATGCAGGGCGAGATTTTTTTTGGGCATTCCATAATCAATCTTCTATTTCCTTCCAACACATAAATTGATTTTTTTTTTCCTTCTATTTCTTTCTACTTTTAGTATCATACATTTTTACTTTTTATAAAACACAACGTTGATTGCCACTTGTCAAGCCAACAAATTTTTTTCTAAAAGTAATATTCAAGAAAAATTTTGCTTGCCAGTTACCACCACTGGAATGACCCCACAAGGTATACTCTTCTCTTCCCGGCCACTCAAACAATTGGTCATAAAATTTGCTTTGAGTGGCATTATTAGCTGGTTCCTTCACTAATTTTGTTGATGCGAAAAGTACAAGTTAATTGTCTTCCTAATGTTTTTACTCCATTTATACATTTGATAAATCCAACGTAACTCTTTTACACACTAACATTTTTCATTATCGTTTCATTAGGTCATTTTGCCTAAACTTGAATCTCTGAGTACTGATTGGCGCGAAGCTATAACTGAGATGCTAGGCACGAGTCAATCTTCAAGTACGCTAAAAGAACTCATATTGAACTTCAGCCATCAAGATAAACCATTTGCTCTCTCAATTTCCAAACTTCTTCAGAGATGTCACAATCTTGAGAAACTTCAATTGAATGGTCTTTTTGTAAATGTTATATGCAAGGATCAACAAAATGAAGTCGGTGCTGCCGCACAAGTATATGAAGGACAGCTGATCACTCGTTTAAGGGAGCTAAGGTTGGATAACGTTCCTAAGCTGAGGCATTTGTTCGGTAAACCAGAAAATGATCATCCAGTTGTCGGTGCCTTACAACCAGTAAAAACTCTGTTTTTGTCAATTTGGCAAAATTTGACAGTTCTGGAAGTGTCATTTTGCCATCGATTGACGTATTTACTGGCTTCCTTAACGGCTACAAGTCTGGTACAACTCAAAGAAATGAGAGTAACTGATTGCAACAGAATGACAGAAATAATCACAGATTTCAGGGAAGGTGAAATAACAGAGGGTGAACATGATCGTGAGTTTGATTTCCCGCAGTTGGAGATTTTAGTGCTTCGCCATTTGCCAAATCTTGGGAGCTTCTTTTCAGGAAATAATGTCATGAGATTTCCAAAGCTGAAGAAGTTATTTGTGAGCCAATGCCCTGAGATGAGGACTTTCTCCCATGGAATTATAATAAGCAACTCGATGTTGAATACAATCATTGCCGAGATAACCTATGAAAGGTTGTGGAGGGATACTAATTACTTGATGAATCATGCTAAAGCTGCACGAGAACATTGGGATGGCGACGTTAATACCACCGTGAGACAGCTTTGGGAGGACGATTCAGATTTGGCATTGCAACAGCTATTCGCTGAAACGGTATGTTCTTAATTTACATTTGTTGGATATAATTCCTTATGATAGTCGTTCTATACTTTTACTAACAGCATAACAGGCTTGCAAGCTGCCAAATAATTTTGAGATCTCAAGTAGAGCAACACTTAGATTTATAAAATTATGAAAATGTAATTTCTTTTGTGATTGAAATTTCAGGATGTTCATTACTCAGGAGAAGGTACCTCTGTCACAGGCAGCTAGACTATAGACTCTGCCACGAACTCATTCCAAACCAGCTGGTAGTTAAAAATTGATTTATTTTTCCTCGCCTTCTTGCTTTTCCCATTTTCATTCCAGCATTATAAAAATGGTTAATTACAAAAATTCCCCACAAATTTCAAAACATAACACCCATTCCACCAAACTTTGAAATCGTAACATTGAAACTCAAGTGACGTGCACATGATAAGGAAATTAATTATAAAAATTTCCCCTAGATTATAGGCCTTCTAACTTTTTCATTCCCCCAAATTTTAAAATATAACATCCATTCTCCCCGATCTATGCTCGTTGACATATAAAGTCCTTCTGTATGAATTTATTTATGTTTTGTTTTTCAAAACATTATTTCTTATATTTCTTATGGTTTTAATCAAAGAATTTAAAGTGTGCATTAGAATAGAGGATAGAATAATAATTATGAATTTAATATCTCAACAACCATGTTTAATTCTTGATATGTGTAATTTCCAACCATGAAAGTAATAGAAGGACCAAATTTGTTAACAGAGTAAAGATTAGGAGGGAACGGATGTTACATTCGAGGAGTAAAATATAATAAAGCCTATAGTTTAGAGCAAATTTTTGTACTTGATCCAAAAAAGTTTGCTATCTAGTAAACGAAAAATGTTAGGGACACTAACTCTAATCTCAGCTTTGGAGTACTAACCTATATGGTATATGAGTTGTCATTCTTTCATTAGTAAATGTTTAAATGCTACCACATCATTTGATTACATGTACCAACAAAAGTATGACATGTGAGTTGGTACTCAAAAAATTAGTATTTGAATTAGTATCCTTAGTAATACTCCTAATATAAAACAAGACAAACTTAATTACGTTTTAGCAGCTAATTTTTTGTTTGATTGTCACTCTAGTTCATGCTTGGAATTCAAGAAAAAATTTTGATGGGGGCAGTATCCCCTTTAGCCTTATTTTGAGGCATAAAATTTAGTGCTTACCCCTTTTGAGGAAAAACCAAAATAAATCTGTAATGCTAGAATAACTAGAATATTGGTTCATCTTTTGTTTTTTTTTTAACTTAAATTTCACCTAACTGTGTGTTAATTATCGGGATTAGTCTTTTTGAAAAAAAAAAAAAAAGAAAAGAAAAGGAAAAAGAGGGAGAGCGAGAGAGCAATATGTAGTAGCTAATTTTCTCTGTTAATAATGTATGAGATTTACATTCAATGACCAACTTTGCTGCTGATTTTTCCCTGCTTCTTTCATTGCAGAAACTTGTTCGTTAAATTTTTTTTTTTTTTCAGCCAAACTTGTTCCTTAATTATCTTTAGGTAAAGATAAGTAATTGTTCGTTAATTACTTATCTTTACGTTTATCTACTCGATTTTGTTTTTTGACTTGGTTGCTCGGTGTGATATTATACTTCTGTTTGACTTAAAGAAAATAGATTTATATGTCTTGAATTCAATCTCGTTACAGATTCATCCTTATACCCTTGGTAGATTAGTTAAAATTATGTCAGTTTGGTATCTTTCTTAACAAAAATTTTCCTTTTCTTAACAGAGGAAGCATTACATATCCGATTGTCTGACAAACTCATTTCATATATCTTTCTTTTTTTGCTTCTAATTAGTAGTTGGAGTTCTAACGATGACAATGAATCCAGCCTTGACGATGTTTGATTCCATAAGGGAATATCCTATTCAATTGCTTCATGTCATAACGGTAGAACTAAGGTGTCGAAGCAATGGTGGGAACAGTGGTAAGCCATGTTTAGCCTATGATCTATGTACTTTGTCCTCCTTATTTTTTTATTTTTTTATTTTTTTGTAGAGAAATTGAAATTTTAACACGTGTTTGCGCAGTTTGAAATTTTTGAAGTCAAAAATTTAAGACAGCTTTTACTTTCATATATTAATGGATCATATTCTTGCTTTGAGTAGATTGACTATCTCAAGAGTTCAATGAAGGAGTATTACCCAAAACAATTAGCCTACCATTAGGTGTGGATGAAAATCAGGAAGATTGAAGAGAATGTGGAAGGAATAAATTAAAACATATGATAGATGTTTTGAGTGTGTTTCTTTGCTATGTAATTTATGTGATTTATGGTTGTAAAGTCTGGTGGAAATAGGACCACAATTTATTTTTCTTGAGTCTTGTTTGCGTAATTTACTCCATGGACCAGACTCTGGATATCATTACATGATTTGGTCTCATCGAGTCTCCTATTGATAGTGCACATGTAAAAATTGTACTCCAATCCTTAACCTTTGCGTTACCCTTCATGCATGCTTAATCAACACATATTATTTGCTTTTGAATCCCGAATTTTTCATATTTGTCCAATTTGAAGGATAGGGTAGTACGACATGGCAAGCTCTCTTACGATGCAAGGCCACATTGATATACAGTTAATTTATTTTTAATTTACTTTTTTATATATAAATAATTGATGGTCACAAGAATAAATTAGTTCACCAAGACTTTTTTTTTTTTTACTAGCTCAGTATCCTTTAGTTAGATGAAATTTATTATTAAAAAAAAAAAAAACTACTCTCTGAATTGGAGAGAGAGAAAAAAAAAACCATAAACAATTACCCACTACACTACCATCCTATAGATTAGGATCTACACGAACAAACCAGATGCATAACTAAAATCCTTTGTCAGGAAAAAAAAAAATCTGAAGGAAAAATATCCAATATGGAAAAAGAGTGAATGATCGAGGAGAACCAAAGCACCTTAAAAAAGGAGAAGAACTCTGTATAAAAAAAAAAAAAAAACCATTCATATTTACATTATGTAAAGGCCAGGTGAATACAATCTAGAATCGAGAACCACCAACTAAAGTGATAATCTTGAATTGAAACCATTGGATTCATGAAAATTATGAGAGACCCTGAACAACAAGACCTCTGCATAACATAAAAAAATAATAATAATTAAAAATGCAACCATCTACTACAAAACTACCATGAAACTTTATCTAATTTAGACTTGAAAAGATTAACTGCATAAATAGAGTCATATTCGAACCACAAATTATGTAATTGGAACTCCTAAGCTTTTTCAATTGTCAAAATAAAAACAACCAATTCAATCTCAAAAGCAAAAGAAATATTAAGAGGAGTAGCAAAAACAACCTTTAACAAAACCCCTACCAGTCCCGAGAATATATAGCTTCATAACCTGCAATGCCAAGAGCATCTCGTGCATCATTTGTATTCAACTTAATCCAACTCTGAGAAGGAGACAATCATTCTTACCACTATGATATCAAGTCAATGCAAATCACTTAATTTATCCGAAAAAAAAAACACTTTAAATGAATTTATAAAAAAAAAAGGAATAAATAATAAATATCATATTTACTTATATTTTTTAGTATAAATTTGTTTATCTAGTAAATATAATTATTTATTAGATAAAAATGTATCTACTCATTAAAAACTTGTGAATATGCTCTCTAAATTATGAAAAAGCCTTTAATAATATTTTTTAGGTAAAATCCAGTGTTAATTTGGTAAATCTATGATTTGCTAATAAATTTTAAATTTACATAATTTTTTAGGGTAATTAACAGTATTTTTTAAGCATGATTTATAAGTTAAATTCAAGATAAATCATTTATCTATCAAATAAAGTCGTTATTATAAGTTAAAGAGCTTTGTACATGCTCAATTATAGAATTGCTAAAGAATTCGAGGAATTTTCCCATTACCGGATCTCAATTTATGTCCTCTTAACTAAGCTTTATCAAATTTTACTGATGGAATCGATCTTAGTTGAGGGTCATGTCTCTTATATCACATGATTATTTCGTCTTTGGCATTGGTATATATGTGTACTCAATTTTAATTTGAATTATAGTTTCCCTTTAAACAAATTCAAGATACATCATTTATCTATCAAATAAAGTCATTATTATTTGTAAATCATTGATTTATATTTTTTTTTCTTTTTGTAGTTTACAACATCTGCAGTAAATTTTGATTACCATGAAAATTGATTACTTGTAAGTTTGTTATTACCAGTAAATTTTTATTTACATTTTATTTTTGGTATGTGTGTGTGAAATCCTGTGAAGTCGATATTCACAAGGTGAAATCAGAATTTCTCAATTAAGTCCTTCAATTTACTAACATTTTTTTTTTAAATTTTATCTCATATAATAAATTCAATCTTTATTATGTAAATTCGATATTCACTAATGTGAATTCATAATTTACAAATAAATCCTTTACATAGTTTTTCAAAATTTTAGAGTATCTTTTCTCAATAGAAGGTTTAATATATCTAATGAACCGAATCTGTACTAGATAAATTTAGTATTTACTACATAAATCCAAAATCAATCAAGTAAATCTTTAATTCACATTGTTTTTTTATTGTAGTTTTTTTTAATTTTAATTGTATGTTTTAACTAAAAAAGAAGATTTACCTTAAAAAACTAAAAAATGGAAATTGAAAATCCTATAACCCCAAATTTAAAAGCCTAAATCCTAAATTAAAACCCTAATCTCAAATATAATCCTCAATTCAATAGAGACCAAAAATCCCAAATTAGAAACCCTAAACCTTAAATTGAATCCTAAATATCTGATAGAAGCCCCAAAATACCTTAATTATATCTAACCATCCCACCCAAAACTTAATATCATCATTGTCACCAGACGAGGTAGTTGATGGTCGCTACTGGAATGGTGATGGCATCGATAAAGAGAGCTGTGTGTTGAAGGGGTGTTGTCGATAAACTACAGATGAAAGTTGAATTCATCGCTCTATTGGCATGGAGAAGGAAATGTTGTCGTTTGAAATACTTGCTATTAGCTCATATTTACTTTTTTTTTTTTTTTTTTGAGTAATTGACCAAAATGGTCCCTGAACTATTTAGAATGTGATAATTTGGTCTATTTTTTTAAATTTTAGCCGAGATTACCCTAAACTCTCTAAATGTTGGCAATCTTAGTCATTTCCGTCCAATTCCGTTAAATTTCTAATGGAATGAGTCATGTGCAATACATGTGATTTTAATTTGAAAGTGTATTATAGTAATTTAACAATAATTAATTTGAAAAAATAATTAAAAAAGTCATAAAAAAAATTCATCTATCTCCTTTCTCTCCCTCCATTTCCTCTGCTCGAATCTAAGCAGCAAAAACCCAAGGGTTGGCAACTGAGAAGATAGGGGTGGGCGTGAGTTCAACGGTGGAGTATGGTGGGGCTAGGGTTTTGGGGAATGCTTGGAGGGGGAGCGGGGTTTGGGGACTAACTGGGGGGCTTTATCTTGAGTTTGTTAGGGGGGGGGGGGGGGGGAATCGACGACAGAGAAGGAGGGGAGCTGGTTTGGGGCTAGGTTTGGCGACCAATCAGGGATTGGGGGGGGGGGGGGGGGGGGGACAACTATCGACGGGGGGAGTTAGTTTGGGGGGGGGGGGGGGTTGTTTCTGGATCTTGTGGCAACCGGCGCGGGGGGTGGGGTTGGGTTCAACAACTAGTTGGGGGGTGATCAACAACAAAGAATGAGGGATATGGGTTCAGCAACCGATGCGTTGAGGGGGGGGGTGCGGGGGCAATCGGCGCCCGGCACAAGGAAGGGGGCTGAGTTCGGCGACTGGCGCAGGGAAGGGGGCGGCTAGATCTTGAATTTGTTGGTTGAGGGGGGAGGGGTCTGGGCTTCTTTCTTTCCTCCTCCTCCTCCTCCTCCTCCTTCTGCTTCTTCTTCTTCTTCCTATAACTGTATATATTGTGGGGTATTGTCTTTAATAAGGATATTTTTGTATTTTGACGACTAATAAAACTTGTGTTAGGTCACATGACCTTTTTGGTTAAAATTTTACAGAATTTGACGAAAATGACTAAAAATTGCCAACATTTAGTGAGTTTAGGGTTATCTTGCCTAAAATTTTTTTTAAAAAAAGGGGGGAGGGGGGGGGAACATATCGTCATATTCTATAAAGTTCAGAGTCCATTTTTGCCACTTATTATTATTATTTTTCAATTAAAAATGGTAAGGGGGGGGGGGGGGGGGAACATATCGTCATATTCTATAAAGTTCAGAGTCCATTTTTGCCACTTATTATTATTATTTTTCAATTAAAAATGGTACAGTTTGGTTTCTCTTTTTCATCCAAGAAAAATGTTTTTTTAATTGGTAAATTGCACATATCGTCATATTCTATAAAGTTCAGAGTCCATTTTTGCCACTTATTATTATTATTTTTCAATTAAAAATGGTACAGTGTGGTTTCTCTTTTTCATCCAAGAAAAATGTTTTTTTAATTGGTAAATTGCACATTTGATTTCTAACATTTTTCGGGAAATTACAATTTGGTCTCTTTTTTTGTGACCAAAAACTCTATACACTTTTTAAAATGGAGTAAAATGATCCTTTTTGTTAGCAAACATAAAAAATTTAACTAAAAAAATTACATAATTTACTATGTAATAGTAATAAAGAAAAAAAAAATGCATGATCTAACTAACATGTATAATATACGTGATTTGTTCTACTAGATTTTTAATCTTTCTTAGAAAAAAAGGTCTATTTTGCGTCATGTTAAAGAGTTAGGGAGCTTTCAGCCGGAAAAAAAAAAAAAAAAAAAACCCCCAAAACGACACAATAAAACATACATTTTTTTACATTCCTTCCTCTTCTTCGTTTGAGCAAACTCTGTCCTGCCATCGCCGCCGTCGGCGTTCAAAGCCACCGTTGAGGTATCAAACACTGAACCTATCTTATTTTTTTCTTTTTTAGTTTCTGTTGGAAATTTTCCCGAGTCTTAAATGCTCTGTTTTTATTTTTGGTAACTCTTAGATTGTTTCCTCATTTTTTTCGAGAAAATTGAGTTCCGAATGTGGTCCATATTCAGCATAGGTTCAACCCACAATCTTAGGAACGTTCAGCAACGTTCAAAAGCGAGATTCTCGCCCATTCACTGCCCACTAAGCGTGCATGTCTGAGAATGGCTCTATGATGGGTAGAATGCATAAAAAGGACGTAGCAATTCGATTTTGGTACCCTAAGCCTGCTTTCTTATTTAGAATTAGAATACACCATCGGCCGAGAGAGAGTGAGGGTTTAAAAGAACCATAAACCCAAAGGAAAAACACTTACCCATAACCTTGAGCGTTGAAAATAACAATGGCGGGAGGTATGTTTTCGATCCAAAATTTTATTCCGCATTTGATCTAATTGCTATTTAGGATTGTTGCTAGCATGTTTAGATCATTAAGATAAATATCTAACAGTTGGTATCAGAGCGAGTTTTTGCCTCTGCCTTGTTGTTTTACCGTGTTATGATAGAAATTTTTTTTGAGATTTCGAATTTGAATTTTTGACGTTTTTGATGCGAAATATTATTAGGAATCGTTTAGACATTAGATTTCTAGAATTTCTGTGATTTGAAACGTCAATTTTGGTGTTTGGAAGGTTAAGAAACCGTCGGATTTCACTTCGGGTCGGAGCCGGGTCGTTTCGGCCCGGTTGGAGGTTGAAAACAACAAAAACGACATGTCGTTTTTGTCATACAGGAATGCTGCCATTTAGTAAAAACGACAAGTCGTTTTATACAGTTAAAAATGACATGTCGTTTTAAGAAGCAGATGAAACTTCAACATTAAGAAAACGACATGTCGTTTTTGTGAAGGGAAATTTGTGTCGTTTTTAATAAACGACATGTCATTTTAGGGACAAAATTTTGCAGCCGATTATAATTATATATACATTTTTTATATATAGGATTTTTGCATATATTGTGGATATTATTATGTGTTTATATTATTTTGTTATTTGTGTGTATAATTTATAGTTTTATTATACATGCAAAATTAAGTTAAATAATATTTGTGCATTGTTATTCCATTTTTGTGTGTAAATATTGCTTATAGTTTTATACAATTGTATGAGCTTTTATTGTAAATTATTTAATGTTGAGTGATCCATATAATTTTAATTAATTAGAGAGTAGCCACAGCATCTTTAATTAATTGAGATTATATATTAAGTCTTTCAGGATCACATTATAACATTAGTTGTAGTTAATCATACGTAATATGATAGATTTTATCCCACAAGAATTTTTATTATATTTGCAAGATTAATTAGGATGGAATATCAAATTATATTTTCTAATTTACCCACAGGAATTAGGAAAATGAATATAATTTGATAGTTTTATCATAAATTTATAGATGAATCTAATTGAGTAGGACTTTAGCCCACATGCAAGTTTTATGTCACTAGATTCATATTTTGAAAACATGATTTACATTGGTAAAACATGATTTATGTTTATTAGTCTCAATTTATTTATAAGCATGTATGTTTAATTTTATGCAGTTATGCAAGCTGCGAATTTTTCTGATATTAAATGTGATATTCCCGAACTAAAAGGTGATAACTATAAGGTGTGGAAGGAGAGAATTCTCCTTCACTTAGGGTGGATGGACATTGACTATGTTATAAGGAAAGACGAACCTCCTAAGATTACTAAAACCAGCACTTCGGACCAAGTTGATCTTTATGAAAAATGGGAGCGATCTAATTGCCTTTCGGTCATGTTCATAAAGACCAAAATATCTGTTGGGATTAGGGGTTCTGTCGAGCAATACGACAATGTCCGAGAGCTGCTGAAGGCAATTGATGATCAATTTGTGACTTCAGATAAGGCATTAACAAGCACCCTGATTATACAGTTCTCATCCATGAAGCTCACCGGGATTAGAGGCGTGCGTGATCATATCATGCGCATGAGGGATATAGCGGCTCAATTGAAAGCATTAGAAGTTGAAATGTCGGAAACTTTCCTGGTTCACTACATTCTGTGCACTCTGTCCCAGCAGTATGGTCCCTTTAAGATCTCTTATAACACACATAAGGACAAATGGTCAATTAATGAGATATTGACTATGTGTGTTCAAGAGGAGGGAAGGTTGGCCATGGAAGAGGGTGAGAAAGTAAACTTAACAGTTCCAGGAAAGAAGAAGAATCAAGTCAAACAAAAGGGAAAAGGCGAGATTCCTCCCCAGTCGGACATTAAGAAGGAGTTAAAGTGCTTCTTTTGTAAGAAGAAGGGGCACATAAAGAAAAATTGCTCCAAGTTCAGGAACTGGCTCGACAAGAAAGGTAATCAACTTTCACTTGTTAGTTATGAATCCAATATGATAGATGTTAATCATAACACTTGGTGGATTGACTCTGGTTCTTCAATCCATGTGACCAATTCCTTGCAGGGATTACACGACCCGCGGAAGCCAGTGGGAAGTGAGCAAAGCATCTACTCTGGAAATAAGATGCCCTCACATGTGGAGGCTATTGGAATGTGCAAGATAGTTTTAAGTAGTTGTTTCATTTTGTCTTTAGAAAAAACCTTTTATGTTCCTGGTTTTTCTAGAAATTTGATTTCAGTTTCCAGACTTGTATCAGTTGGATATTCGTTTAATTTTTCAGATTCTGGTTTTAGTTTATCTAATAAATCTGAAATTATTGGTTATGGTATTTTGTCTGATAATCTTTTTTGTCTTAATTTACAAAATGATGACAATTATGCTACTATGCACGTTCAAGGAAATGTTGGTATTAAAAGCTGTGTTGTGAATGAGGAATCCTCTATGTTGTGGTATCGGAGATTGGGACATATCTCCATTGATAGAATTAAAAGGTTGGTGAATGACGGGGGTACTTAGTACTCTAGATTTTGCCGATTTTGAGACTTGTATAAGTTGCATTAAGGGTAAGCAAACTAACAAGTCAAAGAAGGGTGCCAAGAGGAGTTTTGAATTGTTGGAAATCATTCATACGGATATTTGTAGTCCAGACATGGATGCATACCATGATAAGTACTTTGTCTCTTACATAGATGACTACTCACGATACATGTATCTCTACTTGCTTAATAATAAGAATGAAGCACTAGATGCTTTTAAAGTCTTTAAAGCCGAAGTAGAGAAACAATGCGGAAATCAAATAAAAATTGTGAGATCAGATAGAGGTGGAGAGTACTATGGTAGATACACTGAGAATGGGCAAGCACCTGGTCCATTTACGAAGTTTCTTCAAGAACATGGGATAGTTGCCCAATACACTATGCCTGGTTCTCCGGACCAAAATGGTTGTAGCTGAAAGAAGAAACCGAACGTTATTGGACATGGTGCGAAGTATGCTTGCTAGCTGCAAACTTCCTGAGTCCTTGTGGACTGAAGCTCTTAAAACGGCAGTGTAACTATTAAACCGAGTTTCAACCAAGGCTGTCCCAAAGACGCCATTTGAACTTTGGAAAGGTTGGAAACCGAGTTTGCGACATATACGCGTTTGGGGATGCCCGTCTGAAGTAAGAGTTTACAATCCACAAGAAAAGAAGTTGGACCCAAGGACCATAAGTGGGTATTTCATTGGATATGCCGAAAGGTCTAAAGGACACAGATTCTATTGTCCATCTCATAGCACTAGGATTGTGGAGTCAAGAAATGCGAAGTTTCTTGATAATGACTTGATTAGTGGGAGCAATCGATTCCAAGATATTGTTTCTGAAAGGAATCATATTGATGCTCAACCTTCCACTTCAAGTGAGAGATTGATTGTCATTCACAACACCCCTCAAGTTCAAACAGGTGTTGGACAACCAATTATTGATGTTCCACAAGCTGCTAATGACGATCCAGTAGATCAAGATGTTCAAGAATTGCTAGAAATTATTGAACAACCGGTTGAACATCATGATCCTCAGGAAAATGTTGATACAACTTTAAGGAGATCTACTAGAATAAAGAAATCAGCGATACCTAGTGATTATGTTGTGTATCTAGAAGAATCGGACTATAACATTGGAGCCGAAAATGATCCTGAAACATTTTCACAAGCCATGAGTTGTAAAGAATCAAACTTATGGTATGATGCTATGAAAGATGAGATGAATTCTATGGCATCTAATGGAGTCTGGGATCTTGTCAAGTTGTCTAATGGTGCCAAAGCCATTGGATGTAAATGGGTTTTCAAAACAAAGAAAGACTCATTAGGCAGCATTGAGAGATATAAAGCAAGACTCATTGCTAAAGGATTTATTGATCAAAGGGAAGGAATCGACTACAAGGAGACTTTTTCTCCTATATCTAAGAAAGATTCTCTTCGTATCATTCTAGCATTAGTTGCACATTTTGACTTGGAGTTGCAACAAATGGATGTGAAAACGGCTTTTCTCAATGGAGGTCTAGAGGAAGAGGTTTATATGAAACAACCAGAAGTATTTTCCTCTACTGATGGTGAGCATTTGGTGTGCAAGCTCAAGAAATCTATATATGGATTGAAACAAGCTTCCCGTCAATGGTATTTGAAATTTCATGACGTTATCTCTTCATTTGGATTTGTAGAGAACATTATGGATCAATTTATATACCAGAAGGTCAGTGGGAGTAAGATTTGTTTCCTTCTTCTATATGTGGATGACATTTTACTTGCAACCAATGATAAGGGTTTGTTATATGAAGTGAAACAATTTCTCTCTGACAACTTTGAAATGAAGGATATGGGTGATGCGTCTTATGTCATTGGCATTAAGATACATAGAGACAGAATTCGAGGAATTCTGGGTCTATCTCAAGAAACCTATATCAACAAAGTTTTAGAGAGATTTTGGATGAAAGATTGTTCACCAAGTATAGCTCCTATTGTGAAGGGTGACAGGTTCAATTTGAATCAATGCCCGAAAAACAATCTTGAAAGGGAACAAATGAAAAACATTCCTTATGCTTCTACCGTTGGAAGCCTAATATATGCTTAGGTCTGCACAAGACCTGACATTGCATTTGCTGTTGGGATGTTAGGAAGATATCAGAGTAATCCAGGTATGGACCACTGGAGAGCTATAAAGAAAGTAATGAGGTACCTTCAAGGGACCAAAGATTACATGCTTATGTACAGACGGACTGATAATTTGGAAGTGATTGGCTACTTTGATTCAGACTACGCTGGCTGTATTGATTCATGAAAGTCGACTTCAGGATATGTTTTTAAGCTAGCCGGTGGAGCTGTATCTTGAAGAAGCGCAAAGCAGAATTTGACTGCTACTTCCACTATGGAGGCTGAGTTCGTATCTTGTTTTGAGGCTACCTCACACGGTGTATGGATGAAGAGTTTCATTAATGGGCTTAGAGTTATGGATTCGATTTCTAGGCCATTGAGGATATATTGTGATAATTCAGCTGCTGTTTTTATGGCTAAGAACAACAAAAGTGGTAGTCGAAGTAAGCACATCGACATCAAGTATTTAGCCATAAGAGAACGTGTTAATGATAATATAGTGGTTATTGAATACATTAGCACTGAATTAATGATTGCTGATCCTTTGACTAAGGGCATGCCACCATTAAAATTTAAGGATCATGTAGATAGAATGGGACTTGGTTCCTTCATGTGATTTTCGTTGTAAGAACGATGTTATTTCAATGAAACTCTATTTGTGATGTTTTCTCATTTGGTTTTTGTGCACAAATTCATTTATTTATTTTTGAGAAATATCATTAAAGTTTGTACCAAGAATAAACATATGGTTTATTCATTAAGTTTAAGGGCTCAAGTTGAGAAACTTGATATATTGTAATACATGAGAGAAAATACTCGCTATAAGAGGACTTATCACCATGATTCATATATTTGGTTTTTCTGTATGAAGGATGTTGAACTATATGGACCAAGTGGGAGAATGTTGGAAATTTTCCCGAGTCTTAAATGCTCTGTTTTTATTTTTGGTAACTCTTAGATTGTTTCCTCATTTTTTCGAGAAAATTGAGTTCCGAATGTGGTCCATATTCAGCATAGGTTCAACCCACAATCTTAGGAACGTTCAGCAACGTTCAAAAGCGAGATTCTCGCCCATTCACTGCCCACTAAGCGTGCACATCCGAGAATGGCTCTATGATGGGTAGAGTGCATAAAAGGGTCGTAGCAATTCGGTTTTGGTACCCTAAGCCTGCTTTCTCATTTAGAATCAGAGTACACCATCGGCCGAGAGAGAGTGAGGGTTTAGAAGAACCATAAACCCAAAGGAAAAACACTTACCCATAACCATGAGCATTGAAAACAACAATGACGGGAGGTATGTTTTCGATCCAAAATTTTATTCCGCATTTGATCTAATTGCTATTTAGGATTGTTGCTAGCATGTTTAGATCATTAAGATAAATATCTAACAGTTTCGACACACCCCTTTCTTCTCTCACTCTGAATTTTTTTTTTCCTTCACTAATATCTTCTTTATATGTTTCTCAGAAGTTGAATAAAGCAGATACGCACAAGGTTAAAAGATGGGAAAGAGGGAGATTCCCAAGGGCTCCTAATAATTCCAAAGACGAAAGAATGGACATGAGAAATATTATGAAAGATATCGAGCTTCTGGGTATGTCTAATTCTACTTCTATTTTTTGCAATTTACTATTTTTGTTTTTAGAGAATTTCATGTTCTGTTCTATATGTAGTTCTTACTCTTCTATAACAGAGGGATCGATTTTTATTTTTTATTTTTATTTTTTTTGGGCGAAGAGGTTGAGTCTTAGATTTAGTCACAAAAATATGTTTTTTTTTTTTAAATATAGTTTTGATTTGTCTTTTCTATGAATTTAGTCGTGATTGTTATACATTGAAGTAGAGATATAATGAAAATTGTAGATTCTTGATAGTAACTGAAAAGTGAAAAATACTTTGGCAGGATTTATTTTTGGGTTAATTTCTTTTTTAGCACCAATGGGATAAATTATATTAAAAAAAGCACCACTTTTTTTCCCTTCATTTCTAGCATCGCCACGTCAGCACCCTCTCTGATATGTGGGGCTGAACAACATTAAATGTATGTTAAGTTCCATCTTTACCCTCATCTCACACCGACCCAAATATGAAATATCCCCCTCCCTGGCACGGCTTCTTAAAAAATTTTCAACCAATATCTACAGTTCTTTAGAGAGAGAAAGAGTTGCAACCGGCCGGAACCGCTCGGAAACTGTCTAAAACAACCACGAAAGCCCTCTATAAACCGCTTCGGGATATAAAAGGCTACCTACCGATAATTTATTAAAAAAAACCGGCACCAGAGATCGAAAGAATGATGGCCGATGAAGGGTTGAGGGGAAATCGAAGTTAAGGAATCAAAGAAGGCGAAAGTTAAAAATATAGCTTTTTCATTTTTATGTTTAAAAAGTTTGCATTTAACACTTTATTTGCAAAGGGACATGATTTTGCCTAACATTTGATACTTCTACAGGATCGATCATTTTCATAATGACTACCTGGTCATTTCCGTTGTGACCCATGCTCACGTTTTGAGAAAACAAAATTGAACAACACACTTTAAGTGTAAATGGCTAAAAAAAAAAAAGTAAAACAATCAATTTGCATAACTTTTGATACTTCTACAGGATATGTCATTTTCATAATGACCACTTGGTAATTATCGTTGTGACCCCTGTAAATGGTGAATTTTTTGCATTTAACCTTGGTCACAACGATATTGACCATGCGGTCATTATGAAAATGACCGTATTTGTATGAATACCAACAGTCATTGATTTGATCGACCTTACCCTTCAATTAATGTCAAATCCTCGATTTGTGTGTACAGGGATAAAAAAATTTAAAACAATTAATTTGCATAACTTTTGATACTTCTACAGGATCGGTCATTTTCATAATGACCATCTGGTTATTTTCGTTGTGACCCCTGCCCATGAGAAAACAAAATTGAACAACACACTTTAAGTGTAAAGGGCAAAAAAAAAAAAAACAAAAAATTAAAACAATCAATTTGCATAACTTCTGATATTTCTACAAGATAGGTTATTTTCAAAATGACCACTTGGTAATTATCGTTGTGACCCCTGTAAATGGTGAATTTTTTGCATTTAACCTTGGTCACAATGATATTGACCAGGCGGTCATTATGAAAATGATCGTATTTGTACGAATACTAACAGTCATTGATTTGATCGACCTTACCCTTCAATTAATGCCAAATCCTCTATTTATGTGTACAGGGATAAAAAAAATTAAAACAATTAATTTGCATAACTTTTGATACTTCTACAGGATCAGTCATTTTCATAATGACCACCTGGTTATTTTCGTTGTGACCCCTGCCCATGAGAAAACAAAATTGAACAACACACTTTGAGTGTAAAGGGCAAAAAAAAAAAAAATCAAAAAAATTAAAACAATCAATTTGCATAACTTCTGATATTTCTACAAGATAGGTTATTTTCATAATGACCACTTGGTAATTATCGTTGTGACCCCTGTAAATGGTGAATTTTTTGCATTTAACCTTGGTCACAATGATATTGACCAGGCGGTCATTATGAAAATGATCGTATTTGTACGAATACTAACAGTCATTGATTTGATCGACCTTACCCTTCAATTAATGCCAAATCCTCGATTTATGTGTACAGGGATAAAAAAAATTAAAACAATTAATTTGCATAACTTTTGATACTTCTATAGGATCAGTCATTTTCATAATGACCACCTGGTCATTTTCATTGTGACCCCTGCCCACGTTTTGAGAAAACAAAATTGAACAACACACTTTGAGTGTAAAGGGCAAAAAAAAAACAAAAAAACAAAAAAATTAAAACAATCATTTTGCATAACTTTTGATACTTCTACAGGATAGGTCATTTTCATAATGACCACCTGGTAATTATCGTTGTGACCCCTGTAAATGGTGAATTTTTTGCATTTAACCTTGGTCACAACGATATTGACCAGACGGTCATTATAAAAATGACCGTATTTGTACGAATACCAACAGTCATTGATTTGATCGACCTTACCCTTCAATTAATGCCAAATCCTTGATTTGTGTGTACATGGATAAAAAAAATTAAAACAATTAATTTGCATAACTTTGATACTTCTATAGGATCGGTCATTTTCATAATGACCACCTGGTCATTTTCATAATGACCACCTGGTCATTTTCGTTGTGACCCCTGCCCACGTTTTGAGAAAACAAAATTAAACAACACACTTTGAGTGTAAACGGCACAAAAAAAAATTAAAACAATCAATTTGCATAACTTTTGATACTTCTATAGGATAGGTCATTTTCATAATGACCACCTAGTAATTATCGTTGTGACCCCTGTAAATGGTGAATTTTTTGCATTTAACCTTAGTCACAACGATATTAACCAGGCGATTATTATGAAAATGACCGTATTTGTACAAATACCAACAGTCATTGATTTGATCGACCTTACCCTTCAATTAATGCCAAATCCTCGATTTGTGTGTACAGGGATAAAAAAAATTTTAAAACAATTAATTTGCATAACTTTTGATACTTTTACAGGATTAGTCATTTTCGTTGTGACCCCTGCCCACGTTTTGAGAAAACAAAATTGAACAACACACTTTGAGTGTAAAGGGCAAAAAAAAAAAAAAAAAAATTAAAACAATCAATTTGCATAACTTTTGATACTTCTACAGGATAGGTCATTTTCATAATGACCACCTGGTAATTATCGTTGTGACTCCTGTAAATGGTGAATTTTTTCATTTAACCTTGGTCATAACGATATTGACCAGGTGGTCATTATGAAAATGACCGTTACCCTATGAATACCAACAGTCATTGATTTGCGTCCCAAATGTCAAATCCCCGATTTGCCCTCATCTCCCACCCGCCTAAACCTCACTCTCCCTCGAATGCCCTAAAAAAAATTTCAAAACATCTTCTACAGTGTTTTAGAGAGAGAAACTCCAGTTCTAGAGAGAGAAAGCGTTTCAACCAGTAGATACCGACCCATAACCACTTGATAACCGTCCTAAACCACCAACAAAACCCTTTTATAAACTGCTTGGACGTCTGTTAACGTCGTATAATCCTGAAAAAGCTACTCATTTCGACACCCACTAAAATGTTTGAGAAAAACACTTGTCCCGAGAGGAGGTCAGGCCGAGTTCCGACTAAGTCATCCAATAGGTCATCGGCTGATGAAAGTCCTAAAAATCCGGTACCGGCGATCGAGAGAATGGTGTCCGATGCAGGTTTGAAGAGAAAGCAGGGGGAAATGGATGTAAAGGATTCTAAGAAGTTGATCAGTGCCGTAGAAGATAAGATATCGAAATCTGAAGAGGTAAAAAATGTTGTTTTTGGATTTTATGTTTAAAAAGTTTACAGTTTTAATAATTTTCAGAAAGAATGTTCAGTTTTTATTAATTATATATTAAAAAGTTTTCATTTTTATAATGTGTTATGGTTATAACAGTTTTTTAGATTTGTTGAAAATATTTTTCCTTAAAATACTTAAAGTTAGTCTTTTTATCTGATTTTGTACCATAAACCAACCGTTTGTATAATTTTGTGTTACGGTTTATATAAATATTTTTGGTTTCGTCGAAGTTTGTATGCAATTAACCCTTTGTAGGTGACATCGGTGGCTGGTTAGTACTAATCTTGTGATCAGTTTGTAAATTTTGTAATTGTCATTATTGTATTGACTCTCTGGTCATAATAATAATTACTCAATTCTAAGTTATTTCCGGATGGTCATTTTCATGATGACTTTTTGGTCACAATAATAATTACTCGATTTTCAAAGTTATTATGGTCATTTTCATGATGACTTGCGTCATTTTTTATGTTGAGTTGATGGTGATCAATTGGACAATTTTCATATTTATGTTATATTATGCCAGGTATTTTGTATGATTACTTCACGGTTATAAATTTAATAACTCTTTTATCTTACCATTAACGCAGAGTCAATATGTTCGCCTCGTACCGGACAGTGAAATTACGAGGGCGAAAATAAATACTTTCGTTAACATAATGGAGACATGGAATAATTTGAGACAATGGTTGTCTCCGCGACAGTACGAGGCCGTCAAGGATCAGCCATGCATTCAACAGTTCATGCATTTAGATACTCTTGGTTGGGCTGGGCAGTTATTCCACAACATCGTGATGCGCCTGACGAATCAGTCAGCCATGGGTGACGCTCTATGGTTTGAGCTTGGTGAAGACTTGGGCAGATTTTCCATCAACGAGTTCTGCCTAATAACCGGCCTGAACTGTGTAGGGTCTACTCATCTCCCCGTGGTGGAAAGCCGATTAATGTCAAGATATTTTCAATGGTTAAGGGTGTTTCGAGAGAAAATTTGAAGCTGCATATGTCGAATGCTAAGTTTGACAACGACGACAATGTGGTCAAGCTTAGCCTTCTGTACATTGAATTTTGCATCCCTTTATCAAATGCAAGCTCCGTGAAGATAGACCCCAAGTTTTTTTCCCTGGCAGATAACTTAGATGCTTTCAATGATTTTCCTTGGGGTGTGTTCTCATGGGAGGCAACCAGGGCTGGAATCTGCAATACTGTGGAAAACAGGATGTCTTCGAAGAGACGACCAAAAAGAAACTGACAAAGTTCATTACAGTATTCTGGGATTACCCCAGGCCTTACTCATATGGGCATATGAGACCATCCCAGCTATAGCATCCAAGTTCACCACCATGTACGAGCAGGCCATTCCGCGTATGATGTCGTGGACCACTGCGGACAATGTGAAGTTTGATGATGTATTGGCTGCTTTTACGACGGTTGGCGACTCCCAGGTATTTTATATAAATTTTCTTTTCATTCTTTTTGCAGTGTCAATTACAATAGGTGGTCATCACCATAATGAGCAGGGGGTCATAACTGTTATGAGCGGGTGGTCATAACTGTTTTGACTGGGTGGTCATAACTGTTATGACCGGGTGGTCATAACTGTTTTGACCGGGTGTGGTCATAACTGTGACTGTTAGGGTGCATTCATAACTGTTATGACCACCTGGTCATATGCAGTTACCACCCGATTCTAACAGTTATGACCACCCGGTCATAACAGTAATGATCACCCGGTCATAACAGTTTGACCCCCTGCTCATAACAGTAATGACCACCTGGTTGGTGATTTATTTGAGATATGACAATGTTTTTTCAGTCATTAATGATCTGTCGTGTCAATCATTAACATATTAACTGTATGTGTGTAGCTTAAGTGTTTTGTCTTGATGCCAATCGAAAAGGAGTTAAAGAACCCATGGGTTGCGCGCCTTTTTTTTAAGAATCCACAGGCCCTGCCACAATTACCACCTCCCAAGTCTTCTGTCCCCCGACCGAGCACATATACAAACTCCGAGTGGCGGGAGTTTCAAAAAGAGATCCAAGGAGAGGTGGCCTCACTGAATAAAAAGTTTGAGGTTCTTAACAAGGAACATAAGCATTCCAACAAACTCTTGAGGAGGGTTATCAAAATGTTGTCCGCCAACATGACTGAGAAGGGACAGTGTCAAGCACAGACGGCGCCGCACGTCAGCAGCAGCCAGGAGATTAATGTTCAGAGGGCTGCGTCAGAAGCTTTCAAGACTACCTCCCCTGACATCGGTGACGTTGTGGATATAGGTGTGCAGGCAGCCATGGAGTTCCTTACTGCCGATAAGTTACTCGGTTCTCATGAAGATGCCGAGAACGAGAAGAATAAGGTATATATGTAATTTAAATATCAGTCTATGTAGATATGATCATTTTTGTCCTCCATATATACAACGACAATCTTTAATGACATGTTTTGAAATCACACAGGTAAATATTAAAGACAATTTAGAGGTAAATGAAGGAGAGGCGAATGCAAAAGATGAGCCATTAGTTGAAGAAATAAAGGAGGAGGCCATGCCTGATGAGGAGAAGGGCGTAAAAGAGGAGGAAGATGCTAAAGAAATCATCCCGGAACAGGGCCTTATAACTCTTGACGAGCCATCCAACGAAAATAGCATCCTGGCCGTGGTTGTTACTCATATCTGTAACTAAAAATTTACTATTCATAAGTTTCATCCTTAATATTACATCATGTCACATATGTCATTTGTAGATCCCTAAGAAGAAGAGGGCCAGACTATCAAGGCTTGGCCAACGGCCGTCCGGTCGTATGACTGAGGTTGGATCCCCGTCGAAGGCTCCGAGTAACCTTATTTATGCCCTCCCACCGGGTCTCGCAGATGAACCTCCTGAACAGACACTAGAGGAGTTCAGGGAGTGGATCAAAAGAAGAGTATTGAATAGGACTTCTCCAGGGTAATTTGATTTATGACGAGTAATTGTCCCTTCAATGTCAACATTATAACTTTATGCATTAACAAATTAAAAACTTTTTATATTTAGTAAACGGCCTCCCCTATACAGTGCCAAGCATGAGAAACTGGACCCACCCCATGACCTCGGGTTCATGGTGGTAGATAAAAAAAAGCTGGTATTATGAATTAGCTACCTCCCCTATTTGGCTATGGGACGAAGTAAGTACCTTACTTTAATTTTTTTTTATTATCCTGTATTTTTTGGAAATTATAACATCAATAACGTACATAATTTTACAATAAATTTGTTAATGTTTTGTTTTTGTAGCACATTGGCGTTGCCTTTTACTACTTGAGGAAGAAGATCAGGCAATTCCCCGAATTGGAACAACGGAAGGTGACAACGGTTGACACGTTTTTTTGTTCAAAGGTTCGTTCATTGTGGCGTGTCTACCAGAGTTCACCAGACAAATTCGACTGGAGCTCCTGTGAATCTATACTCAAGATCATGCTTGGCGTGTGTGTCCAGAGTGGATCATCATGGTTTGAAGTCAACACTTTGCTAATACCAGTACACTTGGCTGATCTTAAACATTGGGTATTAATAAAGCTCGATCTGACAAGCTGGACCATTGAGGTCTATGACTCTCTACAACATGAAGGCCCTCACAATGCAATGGTCAGAGAAGGAGTGGAATGTTTATCAATCTTCATTCCAATGCTGGCTGAAAGATTAAATTCGTTCGACTTCAAACCAAGAGAACCTCCTGGAATTTACCCAATACCGGTCACCATAATGAAAGACATCCCTCAATAATGCAATGGGTTAGTACAAGTAAAATAATGTTGAACGATTCGATAATAGTGACTGTTACGATCATGTGATTCTAATTCATCTTTCTCATTCGTGAAACTGGGGTGACTGTGGAGTGTTTACCATTAAATATGCTGAATGCTTGCTAGAAGGGAGGGATGTCCGTTATTGGGTAATTGCTGGACGCATGAAACTATTTCGAGAGTTGCTAGCATGTTACTTCTGGATCCATGCTAAACGAAAAATTGAAAAAAATTACAAAAGTGATGATGAGGTAGACATGGACTTTGCCTAACAAATTTTTTTACTTCTCATTCAAATTTGACCATACTGTAGATAAGGTCATTTTTTAATTCATATTATAGCATACATCGTATTACCAGGTGGTGTATTGTTCTAAACTGTAAATTATAAATTTATTGACAGATGTCATAATTGTTATGACCAGGTGGTAATAACAGCCATTGCCTTTAGCTTAAACAGCCCAACTACATAACTGTTATTATTATTATTTAGTTTCTATGTCAACTCCAACTTAAAAACGAGTCATGACAAAGTGCAATAGATTATCACTGTTTCACAAAAGAGTCCACGGTCATAACAATTATAACCGGGTGGTCATAACTGTTATGACTGGGTGGTCATAACTGTTATGACTGGGTGGTCATAACAGCTATGACCGTTACTCTAAAATGCCCAAAAAATCAGTGTATTTTTGAAAAAAAATTTTGACACCAATTATTAACTAAATGGTATATAATTCGTTGGTACTATAAAAAACACTATGAGACAGAAACAGGGGAAATAAACCCTTTGTTTCTCTACAGGGACCGATGTCATAATTGTTATGACCGGGTGGTCATAACAGTTATGACCGTTACTCTAAAATGCCCAAAAAATCAATGTATTTTTGAAATTTTTTTTTACACCAATTATTAACTGAATGGTATATAATTCGTTTGTACTATAAAAAACACTATGAGATAGAAACATGGGAAAAAAATCATTCGTAAGGGTAAAATGACTGAAAAAATCATCACATTTATTCACTGGGAGTTGTGAGCGATGTCTTGGTCCTTGTTGTTGGACGTATTCATAAGGGAACTGAGTTAGTACAGGTTTGTCGGTTTTGTCCATAACCATTACATCTACCACACCGAATAGGCTCATGTTCTTCACCTTGGGACAAAATCCTACGAACCGGTGGCCTTTCGAGCCGACGCTTTGCATTGGGAGGATTAACAATTTGCGATCTGACTTCTTCAGAAATATCACAGCCCTCTGCGCAGCCAATCGGATGGACTACAGACGCGTAACATGCATAGAGATAATCTTTCGTGTAGTAATTAGAGCAATAATTGTATGGATCAATTTGTCGGTGGTTACATACGGCCATTGCATGAGGGCAAGGAATTTGATCGACCTAAAATCGTCTGCAGGTATAGGTCCTTTTGCTCATATCAACAATCCATATATGGGCAGCATTGTTGGTGACGGCGTACTTAAACTGATCAGCTGGCCGCGGCTGTAACAAAGGGAATTTTAAGACATTAGTTTATTTGATCTCGTTTAGTTTAAGCCAAAAATTTGCATATACCGAACGTCATGATGTGGTCATTATCACATACCGTTACTATTAGTCCTAATGAGAAGTTTGTGCGAATCAATTTCTCTGCCTTTGGGGCCAGTTTCAATGTTATTTTCAGGGCCTCTTCACGTCTATCGACAAACCATCTTTGTAGTAGTTCCCTCAACCATTCCGCCAAGAATCCAACTGGCATTAACCTGGCTTTCCGATTCACACTGTTAAATGACTCTACAATGTTGGTTGTCATGATTGCATACCTCTGTCCGTTGAAGTATGCTCGCGACAACTTTGTAGGATCGGCCTACACAAGGTATCAGTGCATGTCGGGGTTACGACTACGGATGGATTCCATATGACGATGGTGCTCACTTAAAAGATACGACCTCGATGCACCGTCAAAATATGTTTTCAAAGGGCCTTTGAAATCTTTGTACCCGGTCTTCAAGTTTGCAGCCAAGTGTTGGACGCATATCCCGAAGGCAGCATCCGGATACACGAGGTTGGCTGCATATTCGATAGCCTTATGCCGATCAGCCACAATGGCAAGAGACTCTCGCGTGCCGATTGAATCCCTTAGTTTCTCGAAGAACCATTTACATGATTCATTGCTTTCTGACGGAACGATACCAAATGCAGGTGGATATATGGAGCCATTTACGTCGTGACCGCATGCTGCAAGAAGCATTCCTCCAAACTTGGCCTTTAATGCTGATCCATCAAACACAATTACTGGATGACAATAAGGCCAACCGTGCTTCGAAACAGCTAAGCACATGTAGAAGTATTGTAAACAATTTCCTGAGTCTGTCTCAATGTGAATGTCGGATGCATGATTTTTCCTCTTAACCATTTCAGCCCACGCGGGTAGAACTATAATTATTAAATAATCATTACCATGTCGTAAATATAAAAGTTATAATGTCAGTCATGAACATATAACAAGATAAGGAAAAATACTATTATATGACTCTGCATCATCACCCTTCAAGCTTGTTAGTGCAGCTTCCTTCCCTCGCCATGCTCTAAGATAATTGAAATACACTCCAAATTCGGCCTACATGTCTCGCATTATTTCTCGAGGTCTATATGAGGTATTAGTCGGATCCAAGTATTTTACCTTAACACACTCCCTAATCATCCAACTCTTGGCTTGACGATGATGACCTTGAACAATTTCGATTGAACAAGTATGGACGTCGTCGTACCTCTTCACAACAAACAATTCACTACCTCTCATCCTAGTCGCATGCAATTGCCATAGACATCCCTCGTTATCTATACATATCACGTGTAATAGAGTAGAGTTTGATCTCTTTACCTTGAATTGGTAGTGTTTACTCATGGCATCGTGATGAAGATGGTATTGCAGTAACTTTTTGTTCTCAAAAATACAATTTATGCCCATTGTGACAGGTGTATAATCAGCAACAACAACTGAGTCGGATACACTATCACTACTTGGTACATTAACGGATTGAGATGTAGTATTATTGGCAATAGAATGGGCTCCAATGCTTGCTGCGATACTATTCTCGCTCGGATGACGAGCATCATCCGCAACATTTATTTCCCCTGCATTACAATCACTATGGGCCGTGCATAAGTCATTGTTAAATACTTGATATTGCTTTTCAATTCCAGATTCAGTATGCAATTCCAGACCTATTATGGGAGAAGGGATATGAGGAGGAGGAGGAAGGATGATCAGATTACTGTCATCTACATGTTGCATGGCTTCATCACTCTATCCACCCTCCCTAGAACGTTGAACGTCTATGTGGTTGCTTTCCCCTACCTTCGATGGCCTGACTTTCGCCACAGACTCATCGAATACATCGATGGTAATTGGAAATTTACTAAGCACATGAACATCCTTCTTCTTCAATTGTATGTAGAATTTAACGTCAGCATCACACTGCATCCTGACAAAAGGCATTTCAGGTTCAACACCGTATCTCGTGACTATAATCTTGGCTGGGACCCTAATTTCAATTGCACTTCTGACCAACTCAATAAGACCAATGATAATGACCGGTGCTACAGGAAACCGATAATACCCTAAAAAATTTAACAGAGAAGCATTTTTTAGAATATAATTCAAAACGCACACCTATTTAAAGCGTATAGTAAAAAAAAAAAAAACCAAATAGAAGTAGCATTACCTCAGATTTTCTGATTGGAAGTGGGAAGATCTCTACTAGAATGGAGTACGAGCAAATTTGGCTGTTTAACGTTCAGTTTAACAGAGTGAACGAAGATGGGGTTAGATTTGTTGGACTTAGAGTGAGTTTAGATCAGTGGGTAATGATGCAGAGAGGGTTCGTGAGGCTTCAGTGAGAGAAAAATGAGGAAAGAGGAAAGAAAAAGTTCAAATTTATAACTAATTTGACTTATATATTGTCAGGGGGGGGAAGTGGGGTGGGGGCGGGCAGGAAAGTGGGAAAAAAATCGAAGTTTAGGGTTGGCTGAGGGCATATATGTCTTTATACATCCACCTAAAAAGGGAATCATGACGTGACGGTGCTAGAAATGAAGGGGAAAAAAGTGGTGATGTTTTTAATATAATTTATCGCACAGGTGCTATTAATGAAATTAACCCTTTATTTTTTAGAGAATACCCTTGTTCAGAGGTAATCCATTGGTGGTCAAAGAGAAACGAGTCAAATGAGCCTCATCGGAAAACCTTAAAATTTGTAGCCTTGAGAGAATTTGGATATTCCTTGCTCTGAGCGCCTTGAACATTGCCTGGAAAGTAGAGTCCTAAAGTGTTTGTTCAACGGTGTTGAGAATATTCAATAAAGCTCTTATGTACCTTCCACTGGTACCTAAACATGGGTTGTCAAGAATGTCCTGTTTAACTCTATGTCTCGTATGTCTAAATTTATGAGCTCCTTGGTACATTATTTAGCAAAAAGGGCTTTGTTATTTTCAGTTTTTAGTGTAAATCCAATTAATCTTATTCCATTATTTCAAATTTTAGTAGAATCTTCGAGGGGTAGATTTGTGCTTGAGGAAAGTTTTGATGATCTGGTGTGATGTGCTGACATCTGCGTCTTGCCCAATCTTGTTCAAGACCTAGCATCTCAAATGCAATGTTAAATTCATGTGCCAATAGTAAATTTTGACATTTGGATGAAAAAAAGTGCTCTCTAATGGAGTGCTATCTTTGATGTCAAATTTGTCACACGATAAACTTCGTGGTAAATTTATCACAAGATATAGCCAATACCAATTTAAAATTTATTTATTGGTTCATGTCTTCACTTTTCAATATAATCATTATAATGTTTTTATTTTTAGATTATTTTAAGAGTAATTGGCTCAATTGATCCCTAAACTCTTCATAAGGTGACGATTTGATCTATGTTTTTTTAATGTTGGCAATTATAGTAATTCCCGTCCAAATCCATTAAATTTATAACGGAATGAGTCATGTGACAAATCACATGCGGTCAATTAACCATGCAAAGACAAAAATACCCTCTTTCACATCAAAAACATTTTTAAAAAAAACAGAGAGAGAGCCTCCCCCCCTCTCAAGGAAAAATCATTACCTAAATTATACTGAGAATCTAATTTACATATATCATCTTAAACATTTTCCAAATCAATCTTCAACCTTTCTTTTTTGGCATTTGAATTCCTAAAATTTCTCTCTTTCTATTGCAATTCTGCCCACATTAACCAAGATTCTCTAAAACATACATACATATATATACATATATTTCCTGGAAAGAAAAAAAAAATTCCTAGAAGAAGCAACGAAACCTCGAATCAATCTATCGACGTCTCTCTGGTAGTCATGTTTGTCCACCATTGATAAAGAAAAAGAATCTTCACTTTTAAATGCTAAAAGTTCACTTTTACGAGTTTCAAAGCATAACAAGTATGACAAAAAATGTTCAAGGACTTTCCATTCTCCTTGATCATTTTAAATTGGATGGATATAATTGATAGATAATGGGTGTCTGAGGATTAAAATTATTTAGAGCGACCTAGATTGTCAGTTTAATTTATTTATGGCTTACTTTTTATCTTCTGTTGTCTCTTTGTTGTTGAGGATTTATCATCCTCTCTCCTTGTAATTGATTTTATATAATCAATGAAAAGGCTTTTTTCTATTAAAAAATATTACATAAAAAAAATAAGTATGACAAAAAGTAAAAATGATATTTGAAATAGCATTACATAATTGGAGCCTAAAATATGAAAATGTTATTTTTTACTCTCTTTAATAATAAATATAACATTCACATAATTAAATCGCATTGGAAATGATCCAAGGAGTTACTGAGTTACTGAGAAAACCCCCTCTAGCTCGCAAAACCCACACGCTTTTTTCTTTTTATTTTTGGCTCTTTTCTCCTCTTTCCTTTTAGCAGCGGGTGGAAAACAGCTTTTCCAAAAGTGCTGGACACATGACGTCTGCACTGGGTTTAACGCTGCACTGTTGCTCACGCTCCTTTGTCCACATGCATTTCGCACGCGCACGCGCTGGTGCACCTGATGGCGATGGTGTGTAGCGTGTGTGTGGGGCACGTAAGGCTTTCTACGCATGCACTTTTGCTTGCTCCGATTTTAATTTCGAATTGTAATCCGTTTTGGAGCCTTTTTTCTTTTGCCTCTGATTTGAGTCCATAAATCCCCATTTTCCCATTTTTCTCATTTTCACCTAATTAATCTACACAAATGAGAATCAATTATTTAAAAGATAAATTAAGTAGAATTTTTAAGAATATAGTTAAATTAAATGGACAAAAATAGTGAAATTACTTTATTTCATAAAGTTATCAACGAACACATAGGCATAGTTTACGACAATTAAAGCAGGTTTTACGACGTGTCATGACTAGCTATTGTCCTTGGAGGAAGTGGTTGCTGGCGTAAGGGCTTACGTCCTTCAGGAGGTGAGCTGTCTTACTGAGTGACGTCATGACTGATGTTTTTGATTCTTGTTGGCTCTCTCTGCTCTTTCAGCTTTTTTTTTTTTTTTTTGTCCCTATAAATTTATATCTTCTTCATATATATATATATATATATACATATTTACTTAAAACAAGCGATATGTGGACACCAGCAAATTCTCAGCTTGATCAGTTTTCTCCTTCTAATCTTAAAAGTAAAGGATTCCTTATCTCTAAATGCCAAAAAGAATGTGACCTAGGAGACACCTCTAAGTGTCTACTTATAGCACTAGGTCTAGTGCTACGGTTCTTGCCCTTAATGAAGGAAATCACCCACTCCTTGTGCAGGGAGTGAGTTGCGCACACGTCCTCCCTAGGGGGCGTGTGCATGTGACACGTGGCACAAGATCTGACCTAAGAGGTGCCACGTGTCCTATTATGACTGCATACTATAGTGTAAGTTCTTTCAATTATTTTCCACCAAGCGTATTGCCATTGAAAACTTATATTTAATAATAGATATACATATATAATTTTCATATTTTACATATAATTTTCATCCACTTGATAAAAATTAATTAATGCATAGTCTTTATTTCATCCATTAAAATAAATATTTTTTTCTGCACAACTGATATCTATATTATTGTATAAAATTTATACAACACAAGGATCAGTGTTATATGGAATATGTCTTCCAGATATCCCAAACATCTAGTAGGCGATTTTCAACAGTACAAATTATACTGTCAATGGTCAAAATTTACAACAATACATAATGAGATGGACCCTTCACTATGGACATCTATAATTGGAGTTAGGTGAAGTAAACCAAGTAAACCGTTCTAACCTCTCCAAGTACATCTTTGTCCATGAGTACCGTTAATGTTCCAATGAGTGTTTTATCTTTGAGCATATCAAAGACAAAGTTTAGTCTACCTAGTAGATACGAGATCTCATTCACTCAAGATTCCTGAACTGACACAACATGGGAATGCCATTGATCTTCATGTACAAAGTTATGAATTCTTTATTGATGGTTGAAGTTCCCTACAACCCAATATAGCACATCTCTAAAACACCAAGATATTGGTCCTCCAAATGTCCTCACCCATTGATGACTCAAGAAGCCTACTATAAAGGTTGCGAGTTCATTAATCACTCAGGATCAAGGTCTACCCATAAATTAACCTTTTATTGATGGAAACAAGTTATTTAAAAAGCAAAACTTATTAAAGAACATATTTCATTGCAGTCCAGTTTAATGTATTTTTCAATATATGTAGTCTCTACTTAGTAACACATTTACTAATGACCTAGATAATTCATCTCACTACTCACCAGTAGACGTGATCACAACCTTGTTAGAATAAAGTGACCCGCATTATTCACTAGTTGACGAACAAATAATTTATTCTTTAATTCTCAAGATTATATCTCTTGTATATTGCCCTTACCATATACATAATCGAGAATATTTCAAAAAGCAACGGATCATGATGTACCTTACTCTATTAAAACATATGAAAAAAAAATAACATGTACATAAAACTAAAATGTTGAAAATACTTCATAATAATGTCAGTAAATGTGAAAACATGTTTGCATGTATGTTTCCTCTCTTGCCGGCGACTATTTTGCCTTGAGCTTTGCTCACACGCCCGAGATCACACAGATTATCTTCTCCAATGACATTGTCGTTGGATCTATTGTTGCTACTAGATCTGATATCTTGTCTGTTATTATTATTATTATTATTTATCTTTGTTCTTTTATTTTTGGTCTAGATGTAGAAATGGGGAAATTTTTATTTTGTTATGTTATAAAATTTACGTTTTGGAATAGTTTTGTGTATTTCTGTTTGTTTTTGTTAATTCTTGTATTCTTTTATTTTAAGAATTGGTGATTTTGGAGACGTATTGATTATTATTGTTAATTTCTCATAATGTCAGTTTGGTTTCTTTCTTAACTAAATTTTTCCTTGAAAAAAAAAAAAAAAAACAAATGAAGCATGATATATCTAGCTGTCTGACCAACTCATTTCATGAATCTTTCTTTCTTTTGCTTCTAATTAGGAGTTGGAGTTCTAACGATGATGATGAATCAAGCCTTGATGATGTTTGATTTCAAAAGGGATCCTATATTCAATTCCTTGATGGCCGTAACGGTAGAACTAAGGTGTAAAGGCAATGGTGGGAACAGTGGTAAGCCAAGTTTAGCCTATGATCTATATACTTTGTCCACACACACACACACACACCCCCCCCCCCCCCCCCCTGCCTCCATTTTTTTTTTTTTTTTTTTTGAGTGTGTGTGTAGAGAATTTGAAATCTTAACACGTTTTTGCACAACTTGAAAATTTTGAAGTAAAAAAAATTTAAGTAATCTTTTACTCTCATAATAATGGATCATATTCTTGCTTTGAGCAGATTTACTATGTGATGTCCTAGAAATTCATAAACTTGATATATGAACTATTATCATGGATTTCCTTCATTAATATACTTCTAATGAATTATTTTGATGAATATCAAATTTCAAGATCATGAATGATTGTATATGTATCATCAATATGATAATGTCGATGATCTAACAATATTGAGCTTATCTATTTAAATGAGAAATTATAAATACATAAAAAATGAGTTGACCGACATATAAATTTATACGAAAAATTTATTATGTCATATTAAAGGGATAAATGTTAATTTTTGGAAAGAACCACGATTTTTATTACTAGGTCAATTTGATGACCTTAGTATTTATTTTGGTCATATCAACATTTAAGTTTTGAGATTATGATTGCGAAATTAATGTGTTATATAGATAGAAGATGAATGATTAGTATTTACTCTTAGAAAATCCAAAGGTAAAAGATTGATCAAGAATTGTGCTTAGATTTGAAATCCATGGTGTATATTTTATGTTAAAGGAACTTAGACAAATCAATGGCCAAGCTTTGGATGATAAGTAATCAATGAGAGCTTAAGGTAAGGATTGGTATGATGGAAGATCCAATGGATTTGAATAAGGATGACAACCCTAGATCAATGGTGGAAAAATTGGAAGAAAGAAAAACAAAATAAAAATGAGAAAGCCAAAGGGGGATCCGGATTTTTGTGGTCAAAAGCAAGAAGAAATTTGAACAAATGAGGAAAAAAAAAACAAGAAAGTGGTGCATGCATGCAACCTCATGTAAGAGATGGCATGACTTGTTTTGGTAATTTGACCCCAAGAAGAGACAAATGAAAGTGACCACTTGTCTCCACTTTGTTGAACAAAATTTTCACACCAACTCCTTCCCATAAGTGGCGGCAATGCAAGGGGATAAAATTTTCCATTTTTACCCCTCAAAATACAGCTCCTTTAAAGCAAATGTTGACTGAAAACAAGTCCTTAAGATCTCATTTTATTCTCACACAAGTTAAACTCAAAAACCTTAGCTTCTCTAGCCACCACCAAGCTCAAAAAAAAAAAAAAAGAAAAAAAGAAAAAAAGAACCACCAACACTATTCTCCATCTCCAACACCCCTCTAGAACCTTCCTCCCTCCATTTTCAAGCACCAAGCAACCCTGTTACCAAGTTCGAAGAAGTGTGAAGCGGAGTTAGATGACGTTTTAGAAGAGGTAACCTAGTGGTATTCTTTGTGTTTTAGTCATTTTTGGAGAACTAAAGCATGATGTTTAGTTAGAATCTTAATGTTAGACTTCTTCTTACCTAGGAAAAGTTTTGAGAAGAACTTTGGAGGTCCGAGATCTTAAAGGATCCACGGAGCATTTCGGTAAGACCTACGAACTTTGTTAGAGCTTGTAGCGGTTGTGGTAATACGGCATGCATTAGAAACTTTAGTAAAATAAATAAATAAATAATATGATAAGATTTTACAGAGGATAAGCTTCATTTTAGGCTTTAAAATCACTTGGTTTGCTTTTGTATGTCTAAAGTTATGAGTATTTGAATTTGTGACACAAAACTAGTGAAAAAAAAAGAACCTCTAGGGTACAGTCTAGCCACAGGTTCTATGTACTCCAAACCCTTTAGTATCAAGATTTTGAATTATAAGTTATAGATCTGAAAACTATATTCTTTGAGCTTTCCAACAAGGTATCATATGTCTTGAATTGATAAATGTACAGTTTTTGGTGAATTTTACAAGTTTGGACTACGAACTGAGAGTTTTTGTTGGAACCATCACTACTACAAAAGTTGGCTTACACGACGAAAAATACACAACGGTTTTTGTGAAATCGTTGACAAAACCGTCGTGTAATTCGAGGATTACACAACGGTTATATAAAACCGTCGTGTAATAATCCTCCGAAAATTTTCAAATTTTTCAAAATTTCAAATTAAAAAAAAAGGATTACACGACGGTTTTGAGCAAAACCGCAAAACCGTCGTGTAATCCTCTGAAAATTTTCAAATTTCCAAATTTTCAAAAAAAAAAAAAATAGGATTATACAATGGTTTTTTAAACCGTTGTGTAATCCTCCGAAAATTTTCAAAATTTTCAAAATTTCAAAATTTCAAATTTCAAAAAAAAAAAAAGGATTACACGACAGTTATAAAAACCGTCGTATAATCCTAATATTACAGATGGTTTTGAGCAAAACCGTTGTGTAATTCTCCGAAAATTTTCAAAAAAAAAAAAGGATTACACGACGGTTATATAAAACCGTCGTGTAATCCCCCGAAAATTTGAAAAGTTTTCAAAATTTTCAAATTTTCAAAAAAAAAAAAAAAAAGGATTACACGACGGTTATATAAAACCGTCATGTAATCCTCCGAAAATTTTCAAAATTTTCAAATTTCATGCTTTAGAATTCGCATGAAAATCCATTACTTAAATTACACTTTCCTCTTCATTTATCATCATTTTCATCTCCAACCGTCTAGACAACTCAAACTTTCTCCTCCCCACCTCCTTCGCCCACCCCCCCTAACTTAAAATCCGGTCACGCCGCCGCCACCGCCGCCACTTCAAACTTTTCCCAAACCGCCGCCATAGCCCCGGTTTTTTTTCCGCCGCCACCGTCGCCACCACCTCTCTCTCCCAGTGTTCCCATCAAGGCCGTGACTATTTTTCTTTAAAGAAAAGCAAGGTGACTTCCATATTGCTCAATTTCTTGTTTTCTAACAAAACTACGAACACACAGTGTTTTAATAACTTGCGTTGAGTGTAATTTGTAGTGTTGTTTGAATGCTTTTTTTTTTTTTTTAATTATTGCTCTTTGGAGATGAATGTTTTGTGCACGGTTTTGACACTCTACACACATTTTTAAACATGATTTTTATCCGCCCACCACATGCTCGATCAAATGCCAAAATGGATTTTTGTTTTGGATAATCATATGGAATTTGATTCTAGTGTCATGTGTACCATTACACGACGGTTTTGCTCAAAACTGTCGTGTAATTGGGCTTGAAATAAAAAAACAGGCTTTTTTTTGTGATGGCACACATTACACGACGATTTTGCTCCGAAACCGTCGTGTAATGTGTGACATTGTCAAAAAAAAGCCTTTTTTTTTTTAATTCAAGCCCAATTACACGACGGTTTTGAGCAAAACTATCGTGTAATGGTACACATTACACAACGGTTTCGGGTCAAAACCGTCATGTAAAGTTCTCAATTTGCGGCCTTTGCTACTATATTTCTTGATTCGACGATGGTGTGAACCGTCGTGTAATATTGAGACCGTCGTGGTATCTTCCACGACGCTGGATTACACGATGGTTGTCTAACCGTCGTATAATCCACAATTTTTTACTAGTGCCTGTACATCCACAAAACCGTCGTGTATATTTTGGGTTAGTAAAGCATAATGTTTTACAAAACTGTTCCTAGTGTATGAACTAAACATCATAAGCTTTACGACGACATATATTTTGCCTGATTTGGACTTGTAAGTAAATTGTTATGATTTTCTAATTTTATCCATAAACCTGGACATATAGTATATATGTGGGATCAACAGTAACAAAACCTAAGTATACGGCATGAAACGCTCAAATACTAAAGGAAATAACTTTATGGTTACAAAGTAGATATCTCTCAAGTTTTGAAATGAGTTATCATGCGTTTAAAATGGATATGTACATAAATTTTAATAAATCACATAACATTGTATTGTAATATGGTAAACTGAGATTTTACCATAAGACACTTAGGAAAACGTCCACATTAATATTTGAAATTATTGAAATTTGGAAAACAAATTATAAAAATAGAAACTAGATACTTCAAGCTTTCCAACGAGCTATTAAGTGTTCAGAACAGGATTATATTCAACTTTAAATAAATCTTACAAGTTAAAATCTCACATCGACAAAATGATTAAACATTAAAATGTGATATAAGGGTAAGTCATTATATATGTATATATTTATTTATGAAATGAGTTGGTATTAAGTTTCTGATCAAATAATATGAAAAACTCAAACTTTGTAAAGTTGAATCATAAGTTTTAAATGGGCTAAGATAAAGTATAGTAGAGAATTACTGGGCATATACTAAGAGATTATATTAGTCCAACTAAATGATCATAACTAATTGGATTGAGCCTTACAAGCACAATACTAGATAGAAGGTATACACTTTGGTGACTTATTGTCACCTTGATTAATTGATTAATTAATTAATAAATAAATAAATAAATATATAGACAAACAAAGATATAATAAAATGTAATTATGTTAAGAAAGTTAATTAGTAATTAATTAAGTAATTAATTAACTATTAATTAATTAATTAATTAATTATGAGAGTTAGTAAGTGATAATTAGCTGTGCAAGTAAGATTATTATGTTGAGTAATTACATAATTATAATACATTATTAATTAATCATTAATATAATTATTAATATAACTATGGATGATTAATTAGATATTAATCAAACATTAATTATTAGAATAATCTAATTATTATTAATATGAGAATTAATAATTGGTAAGTATTATATGAGAAAGAATATTTAAGTAACATATTTAAATTATTAACGATATAATTATTAATTAGTTAATTGAAATTATGTAATTTAATTATAATTACTCAACTAAATAAAGTAATAATTAACTACTACTAAATTAATTAGTTAATTAATTAATCAATTTAATTAAATAAATTAAATTAAGAAAAATTAAATTAATTAAATAATAATTAGTAAAAATTATTTTAACACTTAATTATTAAATGAATTAATTGTTAAGGTTAATTATAATATAAGTAAATTAATCTCACTTTAATTTATAAAATAAATAAATAAATGAATAAAATAATATAATTATGATTCTATCTAATAATGAGATATTGTTAAATCAGAAAAATTTCTCAAACTTGCATAGTAGGAGATATAACTCCGAAAGTTTAAACACATAAGACTGGTAAGTACAAATCTCACCTACAGCATGGAACAAATTTTTTTTTTTTTTTTTTTGGTTGATGCTCTACGTTTGCTATGATTTGCCTTGATGATGTGATGGGTATATGGGTTATATGTATTGTTTTGATTAAGCATTTTATGTGCATAATTTCTCTTGCACTAATATGATCGACAAAGCTAATAGATATTTATGTCATAATGATAGATGTATAATAACATATAAATATTTAAATTGTCACAATTAATAAAAATGAGGCTAACGAAAGATAGGAATAAGTGTCGTACTAACCTCCAATTAGTGAGAGGATATGATAAGAATAAAAGTTATAAGTTATGATCTTAGAGGTGGTTGGAGGGTCACTCCCCCAACTCTCCATTGGTTGCGCGCATATGGGTACGACATACGGCCCTTTAAGTAGACAAGACATATATATAATGAAGCATAATTGAACACACATAGATCACATGCATTTTTGAACATTCATGTTGTTACGCATGATGATATGAATTTATGAAAATATTTTGTGAGGTATTGTTTGTACTTGCTGAGTGAAAGCCCATATGTGTGTGTTCGTGTTGTAGGTAACGCGGGTCGGTAGCCTACCACTTAGATGTTTGCAAGATTGACGAAGCTGTGCGAAAGCAATAAAGGAAGGGAGTGGGATACCACCACGAACTTAATTTTCGCATTTAGACTTCTTAAATTATCTTGTATCGATTATATTTATAATTATGTTTTTAATATTTTGGTACTACTAAACTAGTATGAGTATTTTACGAGAAAAAGACTTTACAGTCTTTTTTTTTTTCAACTCACATGATATTATAGCTTTTTAAATATTATCTAAGTACGAATTTGAATATGATATTTATTATTTAGAAATTTCAATTTCCGTTAAAAATTTTAGTAAATTTAACTCTTGTAGTATGAATATGATTTATTTGTTTTTTAAAAATCTGTATTTTTGGAACATAACATAAATAAGTGTTAATACTAAATGAATTAAGAATAAGTAAGTTAGATAACAGTCCAAAAATTCAGGTCGTTACAATGACGGAGGGAAGGGAGAATTTTGAATTTGGATGGTAGAGGAGACCTCTCTCTCTCTCTCTCTTTTCTTTTTTTTGAATGAACCTCCTCCTCAACTGAAAGTAGAGGAGAGAGAGAGCACTATTTTTTAAATTGTTTTAGAGATTTAGCTTTTCATTTTCTAATGTGTAGAAAAAGGGCATTCTTGGACACACAATTAAATTCATTAAACCCAAGGCTAGTGTGGCAAAAGCCAAGGTTATGAAACTAAAGCCTTCAACTTTTAAGGCTATTTAACAAAAACACCCTAAGTGACAACCTCAAAAATTGAAATTAGCAAAATAACCTTCTTTCATTTTAACCTAGGAACAACCACGGTCGTTCTTGGTTGTTCGATGTCATTTTCCTAAAAAAAAATTTTAGATAACTTTTAAAAAAGTGGTTGAGTCATTTTGTTAACATCCAACTATAACGGGATAAGGGAGGAGGAGCCAAAAGAGAAAAGAGAAAATTACATAAACTAACATAACACAAATTCTCCATTCTTAATCAACATAACACAATTTTAGTTACCTTTTATTTTAATTTTGTTTCATGTTAATCTAGTGTAAATTTTTTGTATCATGTTGGTACAATGGTCTTTAAATTTATGTCATTCATGTATTTTCCCCGAGAGAAAATTAGGTGGAGAGCAATGTTTTGAATACATCCTTATAATTTTGCCTACTCTAACAATAACGTAGATAATTTTAGTGTTGTGAAATGGAAAAATTATCAACTTTAATGTCATGATGGGCATAAATATAAGGATGTGTCAAATTTATGGCATTCTTGCACATAACCAGAGCAAAATAGTATTTTGGCAATAGGCAATAGTAAATTATTGTATAAAATTTTAAACATAATTATAAAATAACATAATCAAATTTGATTGATAGGTTTGAGTTGAAATTTGGATTGTAATTGTTTAACTTTTCAAAAACTAATTTGAAAACTTATTGACTTTTCAGAAAAAAGACAAAATTGAGTTAAAATATTTTGGTTCGAAATGGTGTAACAAAACAAACCTTTAATTATATGAGAAAACTACTTAAATAACCATATTTTTTTCATCTATTGATCAATATGACACAAATTCCAAGTTCTTGATCAACATGACACAAATTTTACTTAACTTTAATTTAATTTTGTGCCATATTAGTCTAGTGTTTATTTTATGTCATGTTGATATAATGATATCTAAATTTGTGTAATTCAGGTGTTTTCCAGTTAATATATAAAATATGGGAATGACGTGAGTTATTCAAAATGTAGAAGTACTGCTAAACACATAGGTCCATTAGTTTTTGATTTTGCTTCTAACCAATAGAAGAAGAAAAGCAAAATATGTGGCTTCTCAGTAAGTGTTTGGAACCAATGAGCTTTTGAGGTCAAAATAATCTTTAAAGTTTTCAAATAATATTAAAATGAATTTTAAAAAGTTCAATTTAAATACTCAGAAGAGCTTTTACCAGAAGTCACATTTTTTGACTTTGACAGGAAGCACTTCTAAACACTAAAAGCTCTTCTAATAAATTATCCAAATATTTTCAAAAGCTATTTTTGGACTTAGAAAGCCAAAAGCAACTTCTAAAAAGCTCTGTCAACAGACCAACAAACTAATTAACTTTACAGAAAAAGACAAAAATGAGTTAAAATACGTTGGGTCGAAATGGTGAACTGAATACACCCTTAATGTATAATTTGTGGGAATAACGTGAGTTATTCGAAGTACTGCTAATTAAAATTTGAATTGGAGAGAGATTATTACGTGCTTTAACCCAAAAAAAAAAAATCAAAATACTTGTGAAATTGCAAATAGCATAAAATGCCATCCGAGGAAGAGGGAAATAGAAGCAAAGAAATCTGCCAATTTCGTATTCTGAACACAATCAATGTTTGACAGGCAACAGATTTTTCTCCCTTTTTTCTTGAGGAATGACAAACAAGACTTAAAGATGAGTTTTATACATACATATGATTATATTATATAAGAGAAAGATATAGTTGAAGAGTGCTATCAAAAAAAGATATAGGCCTCTGCGTGTTACATCCATCCATATGTAAAAAGGTAACCAAGAAAATTTGTGATGTACTTACTTCTAGATCGACTAGCTCATATTCCCTCAAAAACAAAAAAAAAAAACAAAAAAAAAACAAAAAAAAACCAAAACCAAAACCAAAACAAAAACAAAACAAAAAACAAAAACAAAAACAAGAAAAAATGAAGAAGAAGAAGATTGAATAGCTCATAGGGAGGGAAAAAGAAAAAAGGAAAAGGATAAGAACACTGGACGTTATTGTTTGGATAAGATATTATTTACCCATTGCTGGAATACCATTCCAAACTAAAGTTTTCCGACTTATTTTAAAAAATCAAATAATTCCAATCCAAAAAATTTTATCATGTATTTGGATGACATATCCAATTTTCAAAATTAAAAAATTTTTACAAAAGAATGTTTTTTCCATTTTTTTTTTTTATTTTATAATTTTCTCATTTTAAGAAAGGAAAACTATCTTATTTTTCAACTTACTTTGTACAACACACCTTTAGAAAAAGAAAAAAATCTTTTTAAAATTTTCTTACAATGGACTATTCTCAACATTATTTTTTCTCATTCCAAACAATTTTTTATTTTCAAAAAAACAAAAATTTACACATCCGAACATCATCTTATTCTCAAAATGAAAAGACTTTTTTATTTAAAATAAAAAAAAATTCCTTTTCAAAAATACTCGTGATCCAAACAATTTTAACCAAAAGTTTAGTGGTCTAGTCACTATAATTAGTTAATTAATCTATGTACTTGTAATTTTAAAAAAAAATTTAAAAAAAAAAAAGGTCTATCTTTCAAGGCATTATTCGACATTGGAGAATGATTGTTTCTTTCTAGACCTTTTTTTTTTTTTTTTTTTTTTTTTAATGAGGCTCTAGGCTTTGGTTTATCCCGAAGTACTCCACTTTCCTCGTATTTCTCAAAAAATAATACTTCTTATTTAAAAAAAAACAAAACAAATGTTAATAGAAAAGTTGTAAATAGAATTTCACCAAGATAGTTTCATCAGTACTCGAAAATGCTGCAACACCAAGGCGTATCTTTGATACCCCATCAATTGGTTGCAATTACAAATTTCAAAATCAAGTTTACTAGGCCTACCTCTGGGACAACAAACATTTTTCCCGGGCTACGATAAATGCCGAGGTAAAAGATGCAGTCGGATCCTCACAAAATTGTAATTCCAGAACTCAGAGACAAAAGGCACTGAACAAGTGATAATTCGAAGACATATGCTATTGACGCTTCAATGATGGAAGCAGGCACTCGTACATCCTACCCATGCGGGATGTCACGGTCAGCTTATACGCAGTCAGAAGGTCGGGTTTTCCCAGGTCAAGAATGTCCTCCTTCAAGCTGTTTCAAATACTAACAATTGGTCATCTGTCCAAATTCACATGATCCTTTTCTCCACTTCCACTTGTACAAGAATTCTCACTTTTCGGTGTCTTGTGTGCAAGGCAATAAACAAAGTACTCCATGGAAATTTTGAGTAGAGTTTAACAGAAACTTACCATTGCCATTCACCAGTTGCTTTCGCATGCCTCTCCACAGCACAGTATAGGCGATCGAGACTATACAGCAGCAAACCAAACATGCACTGCGCATCGCTTTCCTGTAAAGGACATGAAATATTATGCTATTTTCTTACATCAGGGAAGATATTTTTTTTCATATTAAAAAAACCAAGTTATAGGACAGGTGGGAAGCAAAAAAGTAATATCATAAAAGTTGTAGCACAGTTGTTCGTTGCTTCAAGAAATCACCTTACCTCGTTTTTTAACTTATAATTAGGGATTGAGCAAAACAAAAAAAGAGAAGAATATGAAGAAATTGTCAAGCAAGAGCCAAGAACGACACGGAAAATTGAAGTAAAAATTAAGACCAAATGAATTGGGATGCAAGAACCAGGTTAGAACCAATCAATGGACTTATTACGCTACCACAAAAACCACAAAAGATTTTGCATTTAAAGCTCAATGTATGTTCTCACCAGCCCTTTGTCGAGAAAAGTTTGATGCAGCATGATCCTTTTCTCAACCTCGACAACAAGTAACCTTCTCTGGATGCGAGAAAATCTTCCCCTTCCTTCGGCTCTGGTATCCTGATTTGCAAGATGCAAAATAGATAATCAAAGAATACATAGAGAGAGAGAGAGAGAGAGAGAGAGTAGAAGAGTTTTACTCCATTTAAATATATTAAATGAAAGATAAATAAGACAGTAAAAAATAAAAATAAAAATAAAAAAAGCTTCAGTAGACTCTGGCCAATGTTGTGAACAGAATTGAGGGCTTGAAGTCCATTTTGCAAAATATTGTCCAAGAGTATCAAATGTGAGAATACAATCATGAATGCTAGCTTCAAGTGGAAATGGCTCAAATGCTATGCGTTTTCTGACTATTATGAGTATATATAGAGCTAGTGACCAAAAATTGTTTATTAAACTGCAGAGCTTACTTTCTTTTGATCTATTTTTAAATAAATTGCCAACATAAATGACAGCCATATGACCTTTGACCAGGGGAAAAAATTTCTTCATAAAATATAGCCATTCTTCTTCTTCGTTTTTTTTTTTTTTTTTTGTTTAAAAGCACATTGATGGCTTCACTTTGGCAAGATACGACGTTTTTCTACAGTGGATCCAGCAACTAAGAATAGTCAGAATTCATTTTTAAGGACACAAGTATGTCTGAACAAAGCAGTAGGAACTTGAAGTGGCAGCAGCAAATAAAAATTGCAGAAAACCACAACAAGAATTATCGAGATTAACAAGAAACAAATTCAAGAAAAGTAAATAGGTAAAAAACAACACATAATTTACCAATTACCAGTCAGATAGCAAAGTGAAACAGCATAGAGTACATAAAAAACCTAGTTAACTAAACTAATTATTAATTAATAACTGACTTTTTTTCTGTAAATACTGTCTGACAAAAATTGCATCACAATGTGTCTTTTTCCTCACCCCAAAGACCAAAAAACAAAAAACAAAAAACAAACAAAAACACACCAGAGTGCAAGTGATGAAATAACTGCAAAGAGACATCCTACAAAAACAGAGTGCTAATGATATTGCTTGGGATATTCTAAAAACTTTGAGTTGATTGTAGTAGTGAAAACACTTTGGAGCTCCATAAATCAAACTCGACCAGCAAATTGAGTCATTAAAGATAATATACTTAGAGGGGTTCTTAAGAATGTACCTGCTTAAACCATGCACGCACTAACATCAGTAGACCAACGGACAGAAAAAATGCAGGTAATGCAGCTAAAATAGAAAAGTTTATTTCATTCGCCCTGAGAATCTGATCAAGCTCAAGCATTGCCCTGCTTATTAAAAAACATTAAGCAACTAAAACAAGAGAAGAGATTCTGCATTTGTATCATTGATAATCCGCCAAAATACGTTCTGTGGAACTCACGTCTCAATGTCCAGCTTTAGCTTCTGAACCTGTAATGCAAAAAAATTAATGATAAAATACAAAAAATGATAAATATTTATATAGTCCACTATTGCTCATAACCAAACACCAAATACAAATACAATAAAAGAATGCAACGTAATTATACTTTTGATAAGCAGCAGGGTCATGCATCATAGACAATAGATATTACCTGGATGAGCAGCGCACGGGCAAGTTCTCCGCTAAGAAGGTTCTGAATGGGATGCATAAGTTCCTTCTCATACCTACACATAGGAAGACACAAACCTTTCAACTCAAGATTTTGAATTCACTAGACTCTTGGACATGCATTTAGGGGTTAAAAAAAAATCATAATATTAAAAAAGAAACAGACCACATCATTGTTCCACTGACATCAACATAGTTTTGTTAATTGTATGAATGTGTTTTACGAAGCGGATAATGTTGTTGGGAAACATGAAATCACTTGGACACAATCAAGATCCCATGCAAAGGATCAATTCCAATCTCAGACAAAGACCCACCTGGCCATAACTATTTCCAGCATTTCCTGATCTGATGCATTCTCAGGCAACTTTTGACCCTTCACCTGCTCAGTGAAAGCTAGTAACATCCTGCAAATCAATGAAATATACGCATTTCAAATAAAACGAATGCTTTTTAACCAACCATAATGATCCCATAGATAACCAGAATCCTTAGAAAGCTACTGCTGGTTATTAGAAGAGGGGAAGTCAATTGTTATATGGTTTATATGTACGCATGAAAATCATACGCTAGAATTCTTTGTTAAAAAATTAAAAATAAAAAGGTACTGTTGCAGCACCAAAAGAAGGAATGATATGTGTATTCCAATTAACTATTGTCTACCCCTCAAAAAAATAAATAAATAAATAAACAAACAAACATCGTCTAAATATATACATCAGACCTCTTAAAACAATGTTCCTTGTTCACGAGTGTTGGTGCAAAATATTCTGTTTTTACGAAACCAATCATGGGATCAACTGAAGAGGAGAACAATGGACAGGAAGCAAGACGTTTTAGATTAAAATGCGAGTCGGGACTGGCCATTAGGATTTAAGCTTAATAAATTATCTCGAGAGATGTCAAAGCGAGATCACTTTAATAAATATAGTAGATAAAACCCTACTAGCGTAATAACCTATCTTTAGTTTTTTTCCCCAAAAAAAAAAAAAATCTACATCAGCTGATAATATGAATGTACCATATAAAAAAAGAATATTTCCATTTGTGTCTCCAAATTTTGAATCTTTCTCATTTTATCATCTGAACTTTGAAACTCTCACTTTATCCCTTAATTCTTAAACCATGATTGCGCTTAATCATCTTTTTTCGCTTTCACTTGTTTTTAGTTGAAATTCTAACATATTTAAAATGTAAGGGAGAAAGTGAGTTTTTAAAATTTACGAGATAAAATAGGAATGACCCTAGAATTTGAGAAGTACGGATGAGAATAATCTTTAAAAAATAATAATAATAATAATAATAATAAGGAATAACATCGCCCAATAATTTAGATCGAGATAGTTAAAGAAGATTTAAGTGTGTGAAAACGTTGAAAACCCACAAAGATTTTTATATGCTCCATTAATACATGCGAATTCGTAACAATAGCAGAATTTTAACAATGCTAACCCAGAAAATACTTTAAGAAAAAAGTACAACACAGATTGATAGACTATGAAACTGGACAGTACCAGTTTAACTCCTACTTCTTCAGTGAACTGGAAGAAAAGGTGGGGAAAATTGAAATAACCTGTGCAAAGAGTTAGAAGTTAACTGCACTTCTTCAAGCTCTATCACTCCTTTGTGTCTCTTTCTGAATGTATCAAAGAGTTCGTCTCTAATAGACAGAAGCTGGAAAAATTGAGTGAAATTATTCTTGTTTTATGCATATCTATAAAAACGCTCAAAATAAGGTAAAGAAAGGAATTAACAAAGAGAAAATTTTGCTTAAACTAGTAATTAAATCACTAAAATCATTAACATGATATGACACTTTAATAGGTTGTGATGAAACATTCGAAGTATAAGATCAGCTTACGTTGGGATTAAGATCCGAAAAGCGTAGATATATATACAGATATATATATATATATATATATATATAGATTAAAAAACTTAACAGGCCTAAATGGATTTGGAGAGAGAGCAAAACAAATTTAAAATGTTTAACGTTGTATATGTCATCAAATCAATCCCACAGAACTACATCATCTTTTAAAGATTTCTTACCTTTACATCCGTTCTTTTCAAAAAATAAAATGAGAAAGAAAGACAAAATCTATGTGTATTGATTATAGAAACAAAAATTTTATAGAATCACCAGTTGTTGAGTATAGATAACTCCTTCACAGTATGTTGACATATTAAGTTAGAGCATCACATTGTTCTGTTGCGAGAGACATAGATCCATATTGGACATATAAATGGCCAAATCAGGGATGGGGGTACGATAGAGTATCATGGACAACTCATGAGAGACAGGACATGAATGTTCCAGATAGAGAAACATAATGCTAGAGTGATCAATTACTCACGAGTCATGAACAAGATACATAAATGGTCGAACACCCAAATACTCATGTTTTAGACTTTGAATAAGATTTCAAAACATACAAAAAAATTAAGATACCAACACATGATCTGCCATATCTTTTCACTAGAAAGAAACCACTCAATATTGGCGTATCACAAGAAATCAAGTTGCAAGGCACCAACAACTTTATTGCCAATGATAATTTAACAGGTATTAGTTTTCAAGCCATGGGCCTCCTAGTATGTCTCGAACAAATTATGATAACCAAGTATTCAGAATAGCAAGATATTACAAGTGATTAGAGCATACCGGTTGCTCTACATGTTCACTAAAAAAGCTAACTGTAGAGTTCCTTGCTTCGCGAATCCAATTGTCAATGTCAGAACTTCCCATCAGGCTACTATGTTTTAGGAGCCACATAGAACAAACTGAGAGACCAACTGCACCACATGTGTAACGAATCCAGTATCGGGTCACTTTTCTTGGTTTCTGATGTTTGACGACCTAACACAAAAGTTCAAATATAAATAAATAGGCTGATCCAATACACGTCACATAGATTGACAGTCCATTGGAAACAAGAAAACCAATCAGCATAAGTACATAAACAACAAGAGTCTTCCAAATTATATGAAACATACATGCCTAGAGTTGACTAATAACAAACAATTTCAGAAACCCCAATAGAACCACCCTAAAAGCAAGAAAACCATCCAATTGGATACAAACTATAGATAATTACCATAAAATATATACATATAGAGCCACAAGGTTTTGCACTTACAAAGACAAGTCTACCATTACTAGAAAAAGTAAACTTTTAAACCAATATATTAACAGACATCCAGTTCCCTGTTGTTACTATCTTAGCGTACTAAATTCCTGAAAATTTGTGTACAGCATGAGCATCTTATTCAAGTAACTTGCAAGCAGATCTAAAAAATCAGCAATAGGATGCTGACATGACAGGGACCTTGTACACATGTTTTAATGAAAAAAAAAAAAAAGAAGAATAAGGAAAGAAAGAGAAGTAAATCGAAATTTAAAAGAACAGGCTACAGGTTTTAATTTCATACACAACACCAATAAATGCTACAAGAATCAAGGAGCACAAGGGTCAAAAAAAAAAAAAGGAGCAAAAGGGTATGGCAGAGGCTCTTACAAGAAAAGATATGTAAGACTCCAATTTGTTAAGATTTTGATAAACCAAGTCTATGGCGTTATTGATTTCAGAATCTGTCCATCGAGAACCTTCTTGATTTACATCGGGCAGTTTCTCGAACAACAGTGGCAATGAGTAGCCTGCCTCAGTAGATGTATCAATCTGCATAATAAGTGAATGAGACAAGAAACTGAATGCATATTTCCCGTATCCCCTTGTAGCTCCTATTAGAGAACATAAACTCACCACTACAAGGACTTCATTCATAAATGCCTATACGTTATTTTTTCTTATAGCTACGTGGTCTACATGCATACCTGGTCCATTGCATGTAGATTGCTAAGTGATGTCTCTAACTTGGAGAATAACGAATTAACTGTAACTAACAATGAACACAATGCACTGTCTGGATCATTCATCAACTCTTCCCCCAATTGGCCAACTTCAACATAAACCTATGAAAACCATCATTGCATGATATAAAACTGTCAGAGTTAAGTTCAAAATGATTGAGAGAAGTTGAAAGGTTGATAAGCATCGCAAAAAAAAAGAAACATGTATGATAGAGCTGAGTAGCAAGAAAATATATTCTTGTCTAGAAGATAATATTAAAACACATGCAGGTGTGCATCATTGAGTCTCTAAGCAAATGCATATAATTTTTTATGGGCGCGTGGACATGTAGGATGGAAACAGATACACATAATTATAATTAATCTTCATAGACTATTCAGAACTCTAAGTGCTAGATTATTTCCACTAATTTAAATCACGCTCATTTGAAAAATTATCATAAGCATATGTCACAAATAGGCCATCAGCCCTATCTTATCGATTGTCCTTGATTTTTCTTGATACATAAATGAAGCTATCCATATTAGAGGGCCAAAATCAAAAACTAACGTCAAAAACTACATGTTACCCTTGCTTAACTTATGCAAGCCTTTTGTAGTAAGAATTTTTAATGCCAGCCAAATAAGATTTCAGCAACAGAAGATATGTTTCTCTTAATCTAGAGATTCTAGTAGAGTTTCTTATGACAAAACGCCAAGAAAGCTCTCGGGAGATCAAGGTATGTTAGAGTTTGCTTGACGTTCTGATTTAACAACCATAAGCAAAAAAGGCTACTTCGAGTGGGAATTGCTGATAGTATCCACTCTAATAGTATGTTACATCTTTGGAGAGGGATTGGAGTTTTATCAAAAACAAATAAAAAGTGAAGTTTTTGTACAAGGTTCACTAAAAACTAGATACTGAAGGCATGATCTGGTGAAAGTAGAGTAATCTAAAGTTTTTCAAAAAACTAGCCTAGGCAACCAAGGTAATAATTAAGTAAAATATATATGTATATATTGCAAACAACTAGTCATCTGCTCTATCTAAAAGCAAAACCTGAAATACTTGCAATCTATATCAAGGTTACCCATTCTTTGATAGGGAAGTTGAGGTTATCTACTATGCACCCGGATAAGCTTGATCTTCCACTTAACCACCTTGCAGGCAACTTACAAATGCTTGTCAACACTAAAGATACTCATATTACATCTCACATGTGCTATCAAGATTCTATAAACAAACATCTAAATGCATAAAAATTAAAGAAAATACCTAAATGTGGCAAATACAGGACCTATGGAAGCTTTTGGATTATTCCCGCATGCTCTAGATCTATGGTTCTGAGCACACATATATAAATGTATAAAGCTTGACAATGTATTAAAAAACCTAACAGTTGGATTCACTATTACAATATGCCTTTCACATGGATGTCAAAGAGATTATTCAGCAATGGCAGCATGTCAAACTGATAGGAACAAGAGGCCTCCAGTGTGTTTGATGTATGTGAGGAGGAAGAGGAAGAGATTTAAGATTGTCTATGTTGTTGGGTTTTGAGAATTCTGTAGAGCGTGTTGAGAGTTAGTTGAGGTGGCAGTGGTTAAATCGAGTTAGTTAGGATTCAGTTACAGATGACAGGAGGGAGTGAGTGAATAAAAGGGTAATTAGAGTAAGGGTTTGGGTAGGCAGTCAGAACTCTGTACAGGACTTGGGCAACCCAAGCAAGGGAGATTTGGTAGAGTCTCAAACGTCCACTACTCTGCATTGGCCTTAGGGCTTTGTTTCACCGCATTAAAGTTCTTATTACTCTTTTCTCTTAACTTTTGTGGTGCAATTCCTGTCACTTTCTTGAGAATTTAGCCCTATATCCCATCACAAACCATCAACATTATTACTTGGAAAAATCAAGAAAGAGCAAGCTTAAGCAAACCTGTGCCCAAAATGTAGCAAGCGAACATCGTAAGCTATTCAAAACAGCTATCCTTTCAGATATGTGAGCAGATGCTGAATGACATAAACGCTGCACACAAGAACCTTCAGTAACACATTCACGTATCAACTGAATTGTTCCATCAAACAAAGCCAGTGGCCCTCTCTCAAACAACATGAAATACGCCTTTTGTGCATTTGTTCCCTGAGATTAAACAATATACAGATTGCATTTATGTGGATTAGAAGGCAACAAAATACATTTTTCACAAAATAAAATGAATAGTTTTACTCGAAAGCTTTTTTCTTTATCTATGTGATCAATAAGTGTTTCCCAACTCACTAACCTCAGCCCTAGACTGCCAAAAATGCAAGTTCTTCTGAACGTCATGTAAATCGGAGTAGATTCGTTCCAAAATATCGTCCAGAACATCAATAACTCTTGATGCCTCCGTTTCAACCCTGCATGTAGAAACAAATTAATTCTTTGGAGATATTATTTATGGTTTATTGAAGTACTCTGAAAACAAATATTTGACGACGGTGTATATTGCCAACAAAACGTCAAAATATATAGCAGAAATCCTCTTGAACAAATCCACATGGAAGAATTTTAGTCCATAGTTTATGCACTTATTAGCAAAGGATCTACGTAAAGAAGAAGATGAGGACTGAGGATGATATGGTCACAAATACTGAAGTCCATAGTTTATGCATGTACCTTTTAGCAAAGGCTCTACTTGCACCTTTTCCTTGATAAAATCAAGTTTCATATCTTAGCTTCTACAAAGTTTATATATACTAGCAGTGGTAAATATCGCCGTTAACATATACAAACAACCTATTTCTTTTCTGGCAGTGACATTAAGATCTCGACTTGTGGAAGTCGCCGTGGCATTTGGTTGAGGTAATACCATATTCAAGTAAGAATGGAATCAGATGGGAAAAGCGATGAAAAAAAGAAAAGGAAATTGTTCCAAAGCTAAAAGAAAAGAAACTAATTCATTCCTTGGTTTAAACTTCCATAAAAAAATATGTCCCACCCAAAATAAACATAAAGAGTTTATCCATTAAAAAATTACCGGGTGAAAGTGATGAATGTTGTGTATATATTTTACATAATCCAAATAAGGTATGAGTTACATCTAATTTAAATAAAACTTGCTCAAATAACAATATAACCAAGATGGAATATTATTAGTAGCATATCATGGACTCAAATATACATTTACTACTGCCATAAACCAAACCTAACTCGGTTTTAGCCTTCGGAAACAATGTTGCTCAAGAATATTTTACAACCCTCTTAAACAGTAAGTTCGGGGTATCCTACGCTTGCACAATCCATATCTACGAGGTCCAACAGGCAATCAAATTTCCAACCAAATGCTTAGAATGTTTCTATCTTAGTTACACATCGTACTAACAACGGACAAATTGCGCAGACAGATCTGCAAAACAATTTCATTGGACCCAAAAATTCCTAATAAAAGACTATTACACTGGATACAGTTCAGATAATCAGTATTCAGCATCTAATTTTAGGTTATGGTCAAGAAATGATTTGGTGTAGTTTCTCAACCGAGATATAGAGTAGACATTGAATCCCGTTACTACAATTCAACCGGAATATAGAGTTAAACCAGGAAAGAAAAAAAAAAAAAAAAAAAAGACCAAAAGAATCACAAACAAGAGCTCGTAAATCACGCCGCCATCAAACCAAGCTTATGCAGTTCAATCTTAACGGAAGAAGAAGAAGTCTAGCTGACTAAGCCAGATTTAGCAGACTACTTCGACTTCTCTCATTCATCAATTTTCTAGGCAACCAAACAAGTTGAAAATGACAAAAAGAGAAAGCAAAGAGAATACAGAGAGGAGTCGGGAGCGGTGGAAGGCAAGGGAAGAGGAAGGCGTGGTCTTCGTCTCCTCGATCTGGCGCGAGCGGCTTGGCGGCAGAGACTGGAAATTTTCCCGAGAAAATTGGAATCGAGAGAGGAAATGAGAGCTAGAGCGCGGTTCCTGAGGTAACTAGAGTAGAATGAGAAGAGGTTTCTGGAATCGGTGGGAGGTGAACCATCGTCGACGTCCGCCATTTTCAAAGGTTGCTTTGCTTTGCCTATGCTTCTCTTTGTAAAGAAGGATTTCAGGAAAGAATTGGAGCGCGTTCGAAGTTTGTATATTTATACTCGGAATAAGTGTTTTTTTTTTTTTTTTAAACCCTCTTTGGATTATATAATTTTTTTGCCAATTCTACAGTGAGTTGTAAGATCACTTTACCCCATTAATGGAGTAAAACTTACAGACCATTCGATTAGTTTTCAATGGTTGAGATCCAAAAGACATATCAAATGATGACAAAAAGAATTACACCTAATAATAACCAAAGCATTTCAAAAAAATTTCAAAACAAAAAACAAACTCCGGCAGCCCCCTCAACTGGCAATCCCTCCAACCCACCGGCCGCCGGCGCGACGACCAATGAGAACTCGCCGGCAAGGCACACTGTCAGTGCGTCGCCGTCACCGTCCCAGGGTGGGGAGGCAAGGAGTGAGGGAACGGTGAGGTCGCGGGCTGGGGTGGGTTGCCGTCGCCGGTGGCACTACGTCGCGTGGTGGGTTCGTCGTGGCACTGGTCAATGAGATTTTTTCCTTAGCCGGTGAGCTCGCCAATGTGGGTGGCTCGAGCTCATGGGTAACGGAGCTGTGAAACCCCATTGCTCTTTTTGGATGCTTGATCCACGGAGCAGGCCCGGCAGCGGCGGAGAAGATGATGAGGTGGCGGCGTTGTCGGGCAGAAAGCGGAGGTGGGAGCCGCCGGAGTTGGGAAGACAGAGTTTGGACTTTGGAAGGAGGAGTTTTTTTTTTTTTTTTTTTTTTCTGTGTCTTGTAATCATGTGTGGTAGTGCACATAGTACTTATGCACATGACATCTAGAGCATCAAAATCACATCCAATGGTAAAAAAATTTACCCAATGAGAAAAAACATGAGAGTTACATTGTAGAAGTTCCCTATTTTTTTTTTTTTAAGGTAAATTTTACTTTTGCTCTCTAAACTTTGATGTTTTTATAACTTTATTACTTAGGGTTCGTTTGGATCGCAGGTTCAGTTTGAGTTGAGTTGAGATTTTTAAGTTTACATAGTAAATTTTGTTGACTTTTTCAGAAAAGACAAAAAACTTTTTCAGAAAAGACAAAAAACATGATGAGATTTGAGTTGTTTAGCTTGAGTTGAGATGGTGAGGCAAACGGAGCATTAAAATTTGAAAACTAATGGAAATACTCCCTTAATTATAAAATGATTATGTTTGAAAAATCGGTTTAAAAAATAATTTTTAAATTAAAATTGATTTATTTTTAAAAATCCAAAAACTGATATAAACAACTTACCCATTAATTGGATGACATGTCCAATTTTAAAAATTGAAAAAAAATTTTCAAAAAGTACCCTTATGTTTAAATGACATATTCAATTTCCAAAACTAGAAAATTTTTGTCAAAAAAGTGTTTTTAACTTTTTTTATCATTCTCTCATTTCAAAAAAAACAACTATCACATTTTCATACGTATTTTATACAATACCTTTTTGAAAAATGAAAAGGAATTTTTTTGAAGAGTAATTGGCTTTATGGTCCCTAAACTACTGAAAAGGTAACGGTTTGGTCCCTGTTTTTTAATTTTGACCAATAATACCCTAAGCTCTCTAAATATTGACAATTTAGTCATTTCCGTCCAATTTTGTTAATGCTCTGTTTGGTGAAACATCTTAAACTTAAATTTTTTATCTCAGTTTTTGTCTTTTTTTGAAAAGTCAATAAAAATTATAACTAGTTTTTAAAAAGTCAACCAACTCAAACTTAAAAATTTCAACTTAAACCGTTTTACCAAACGGAGCCTAAGTTTCTAACGGAAAAGGTCACATGACCCATCACATGATTTAAATTACCCATTAAAAGACAAAAATACCCTTTATTTTATTTTGAAAAAACAATACCCAGTATACATTAATAAAAATAATAATAAATAAAAAAAGAGAATACTCAAACCCAAACCACCCCGCCCTAGTCTTTTCCGTCACCGAGCCCGCCTCTCCTGTCAATGGCGAGCTCATGCCCCCTTACTCCACCCCAACAAATAACAAGCGCCCCCCCCCCCCCCCCCCAAGGCGGCAACGAGCTCAGGCCCCCCCTAGAGGGTGGCGGGGACTCGATGTCGCAGGGGGGCTCTGGGTTGTGAGGATCTGGCCAAAGGGGTCTCTGGGTCATGCAGATCTGGCCGAATAGGATTCTTATTCGCTCGAATTTGGTTAGACGGGGCTATGGTTCCCTCGAAACTGGTCGGAGAGGGCTCTGGTTCGCTTGGATCTAGCAGGAAGGGGCTCTGGGTCACGCAAATCTGGCCGGAGGGGGCTTTGGTTCCCTCAGATCTGGCCGGAGGGGACTCTAGGTCGTGCAAATCTGGCTGGAGAGGGGTCTGATTTGCTTGGATCTAGCCAGATAAGGCTCTGGGCTGCTCGGAGTTTTTTATTTGCAGACTGAAAATATCATCCTTCCTGCATCAACCCCTACCGTCGAAGGCCGAGCTCTAACAAACCACAAGTGAAGAGAGAGAGATATGTGAGTGAGGTCGAGATCGCGAGGCTAAGATCCCGACAGCGGCGAAGTTCATGAGGCCAATATAGGTGATCGTGGATTGAGAGAGGAGAGAGAAACGATTTTTTGTCCTTATTTATGATTGTGAGTTTTTTGTTAAATTAAATTTGTTGATAGATTACTAAAATGTCATTTCATGTTAGGTTACATGTCTTATACATGATTCATTCCGATAGAATTTTAACGGTTTTGGATGGAAATAACTAAGATTGCTAACATTTGAAGAGTTTAGGGTCTTCTTATCCAAAATTAAAAAAACAGGGACCAAAACATCACATACTATTTAGTCCAATTACTCTTTTTTCCAATCTTTTCACAATTGACTTTGTTTTCAAAAAGAAAATTTTTTATACATCTAAATATCATCTTATTATCAAAATGAAAAGATTTTCTCATACAAATAAGAAAATTTTCCTTTTCGAAAATGGATATATGATCGAAATGGAGTCAAAAACTGAGATGAAAAACTTACCCCTTAATTGGATGACATGTACAATATTGAAAATTGAAAATTTTTACAAAAAAGTGTAAGCTTTGGACCTAAGAGCCAAATGTAAGCTTTATATTTGCTCTTTCCGTTAGTGAAATAGATGAAATTGTTAGTAAAATGCCTATCGAACTTCAAACATTAGTAAAATATCTCTTATTTCATATTTGGGCTTATAAGCCTCTAAATTTTAGTATATTTGTAACTTTATTTCGAAAACTTTAAAACTAATGCTTATATCTGTTAATCTTTAAATTGTTTACAAAATTATTTATATTTCGTCCCACTTAAAACTAATATATTACTTAAATTAAAATCTTTATAATAACCTTTAAATAAAAATTCAAGTGATCTAAATATAGTAGTTCCATTAATTTTTGTTTTATTTTGTTTTTTGTTTTTGTTTTTTTAGTCACTTCAATTTTAAAAACAAATATTATGAAAGCTAATAACACCGGAAAGGATAAAAAGACATAAGACAAATACATAGTAAATATGACAAAGCCTAAAAATGACTAATTTAATAAATTAAAAAATTTTATAAAAATAAAAAGAAAGGATAAAAAGACATAAGACAAACACGAAAAAGAAAGAAAAAAGATAATAAAAAATGGAAAGTTAGATCTCTTGAATTTAGCTTAATTTTTAAAACTATTTTTGTAATTTGTACAAAAATAGGAGTCAATAATGTACACTCAAAATTGCATATTTTTGTGTACATTTTAGGTTACCTCATTTGCAAATTAAGATAATTTGTCAGTTGATAGGTTCATATGATAGTATGCATCATGTATTACCTGTATAAGAGTAAGATTGCTTTCAATGCCTCCACTATATTGATATTTGGGATTCAAATGGTATGCTACAAAAATAGGAAGATCATCTACATCAGACAACATGAAGAAAAAAATTGCACATATTCGACAGTGGTTAATAGAAACAGTACATATTGCATGTAATAGATGAAATAGCATATTATCCCATCGTCCTTGTATAATATCACATACCCATTTTGATCCCTTTAGATAACCAATTTTCTCTTTCATCTTTGTCCTCATATCATAAAAGAGTGGCATGGTTGGAACAACTTCCGTGTTGACGATTCGAATGATAGCTTACAATGGTTCATAAAATGCTCACTACATAAGCAACATTATCCCAAAAATGATTATCAAGTATTCTTTTTTTCAATCTTTCTTCATGTTTGGGTCCCACTTGAGCGATCCTGTACCCATTCATCACTTGTAAATAATCTCTTCTAACTAGCCTTTTTCTTGATTAGGCAAATTAGGGCAACATAATTTGTTGCAAATCTAGTTGCCCCAGGTCTAACCAACTCTCCATTGTAGAATTCTCACATTTTTGCAAGTAAAGAACCATGATTATAAATAAAATTGATTACTTCTCTTTCATTCTTTATGACATTTGTCACACTTTCTTTTTTTCCAATATTCTCAAACATGAGATGTATACAATAAGTTACACATGGAATCCAATAAATGCTATACATGTCCATCTACTATTTTCCACCCTTCACAAATGCTGAATCACTGTCAGTCACAATCTGTACAACATTTTTCTTACTCACTTCTTCAATTACGTCCTTCAACAACATCATTATGTACTTGTGGTCCTTAATCTTGTTAGAAGCATCAACAAACTTGAGAAAAATAGTATTTCCTTTACAGTAGACCATGAAGTTGATTATCGACAACCTAATAGGACCTATTCATCCATCACGCATAATAGTGCACCCACAAGTTTTCCATTTTTCTTTAAAGCTTTCAACATGTTCTTTCATTTCCTTAAATTCTTCATCTAAGATCTTGTTATTTATCTCATAAGCTGATGGTGGAGGTACTCATCGACCTATTTATACAAATAAGAACATTATTATAATCATTTAATATAACAAATAAAACAAGTAAATTAGACAATGATAAAATTTTACCTACTTCTTGAATCCCAACAACCATGTTTTTGAAATGATGTGATGTACCTTTTGCAGCTAGAACATTGCCATAAATGAAAAAACCGCTCAACTAGCTTGTGCATCTTAGCTTTAATGGAACCTCCATGAAATAAATCTTTAATGCCCTTTTGTTTTGAACTTGAGGATTTATATAGTGAAGGTGCCAATGGACGTTGATGGTCTTCACGAACACTGTATGTATGATGGAACGAAGATTGTGGTACATTACTAGGCGTATGACCCCTTGAACTCCCTACATTCTCACATTTTCTACTATGCAGTTGTCGCTCCCTTTCCCACTCGAATTTTTTAGATGCTCGAAGAGCTTCACGATAATTATCTAGTTCGTCGGGAGGCATATTAGTTGGATACATATATAAATCTTCATCATCTGAATCATTGGACTGTTAAACTCCTAAATTTCTCCTTAGCTCTTCTCTTATATATTCAAATATAGCTTTTTTTTTTCTACTTCTTTTTTTCTTAACAATTGTACAATTTCCTTTTTTACTCAGGAGGAACATTGAGACACCGTTACTATTTTTCCTAGGATTATTTCCAGCTAAATGATACTTAAAACGGGTGATCCCTCCACTTTTCATAATATTCCCACAAAAGTTACATATGTTGTCATATTTATTACCTTCTAAAGTTGTGCAATACTGTCATGTAGGATCTTATTTACATTCACTTGTCATTCTTTATAGACTACAACAAATTACATAAATTAGTAACTTAATGCATATTAAATAAAACTTATGATAACTAACATGAAAACCAAAAGCTCTATTTTCATTACTAAATAATATTAAAATAAATTAAAAATAAATTTATTAACTTTAACTATTCTTAACTAACAACAAATCTAGCTAATTTTACTGATTAAAACAATTGATAGTGTAACATAATAAAGTTACCTGACATGTTTATAATATATACTTTTCTTGAATTCCTATTGAGAATTGGGGGTAACAACGCTTTCTTGAATATGTAAAGATAATAGGGTACAAATTGAAGAAAAAAAGATAAGAACTACAAAAAAGATTTTAGTTCTTGCAATGACCAGAGAATACAAAAGTCTGAAGCTCAAATATAAAGACTTTTTATAACGAACGATATTTTTTTAATGTTATTTTGGAATAGAGACAACAATAATTCACACTCATGCACAAATATTAAAACTTCATGTATATCTATATGAGTCTATGACATAAAGGTCTTTGTAGAAGGAAACGTGAAAAATTTCTATTCATTAAACATGACACAATGTTGAATAATAAAATATCGGGTGTAATCTTTTTTTATAATTGCTTTAGAATAGAAACAACAATAGATGAACAAATAGTAAAAAAATAAAAAATACCTCTGTATGAGTGTATGACGTAAAGGCGAAAACTTTACAGAAAGAAATGGGAAGAATCTCATGAGTATGACTTTGAGCAAGAGAAAAATTTAACGAGTAAATTGTGTCACATTGTATTCCTATGATTTTTTTAATTGTTATGGGTTAAAGACTATTACCACATGTTATTGATTTTTAAAAAAATGAAACGTACGATAAAGTTGAAATTTTTGCAAAGGTAAAAATTTTTCCTCGAGAATTTAGATATTTTGTGGAAAAAAACCAAAAATATTCTAGATATTTCAGATATTGTGGATATTTTTGAACATTGTGGATATTTTACGGATACTCCGGGAAGAAATATCCTTCTCCCCCTTATCCATGTCGAGATTTTAAAATACGGATAATGTCGTGGAAATGTCAACGATGTCGTTGACATTTTCAACCATGATTTAAATACATAATTTTCTTATAATTGATTTGATTATATTTGTTACTAAGTTAAAATTCACAATGTTAATTGTTAAGATGTTAAAGAATAAAAAAAAAATAATTTAAAATTAAAGGTGTGTTTGTTATGAAAGATGTAAGGGTGGAAAGATTGAGGTGCAAAAGTTGATGTTATTTAATTGAACCAGTTGGTAGGAGAAAGAGACCAGGGATTAAAAATCTCTTGCGACCACTCACCCAAAAAAAAAAAAAAAAAAAAAAAAAAAATCTCTTCGGACCCACAAAAAACAATCCTTACGTGAGTAGAAGGATTGGGCCGGATCTTGGGGGGGGGGGGGGGGCGAGGTTTTCTCATATTAATCTTTGTAAAGTAGGGGGTGTTTGGTGTGTAAGTTTGAGTTAAGATTTGTAAGTTTAAATAGTAAATTTTTTTGAATTTTTTTGAATTTTCAGAAAATACAAACAACTTTTTGGGGAAAAAGACAAAAAACATGATGAAAAAAGTACAGTTTAGCTTAAACTAAACATTTTGCCAAACACCCCCGTAATGAATTTACTGAATACCCTTTAACAAATTTCATTGAGTTCCATTTTCAAAAGGGCAACTTCATAATTTTACTAAAAACATTAAATCCTTCATTTTTTTTTTTAATTTCCTTCGTATATCAAACAAATAAAATAAAAAATTCTTATCATAAATTTTTTTATTATTTTATCCATTCTCTCACCATTCCATCCTCCAAACAAACGAAGATTAAGGGTCGTTTGGAGAACATTTAGAGACGATGATTTAGAGATTAGAGATGACTTGAGTTTTGAAAGTATGTATTTGGTAGAAATGAAGTGTTTGGAGTGAAAAATGATAAAAACTTCAAATATATTTGGAAAAAATTAGCAATATGGATATTGTTTTGTTTCTCTTGAAATTCTATGCAATTTAAAACAAAAATATCTCATTTTAACTTAAAACGATAAAGTGATAGACTTTTAAAATTTGAATTTTTTGAAAATATTTAGAAAAAATAAAAAGTAAACAGGAGGAAAAGGACAAAAAAAAAAAAAAAAAAAACCTTTTGGTAACGTGTTTCCAAAAGTGTCTCGAAATGGACATGAAAGTCAAGTCATACTCAAAATTAAAAGGGTAAATTATTCATTGATTTTTAAAATTTTTAATTTTGTATAATTTTGATTTTTGTTCTTTTTTTATAACTGTAATGTCCCTAAATTTTTAAAATATTGCTACAATAGTCATTTCTGTTTATATTTAAACAAAATTTGTTAGTAACTTAGTCAAAAAATAATGTTAACTAACGGATTCCGTCTAAAAATTAACACAATAACTACTATAACAATATTTTTAATAATTTATGATCATTATAATTATAAAAAAATATAAAATATTCTTAAATTATTAAAATATTATTACAATAGTTATTTTCATAATAATTACTTCGGAATGCATTAGTAATTAGTGTGACTTCGTTGTTATTATTATTATTATTATTATTATTTTTTATTTTGTGCTAATATTGGATGTTTGCGCTAGTATTGGTTGAGCATTTCCTCTAAAATATTTTACCAAACAAGTACTTTGGAAGGGAGCTTTTTACCCCAAAAAAAAAATAAAATTTTTTTTTTCCCTCTACTTTGTAAGCTCTCTAACTGTAACTAGCGTACGAGTTTACTTCGAAATTTTTGCTTCAACGAGTACGAGATTTTGCATGCAGAGACAGTAGATTGGTCCGATGTCGAAGAATGAAATCATCAAATTTTCATTTAGTAGATGCCCAAATGGGTACTAATAATTCTTTTATGAAGGTCACTCATGGTCCCCCCCCCCCTTTTATTTTTATTTTTTTTAACATCTGTCTAATCAATTTGCGTCTTTTTTCAGTCTTGACAAATTTAAGTAGATTTGAGCTCTTCAGGGGATTTGCGATTGGTCATTGGAGTCTTTTTTTTTTTTTTTTGTTTTTTTTGTTTTTTTGTTTTTGGTTTTTCCTTTGGAAAAGTTGAGGTTTGAATTTTGGGGTTTCACTTTCCTAACTATTACATGGTTGGTTTTTAGTCGCCGTGTTTGTCAAGTATTATGAGTACCCATGTGGGCATTTATAAATATTTTTCCCTTGACTGATTAAGTTTGGATGGTTTCCTTGTATTTGTTTGTACTTTACTTACTGTTGTTTATTTTATTTGTTTTGTTTTGTTTTATTTTATTGTATTTTATTTTGTGTTTTATCTCCCAAATGCAGAGTCTCCGTGGGAAAACAGAATTAGATATTGTTATTGGCTTTTGGATTTTGCTGAAGGTCAAACCCAAGACAATATTGACTTTAAATTTTCTCAACCATTTGGCATTAAAAGATAATTTCTTTCATAGACTTGATTTGTTATTTATGTTGTTGACTCGTATTTCTTTAGTTGAAGTTAGGTGTTCAGTCAACATTTCATGCTCTAGAAAACAACATTTTGTGCATGAATTTTCTTCTTTTCATTTATAATGAAGATTATATTTTATATCTAGTTTGTTCTGCTTGCAGATTCTGATCGATATCACTCTTTCTTTTTCAATTTTAAATTTATGATATGGTGCCTATGGCTCAGTTTCGAATCTGAGAGCTCCTACTCAAACCCCCACCTGCGGCGGTAGCCCCCCAACGCGTTAATATCGTCTTGCCTTTTTATATCCTCTTTATGTTGGTCAATTTAGCTATATTTCTCTAATTGTTCTAGTTGGGAAAACTTGCTCTCCATGAAAACTTTATGAAAGAGTTCTTATTTGTCATTTTCAACACATGGTCTGCAGGATTAGTTGGTGTGAATTTCTTCGAAATTTATGCATTTGATTATTATTATTTTTTGATAGTGAAAGTGTGAATAGATGTTTGAAGTAGAAGACACTTGTGAAAATTTCAAGGAACATCACTTTGGACTTGTACAAAGTAGCTTTTGAGGAATTAAGTGGGTGTATTTGAACTGAAAAAAAAGAAAAAGAAAAAGAAAGTTTGAATGATTTTAGTATTGCATATTGTCAATATTGAATAAAGTCAATATATACCTATTATCTAGATAGTCTTTGTATTTTTAAAGAACTCCCTATTGAATTTTTAATCAGAACTCAGAAACGGATATTTCTCTGTTCATAAGGAAAATAGAAGCATTTTTTTCTTACAAATTCGGTTGTGGGATTTAAATATAATTATGTAATTGATTCTCCTGTGTTGTTTAACGCACAATATGGTGTAGTAAACCGTTAACTTGACGACCACTAGCATTATGGCCTAATGGAATGAAGCTTCTTGTCGAATTTGATTGATGATACCTTGCTGAGTTTTCTTATAGCAATGGCTTAATGGAGTCTTGAGTATTCGACAATTTTTGCCTTAACGTTCTTTAATTTGCATATGATTTCATCCAATGGACTAAAGACATGTGTGTGTTTGTGTTTGGACTTTACACTGCTTTAAAAGGTTTAGACTAATCCAAGAAATAGAGTACTCCCATTGACAAACTGGAAAATAAATGTTTCTTAATGGCACGCGTGATCAGTTTTGGTTGATGTCGTTTTCTGTTCTCACCATGCCTTCTTGAATTAAAAATGGTGTCAAGGATAAAAGCTCGATGAATTTTCCATATATTGCACGAGTCAAGGTAGATTGGACATGGACAGGAGCAGAAAAGCAAAAAAGGAGAAGAGTAGGTGGCGTGGAAAGCCGAGATACCACTCTACATTACTTAACAATTAGTGAGTTTCGGAGAAAAAGAAAACTACTTGATAATGAAACCTTGCATATAACAATTGTGGTGTGAGCCGATTGTTTTCATATATTGTTTTCTAATGTGGAAACTACTGCAGAAAAACCAAGCATCCTTGACATTCAGAATGAATCTGGTTATGGATGAGATATAATATGTTAAGGTCCTTGTTTTTAGGTTTGTTGACCGTATCATTGGTGGGAAAAATGTGTAGTTTATTATATATATGCCACACGTACTTTGGTATGGATTTCTGGTACTATCCACCATTCTTCTCCCATATAAATAAGGACCTCAAAGAAGATTTCTATTGAAGCAACAAATATAAACCCGAAATGTTCAAGTTATCTACTTGCGGTTTTATGTCCGGTGACATTGTTCTGCAGCCTATGATGCTCAAAGCCAGGTACTTACAAAACACTGCTTGTGTTTTCTATTGCTTAATGTTGTCCTTCTTGGATACAAAATTTGTTGTTTGCATTACCCTTTCATAATATGTTACTGTCTTTTCATTAAACAGATTAAAGGCTCCAATGGAACAACTCGGTATGCTTACTCAGTCTCTCTCTAACGCTACTATTTCTGGCCGTTGTTTTCAGAGTGAAATATGATGTAATTAGTTCTGTTGTAAAATGACAGGCTTTTGTACAAAAGTGCCGCGTAACGTAAATTTGGAGAAATTGCAGAGTGGATATTTGTTTCCAGAGGTGCTTTGTTTTTCCTATCAATGCCTACCCCGAGTCGACTATTTTGTTTTGCTTTCTTTTTTTCTTTCCGGGTTGAGCTGTCACTCTATAACAAATTTTTTTTTCAGTGTCTTAATCTTGGTGTTATTTGCTTAGGACAAGAACACTGGATACATTATTAATTTGTTAGATTCAACCGTATGTCTATCAAATCTGCACGTAGTTTTCCTTACGGTTACCTGAAATTCTCGGTTTAAGCTCCTCTGTCTTACTGCTGTAATGGCAAGATCAGATTTCGAGACGCGAGCTTCAACACATTGAGAAGTACCCAAAGGCTAAGTTGATAAGCCTTGGGATTGGTGACACGACGAAACCAATACCACAGATCATAGCATCACAAATGGCTGATGTGAGTATTTTTGAAGCGGTTATGACTTTGTGCATATAAAAACTTGTGTCGATATTCTTTGGAGCAAAATGCCTAAGAATACCGTTATTTGCAGTATGCATTTGGCCTTTCAACAGATATTGGTTACAGTGGATATGGGCCCGAGCAAGGCAACAAGGTAATATAGTACTTCTTTCAGTTTTAATTCTCTCATGCTTATTTTCGACTTCTTGTTTGTTACAATACTAATTCTCCTTTCTATACTTTCATGAAACTCAATGCATATTTAGCTTTGATTTAAAGATATCCGCAATTGTCTATCCATTCAAGACGAGTGATTCACATGCTATTCTTCTTCTGTTTTACCGAGATTTCTTTTTGTTGATGATACATATAAAACTTACATGAAGTTGGACATTTTATTAGTCTTCAATCAGATTAACTCTCTGTCTGCATCATAGGCATTACGGAAGGCAATTGCTGAAGTATTTTACAAAAATGAGCTGGTAAAAGACACAGAAGTTTTCATATCAGACGGCTCACAGTGTGATATCACTCGCCTTCAGGTAATCATCAATCCATGTGCCGATAATGCTTTCCCTTTTTATTTACCTCACTCTCTCAAATCCGTCGTATTTCTTATTTTCTTTCTCTTAACATAGTTGTCTTTTTTTCCCCTGAATCTACAGTTACTTCTTGGTTCCGATGTGACAATAGCTGTGCAGGATCCATCCTTTCCGGTAAAATTGACAGTTTCGTTTCTTTTAGCATGTATTAACTCATTTATTTTCTCTAATTGTCATGTTTTCTGCTCTTCCTCTCTTTATATACCTGACACGAGAGTTTCTTGGCAATGAAATGAACCCAATCTTCTAGGACAGCCAAATACTATTCGGCACCATATAGCAACTTGGTTGCTCCATTCCTTCTCTGTTTATCTGCGGCTATAAGAACTTTTGTAACTTTCTTTAAGAGACTAAAAATGTTTGTTATATGAGGACGCCTCGCTCGACATCGCGTTTATATTACATGTGTACCGTGCCACAAGTTATTGAATAATTTTCATAAATTTCTCTAGAAGTAAAGAATCAGCTATTTGAAAACATGTGGAATCTAAGATTCCCATGTTTCAATGGCATTGAAGTCAAGTAGTTTCTGCACCATCTCAGTAATTCCTACCCTTTTAATCTTCGATTTATTTATTGTTTATAAGTTTTTGTAACAGGCTTACATAGATTCAAGTGTCATAATCGGTCAGGCCGGTAATTTTGAAGACAGTGCCAAGAAGTATCAGAGCATCGAGTACATGAACTGCGGGCCTCATAACAATTTCTTTCCCGACTTGTCAACAATTTCTAGGGCAGATATTATCTTCTTTTGCTCTCCAAACAATCCAACCGGTCATGCGGCAACAAGGAAACAATTAACGGATCTTGTCGAATTCGCAAGAGACAATGGCTCAATTATTATTTTTGATTCTGCTTATGCAACTTATATCAAGGACGATAGTCCTCGTTCAATTTTTGAAATTCCCGGTGCTAGAAAGGCAAGTATCCCAATGACTTTTTTTTTTAGGTAGTTATGATAAATTTCACTTCAACAGCAACATTGTTTTAGTATCTTTGGCTTTCTGTAATAATGAATAGTGACTTCTTTTTAGGTGGCAATCGAAGTATCATCCTTCTCCAAATTTGCAGGCTTCACCGGCATTCGTCTTGGTTGGACAGTTGTCCCCGAGGAACTCTTGTATTCGAATGGTTTTCCTGTCATCCATGATTTCAATCGCATCGTGTGCACTTGCTTTAATGGAGCATCCAGTATAGCTCAAGCTGGCGGGTTGGCATGCCTTTCTTCCGAGGGTTTTTGCGGTAAGTTTAAAATTCCTGATCAGTTAGTGAAGGTACTTTTGAGGAAGAGTAGAAACTATTAGCGTTCAATTTTAATGTCATAACTCATAACCTTTGGTTCATATCATTTTCCATTTCCCAGAAAATCTAAAATTTAGGTGATATTTATAGCCCCGGTTTGGATCATAGGTTCCAACCCACAATTCAATTTTTTTTTTTTTAATAATGTTTTCTCTCGCAAAAATTTGAATTTATTGTTTAAACCTATGAACGAAAAGGGCCAATAGTTTGTATATGCAGAAATCTTGGGTTTGGGCTTAGATTTTTTTTTCCTCACCGGACTGCATTTTTCTCCGCATATTCTAAAACTTGGCGTGTTCAAGTGGTAACTTTAGTTGTCACATTGTTAACCCTAGTAAGAGTAGAGTAAATCATGATTACTCAAAGAATTCAACGATGTTTCAGGCCGTGCAATCTGTGCTTGACTACTACATGGGGAATGCGAAGATATTGGTAGAGACTTTCGCTTCTCTCGGTCTAAAGACCTACGGGGGAACAAACGCTCCCTACATTTGGGTGCATTTTCCCGGCTCAAAATCTTGGGAAGTGTTCTCCAATATTCTTGAGAAGGCACACATAATTACAGTTCCGGGTTGTGGATTTGGTCCAGGTGGTGAGGAGTACATAAGGGTTGGCGCTTTCGGCCATAGAGATACTACCCTTGAGGCGTCCCGGAGGCTGAAAATCCTTTTTTCCTAGTGAAAAGACTTTCCTGTCATTTGCTTAGCTGTTTGAAAAACAGACTTGATAAAGGCTAAAGTGGGTTTTGGACAGTTTCCTTTTTTTTTTGTCCTTTCTTTTTTTTTTTTTTTTTTTGAGTTATTAAAGGTCAAGTTGAAACAGGCTTTCTTTCCAGGGAGAAATAGCTTGTAGCTTATCTTATGTGGGGAAGTAACTATGTACTAAATAATGACACACTTGTAACAAAGTTCCAATAACAAGAGTTTGAGCATGCTCTGCGTGTCATTGTCATCCAACCATCACCGTTTATTTTATTTATCCAATCTAGTGCTGTAAATATGGGCCGTCAGATCCAACCTATATGGGTTGAAACACATATATGGGTCGGGTTGGCCTGACCCATATAAGAAAGCATGTCGGGTTGTGGCAGCCGACAAGGAAAAGGGGCCTACCCAGTTGGCATGGGCGGGGACAAGCCAACCTGTATATTTATAGGGGAATAGTGTTTTTTATATGTAATTAAAAAAAAAAATACATAATAAGTGTTTATGCGGGGCAGCCTAAACCTTGGTCTAACCTGACATGGTTGTTAGGGTCTGTCAATCTGGTCCATACTCGTTTAATCTGACTCATATTTATAGTTCTAATCCAATCTAAAGATCCATCATCTGTTCTTAAATGCACCACGAATGACGAGCACATGATAAGATGAGCAAAAGATGGAGAACTTTAGGTGGACATCTCTAAGTCACTACCAATAATAATATCACAACACTTTATGTATACCTAACATTAACAGTCATTCACTCACTCACTGGCTTAAATCTTGAATATTTGTTTTCAATAATGAAATTATTTTGCAGGTTTTAGTACTCGTGCCAATGAATTTCCGTGGTTTGATGCTTTCATCCTTATTTTTTGGTTAACAATGTAATCCCTGCATTTGTAAAAGACTAACAATTAACTCTGATGATTAACAGGAGATGAATTTTGGGGAATTTTCTGATTAGTTTAGGGACTTAATTCCAACAAAATTAAAATTGGGGACAATAAATGTTGAATACATGAATTTATCCAAAGATACATTGTTAAGATTAAACTTAGTTTAATTAGTTAAAGGCAATGTTTAGGTTACACTATAATCATTTAAATTATAATCTCATATTATGCATTTTTATAAAATCACACTTACAATTTTTTTTAATCACTAATGTAATAATTAGTTGATTGTAATACAACATTTTTTAGTAATAAATATTCCCATTTTTTTTTTTTGAACTTGTGATGGGTGGATTTGAATACTGCATCTTATGGTGAACTTAGGTACTGTGAAATTACCGTTGCCCTATACCTACAATCCATAATAAATATTCTTTACGTTAATAGTTTAAATAATACCATATTATACAAATTATCACGTAAAATTATATATAAATCATCTAATTATTATAAGACTATAAATAAAAAGTTACAACTGTGAAATTAGCCGGACATTTTCTCAAATTATATTATAGGGTTAATTTAATAAATAGCTCATGAATTATATATCCACTCTTTATGTTGGCCCCTTACTTTTGATTTTATACATCATAAAAAAACTATACTTTAATAATAAAAAAATATATATATATATATATATATATATATATATACAATGCAAACTTTACATTATAGAGCTATTCTGGTTGTATGATTTCCCTACAAAAAATATTTAGTTACGGTTTTAGCCTTAGTTAAAGCTTATGCGATATGAAAGTGTTTAATTTTCCTTTAATTTTTGACAAAATTTCGATACATGGGCCGTTTTCATAACAATACAAAAGTCTAAAGTAATGTGACATATAAAATTAAAAGTCAATGATTAACTTTACACTGAAAATAAAAATAATATTTATATATATATAGACCTGGGAATTTGGGCCAGGCCAAACGGGCTGGCCCACGGCTCGTAATTTAGGCCCGGTCGGTGGCCCGACCGGGGCCCGAATATTTAAGCCCAATGGGCCGGCCCAGCTCGTCCGTTATTTAAAAAATAATTTTTTTTAATTTCAATTTTATATTTTCTTTTTTGTATCCTTATTTTTTTTAATAAAATTTATAATTTATATTATGTGCTTAATTTATTTTTCAATTTAGTAATATTTAATCAAAAATAACTACTAAGCAAACACTGATAAATAATTATAATATTAAACAACTAAAATTAAAAGTTTAATTATAATATTAAGTTAACTAACTAACTAATATTATAATTATTAAGTACTAACTAAGCAATTATAATATAAATATAAATATAAAAATTAATAGAAATAGTATAATAAATTTTTTTTCACAAAGTATAATTTTTTTTTATCTAAGATAAAATATTAAGATAAATTATTAAATTATAAAAAATATACAAATTTATTCAAAAATTACAAATAAAAAATAAAATTAAATAAAAATTTTAAAAAGTGGGTTAGGCTCGGCTCGCACTTATATTTTCAAATATTCGGCCCGGTCCGGCCCGAATTTTTGAAATAGCCCATTGGGCTCGGGCCGGACGGCCCGAATTCCCAGCACTATATATATAAATATATATAAGAATAGTCTTAAATTCAGTATCTGATGTTATCCGATAATGTGAATTTTAATTACTGTAAATGTGAATTTCAGTTATTAGGAATGTGAATTCATGCAAAAGGAAAATATAGCTAAAGTGAATGTGAATTCCTCTTATTTTACATTTTCTTCCATATGAATTCATATTTATAATAACTAAAATTTATATCAGATATCATTAGATACTAGATTTTAAACTTTACCGTGTGTGTGTATATATGTGTGTGTGTGTGTGTGTATATATATATATATATATGCTAAAAGCAACTTCAAAAGCAGTATCTTGTTTTATCCCATTCCAATGGAGCTAATCAATGGTGGGCCACCCTTGCCATTGCCGTTTCTTTTATTTCCATTGACAAAAAAGACGTGAATTAAGCAGACTTTATAAAAAGAAAAAGAAATGTAAAATCAAAGAAATAGAAAAAATACTTTCAACAAAGGAAAAAAATTGAAATAATCGCACCTGGTAAGTAATAACGTGTGGTAGAATCCACGGTATTTCTTTGGAAAAGTCTTCGTTGACCATCAGCGAGCTAAAATATGAGTCGGCCACCTCACATCTCAATCTTCTACGAGATAAATTAATGAAAGGTTAATTATAACAAATCAAAGATAAAGTTATTCTAGATTATTTTATGAATTGTCTTTCTATTGTATGTATTACCTACCGGTAATAATGATTTCGACCATTTGATATGATTTATCACATCAAAACGAATATATACGTGTGTGTATATATATATATTATATATAAAGCGATCTTCTCTAATATATATATATATATATATATATATCTATCTATCTGATACTGTTAAGTAATGCAAATATTAGTTGGATATTTTTTTAAGGTATAAATTTCACCGAGTTATATCATTAATATCAACATACTTTCTAAACTTTGATATACACTAATTGTGTCCCTTATTATAATTCATCTTTATATTCTTCTTCAGAACTTTGAAACTTTCAAACGTGCTATTTTTTAAAATGGAATAGTATATATGACGTATATTAATAGTGCAAACTCTTCCCTTAACTAATTAAATTGAATTTTTCACTTCTTTTTTTGTTTAATCATTTTTTTTTTTTTGTTGTTTCTAAGAAACTAGGAATTCCTTAAACCAAGGACAAAACAGGTATGTTTCAATGTTAAGGAGATATATTAGCACTAATGACATAATTTAAAGAGAATTAGTAAAATTTTTCCATTTTTCAATATCTAATATAGAATTCTCCATACAAGTTTAGAAAAATTAGATAAATATACAATTTTAAAATAATTAATTAAAAAAAATTTTATTTAAGAAAATAACCGATGATCATTAAAATATTGATTGATGAAATTCGGCCAATCAATAATAATTTATCAATTATTAGTATTATGGTCAATCATTGATGGAGAATTTTTGAAAATTGATTTATCATTTTATAAAAAAGAATGATCTTTTTTTTTAATTTAAAAATTGTCGGCCGTTTTTCTTTAAATAAAAGTTTGAAAATGAAAATTTACAGGCCATTGTAGGTTTCTTTAGCATATACGTCTCTGTATCTTTTCATTGATTAGGTTTCAATTTCCGTTATATATTTGGTCACGTTCTATGCTCCTAGTCAATTTTCTCTGTCCTTATTTTTGCCAATCACATTAATTTTTGTTCATGTTTTTGTTATTGTAATACTTTCAGTTTCATATTGTTTGACAATTATTTTAACTAATTATGGTTATTCCGACATATTGTCTGACTAATTATTTTCACAATTAATTTTAAATCCAAAATCTATGCATCTCCTTCCCAATAAAATCTTTGCCGATTTTAAGGAGAGACATGAAAATTAGAGAATGAGTAAAATTTTGTGCTTATCATTGTAAATTTTAAAACTAAGAGTCCAATTTTTGGGTTTCAGAGAAAAAAAGAAAACTATTGCAATTACTACATATTTGTAAACTTATCATGACTTTTTTTTTTTTTTTTTTTTTTTGCATGCAATGTTACATTCCTTCTCATCTTTGACTCCCTTCATAATAAAGTCTTTTATTTTTTAAGAAAAAAAATCAATTTCATTAAACAACCAACATAAAATTAGCCAATTACGATCCTACGATAATTATTAATAGTAGTTATAATAATTAACAAAATTAAAGATGAGACGTTATTTGGCAAAAAGAAAAAAAAAAAAGCACTATTATTTGGCTTTTGTTTTCTATTCTAATTTTTTTTAGTACAACACAATGTGTTAAAAGTTTATAATTATTATTATCTTAAATAAATCATAACCACAAAATATCTATTACAATTTTATTAGAAAATATTTATAAATGAGTGTTATCTTTTTTTTTTTAATTATATATGAGGAATAAAGTAAAGCTCAGGGCTTGATTATTCCCATACTCTAAATTTTAGAAAGTAAATGTATTTAAGAACTTTATCCAATGAGAAGCTAGCATCACGTTAAATTAGAAGAGGAAAAAAAAAAAAGAGGAAATATATCTTATTTCAAAAAAATAAAATGAAAATTAAAGGACAAGAATTGATGAATAAATGTAACATAATTATTCCTAGACAATTGGCAGAAACACATTATAATTTAGCCATAATCATAATTTTCAATGGTGATTATCAGAGATATTGTATGTCAGAACGATAATTTTTACTTGTAATAACTGTGACCCTAGTAATGGTTTTTGAGCTTACAACTTTGGGGCATTTTCAACAAATTAATGATGTGAGACTCACAAAATCTGATGTGGCTATGTTATAAAAGAAAGTATTGAGTAATGATGAGGTTTGAAATAAAAATTTTGAAAAGTGTTATCATTGAAATTAAAAAAGAAGAGAAATTGGTGTTAGGAAGCTGACTATTTTGGTAATGCACATGTTTGGAACCACAAAATCTAATGTGGTAATACTAGAATATATATATATATATATATATATATATATATATATATATATTGAAAAGTGATGCTAGGTTTGAAATAAAAGTTAAGCCGTAGAGCAAATGCATTGCCCAACCCGTCGTGGTTCACGCCCAAAGCTGCTCTGCCTCATCCCTCAATGTGTCATCTTCTGTATCGTCCTAACCTATCATCATGTCACCGTTTTACGCTCCAGCTTGTTATCTTGTCGTTGTTCTGCACTTGAGCCCGTTGAGCACCCCACCAAGCAATCTGAAAACGGTTTTTGTTTTTTATTTAATTTTTTATTTATTTTTGTTAGATTTGGACTAGAATTTCAAATGATTAATTTGAGAATATGTTTTTTTTTTTTTTTTTTTTTTTTATGTTAGAATTGCTTTGAATCTGACCTTCAGAAAAGTGGTCTAATTTTGTCTTTTTATGTTTATGTGACGTAAATTTGTGAGTTTGGAGAAGGCCTCGTTTTGAATAATCTGAAAATGTGTGATATTTGTTAGAATTTATTGGAATTTGATATTGATAATGTAGTCTTATTTTGTGAAAATATGTCAAAAAATTTTTTTTTAGAATCTTTTTGAATTTGATTATCTTATCAAGAGTAAGATGATAATTTTCTTAATACATGCAACTTTTTAGAGTCGAAAATGTGAATCCAAATATTTTGGGGATAACTGACGAGTTTTAGATTTGTTGTATATTGAACAACTAGTAAGTAAACTCTTATCAACCTATAAGAGGTGAGGAAGATATATATATATATATATATATATATATATGAAATACAAAACGTTAAAGAGAGTACCATGGATTCAAGTTTATATGTGGATGGTGTAGAAGAAGATGAAGATAAGGACGACAACTCTAATAGGTTAATTAGAGGAGGAGTGAGAATGGAAAACAATCTCTATGTATATATATATATATATATGAAATACAAAACGTTAAAGAGAGTACCATGGATTCAAGTTTATATGTGGATGGTGTAGAAGAAGATGAAGATAAGGACGACAACTCTAATAGGTTAATTAGAGGAGGAGTGAGAATGGAAAACAATCTCTATGATACAGAAGACACATGATAATTATGACTTATTTTTGGATAATGACATTATATCTATATCTTCTTATTACGATTTATTTGGACTATCTAATTAGTATCTTCTTATTATCACTTATTTACGCCATGTGATTGTTGTGGCCATTTTCGAATTTATGTGATTGTCCCTTTTTTATTTTTATTTTTATTTTTTAGTATTTTGAGAAGATATGTAGTGGTCCTGTTGGTATTTTGTTTTAGATGACAATTGTGTTTTTGGATGCTCTTGGCATAGTTTTGTTTGCTTTACAAATATATATACCATTAAATTTATTTATTTTTTAATATGTCTCTACAAAGTGTAAATTCTCCATCAAAATTTAGAAGGGAGCTTTGTAAAAATTAAGAAGAATCAAATTTTCTTTTATTTACTAGAGTGCAAATTATGATTAAAAAAATAAAACTTATTTTTTGATTTTAAATAAGGGTAAGCAAAAACATTAGTTTATAACTCAAAATGTGACTGAACGTGGTTTTTCAGTGTAAAGAGGGATATTTATGATATTTTTAATTAAATATTTAATCAAACTCACGGTCAAATAACATAGAAAATGTCACTATGATTTTTTTTTTAAATCAAGGGTGCTAAAGTTATTATTTTTCCCATCACAATTTCTTTATAAAAATACAAAACCACTATAAGATAACGTGTATTTTAAAAACAAATGGCCAACAACCTGCGACTACGATACCAGGGAAATGGTTGAGAAATGGCGAGAGCACAAAGTCAAAATACATGCTGTCGTAGGTGATACCGCCTCCTTTCAGCACGTGGATTTCTTCGGCGTTATCTGTTCCCGTCCCTATATATATGCTCACCATGAATTTGGAAATGTAAACCAAATTAAAAAATTAAACAAAAAAATTCTTCCAGAAGAACAGAAAAGAAAAGAAAAGAAAAGATTGGTGGAAAAATGGCGACACCCGGCGGAATCCAAGATTCGGGAACCAGAACGATCTCCACATCCAAAACCTCGCCCGCTTCGCCGTCGACGAGCACAACAAAAAAGAGGTTTTTTTTTTTTTTGAATTGTTTGGAATTCAAGATCGATTCGATTTGAACTGATGATGAGGTTTGGTGTTTGCTTATTTTTGCGAAGAACACGCTTCTGCAATTCGTGGGGGTGGTGAAGGTCAAACAGCAAGTGGTTGCTGGTACGATGTACTACATAACGTTGGAGGTTCTGGACGGCGACGAGAAGAAGCTGTACGAGGCGAAGATTTGGGAGAAGCTATGGATGGACTTCAAGGAGGTTCAGGAATTCAAGCCTCTTGTGGTCGACGCTTCTGCCGAGTCCAGTGCATAAATCTTTATCTTAATCGAGGTAATTATATCTATTTCTAAGTGTGAATATTATGAGTCATAACTCTGTTTATATATTTATATATATAATATGTATGTATGTATGTATTTATAGGTTGTTGTTTTCTGTGTTGTTTGGTTGGTTATGTTTTGTTTGATAGCTGGGGAAAAAAAAATTCTAGTAGAATTAAATTAATAAAAGAAAATAAATAAATAAATAAAAGAAGAAGACGATCTATACCTGAAACAATTAGGATCATTCTTACTTTATCTCGTGATTTGAAAGTAGTGCTAAAATTTTAGTTAAAAATATACTGATAAATATGTATTTTCGTTAAGAACAAGAGGAAAAAGATTGTATGACTATACTTAATCCTCTTTTTCCGTCTATTTTTAACATAAATCCTATATGGTGGGTAGTTCAATAATGATCCTAAAGTTCAATTGCACGGGTGAAAATAACCAAAATTTTTTCTTTTTTGGATATGATTATAAATATTAGGAATCGTAATTTATAACCAAAACCTTTCGTGGTTTTAGAATTAGAATGCTGCATTTTATCCTACGCTTTCAAAAAATATTGTGTTTGTCCCCTTCGTTTTACAAATTGTGTTAAAAATTTCTCCATAGCGTATCTATAAGAGAGGTTTTAACACGATTTCTGGAGAGTATCTATTTGTAAAACTTAAGGGATAAAACTATTTGTGTAGTATTTTGATAAATAACAGGAAAGGTTTCGTTAGAAATGGTAAATATTACAACTCATAGTCTTGGCTTTTAATATTCATGTTAGGAACAAAAGGATTTTGAAACTTTTGACACCCCGGTTTTGATCTCTCCTAAGAGAAAGAAACTCGCCCCGCCGTCCCCATTTCCCTCACCTAGCTGATCCATCACTCTCTCCTTCCTGTTTTATCTCCTTCCTACCAAACACACCCTTAAGTTCCATGGTTTGTACTAACAGGTACTGTACCTTTCACCAGTGTCATTACCACAAGCTTACATATTCTAGACATTCTTAATTGGTTTCTTGCAAGTTTACCATCTCATTGCTATCTCATTTTTGAACTAGTAAATATATCATTGCAATGCTGAGGCTAATCTACATACGACGGAAAACTGTATCTTATAAGCTCATGATGTTGTGATATTTCGATAGAAGGCTTGATGTCTTTGAGATGGATGAAATTTTATTTCTCCCGAAAAATTCGAACGAAACACCGTAGATTATGCCTTCTTGGATATCATTTTTGTAAGTTTATAAGCTCATTCACCATTGTACATGATGCTAATGGGGTTTCTGCTGTGAATTTCAGGTGACGAGTGTGAGTGCGAATAAAACATAAAATTCCTAAGCTTGGTTGAAGTCTTCACGCAAGTCCATGCTAGATAAATGGAGCCAAATACTTCTCCCAAGCTTATTATATTTACCCTTGTGTATTATGTAAAACGTGTGATTTAGTGTTTTTAAACGATGTTAAGACTTTGTTGAACTTTTAATACTATGGCGTACATTCTAAGGTTACTTTTCTTACAAATTTGTGTTGTTTGAAAAACTTTTGTTATCTAAAGTCCTATGAGTTATTGACGCGAGTCGTTTAATTTATTATGGGCCCAAACGATGTATTCATAAATTGATGGGATATAAAGGGAAAAAAAAATTAAAATAAAAAATTAAAAAGGGTTGTCTCTAGGGAAAGGAATGGATAAGTGATAATCTCGTTTGAACGTTCAAAAAAGGAAAAGGAAAACAAATTAGCGGATCAATAAATCGGTTTTGTGCATTTTGTGCTAATAAAAAAAAATAAAGAAAAAAGAAAAAAGAAAAAAGATAAAGCTATTGTGAAAGGAGGGGGAGTACAATAATTACAGAGCCTCTTAATAGGAGCGGGCTTAATAATTTATGCAATCCTTTAGACCCGCTGGGGTTAGCGAGTGGAAGGATTTGAATAGCAACTCCGAGGTTTGAAATTTAGTAGTGTTATCGTTTCTCTTTGATAAATCGGAGCCATAGGTCCCCATGTGGTAAAGACAGAAAATGCAATCAGGCAAAGCAAGCAAACGGAGAACCAGGTGATCCTCTTTGAAGTCTTTAGGGCCAACCAAAGGGAAGGAAAAAAAAAAAATCTTTGAAGATTATTCTTATCCTTTTTTTTTCTTCATCCAAAGTTTCGTCCAAAATTGCTTTAAAACGAATTTTTTGTTGTTGTTGTTGTTTTGTTTTTTTTTTTTTGGATTGAAAGTCCGGTCTCAAAATGACAAAATGGTAATGGAGTTTAACACGGTATTTGCTCTGTGTGTTTTGGAAAGGCATGACAGTCGTGTTGTTGCAGCTTTCAAAGTCATTTACATGAAACAAATTCTACATAACGTCTTCTATTTGCTTGTAGAGAGTAGGGACCTCTTTCTCGTTCATCAATTCGCCTCCGCTCTATTGAAAGGTCTCCTTTTCCACGGCGGTTTTGTTAACAACAAAATCCAATGTTTAAACTGTGGAGTTTAAACTTATTTTAAATCGCTTAAGCAATTTGGCAACAGTTACTCACGTGAGAGATTTAGGGTATGAATGCTATCCAATACTTTTGTTGCTGAAAACTTGGAAAAAGATGCACAAATTCTAGGACTTTCAAAAGCCCCATACCAAAAATGAGTTTCTTTTTCTCTAATTTTTTTTCCCTTTGTTACATGGCAACATTTACAAGATCCTTTTAGAGAAAGCCAAAAACTAAAAGATTTTCTAATCCCTAACTAATACCTAAAAATGGTGTTTCTTTTCTTCACCTGCTCTGTCCAACCAAATGTCCTAACAAATGTCATCCCTACATCTTTACTGTCCTATATCATCAACAAAAGAACGAATACCTATTAGACGTTAGCCATAATTCGGTCTATTAACCTTCTTCATCATAATCTTCCTCATCTTCAGCTATTTTCCGATTTAAGTTGGCAAGTGCAAGTTGCACAGGATCAGTGAATATCGCTCCTTCGGGAGCCCCCAAAGACCAACCGGGGTATTCCTCGTGCATCATTTCGGGCGTAGTCTGTGCAGATGAACGAGGAGGAGCAAAGGCTGAGGCCGATGTTGAGGCCCCATCCTCATCAAGGCACACATTCAAGTCAAAGTTTCGAACACGAGTTTCAGCATTTCTCTGACCTGTACTACTCTCCTTTGGTGTTCCAGGCTCTGCCATATCATCAAGAGGTTCGAGGTTTTGATCATTAAGCTCGTTGTGCCTGGAAATATCTGCATCCTCTTCAAACTTGACATGATGTGTAGCTGTCTCCCTATCTACCAGTCGGGGTCGTCCGCGACCTCGTCCTCTGCCCCTACCCCGTCCTCTGCCGCTGCCACTACCATGGCCAGCCTCATTCTGCACTCAGTATATAACAGTTTAGCATCCCAAAGTAATCTCGTTATAAAAGACATAAGTTGTTGTGGACGAAAAGGTCCAAAACCAACAAGAGGGGTAATTTCAAGGAAAGCTGGAAATAAGAAATAAAAAACGATAGGACATCAGTCTGACTTAAAAATAGAAGACACTTAGAACTTAGATAAGTTTAGAAGTATACACGATGGTTTCGAGAAAGACCCCAAATGCTGCAACATTTAGAAACTGATATATTCTACACATACACACTTTCCTAACCTGTTGGTCTCAGTATTTTTGCCTCTCACCGTTTAATCCAGAAACTAGATATAAGTTAGTTTATGTTTGGTTACTGACTAAATTGAAATACCTAAAGTTCAAAGGCCATCGGAGTTTCAAATTAACAGTGCCATAGGAATTTATACGAAGTGAAACAGTGTAATTATATGGACAGCAACACGGCAGAAAGACCACCATAACATGAACTAATTGTCACCACTACAAGACGGACTATGCAAACCTGAGTACTAAAGCCACAGTTTGAAATATTACCACTTTACTCCTCTTGGACTCCTCGTCACTATCATTGTCCTCGCCATCAACAACTCTCCTGAAAGATCATAGAAATTTTAATGCATCACAAGTTATGATAAAGCTCAGTTTTCTTGGCCATGAACAAGAAGATTAAAGTTCACATTTACAGACCTTCTTTTGGCAACAGATCGATCCTCACCCGGAGCATCAGACCCACCAAACTCAGGAACCTTACTGACAGTGTCCTTCAGAAAGTCAAAAACATTGAAGGTATGCACGCACTGCTTTCTGCACATTCAACCAATTTAAAGCACCCATGTGAAACGTTCTCTCTTTAAACAAGGTCTTAAACAAGTGCTTAAACAAAATCACCAGACAAAAATAATAATTGAGTGAATCACCACTATAAGAATTCAGGCGTATGGAAGAAAGAGATAAAATTCTTATCAAACATTAAAAGATTATATCTTGAATAGAAAGACCCATATCAGACTAAGAAATTGGTTAAGTACGATTTTACTTACAAATGCTGAGAATTCATCGTCTTTGCTCCTCTCTTCTGAGTTATATCATACGTACGGTCACAAAGATCTTGTAGAAATAGTTCCAAAGCTTTAGCTGCATGGCAAATACAGACAGCGGTAACTATAGGGGGAAAAATAGCTATGACAACAAGAACAACAAGTAGAACAAATGACACTTCTGAAAGAGTAAATAAAACCACTTGTTACGACCAAAAAGAATTCGTTGAAATAAGATCTCTATACAATGTACTTAAACCAAACTTACAAACTAGAAGAGGAACAGCCATAGCAATCTTTCCAATGTCCTCATCTGCTTGCATAATCTTCTTGATCCGAGCCTAAAAAAGAATTGATATGAGGTGGAGTCAAATATTCAAGTAACAGAAATAATAGAAAGAAAATTATTTGCCCCTCGACCCAACACTGAAAAAGTATCATAATACATAACAGCTTATTCTTGACCAAAAATAAAGAAAAGATACTATTTAGAAAAGGAAAGGAAACCAAAGCCGAGTATTAACATTTGATGCAAGTACGACCCGTTCCGAAGCACTTTTCTTCTGTTTTATTACATTTTACGTACTGAGCCCGAGTCACACAAAAAAACAAAAACAAATAAAAAGGAAAAACAAGGGAGAAAAGTTTTGGAAACAAGAAAAGATAAACGAAAGTTTTTATTACATGTTTTAGGAAAATTACTGAATAGCCTGACTTACAAAAGGCACAAAACATGCTGGCTTGAGCCAGAAACTCCCATATGGCAGTGGGGCCCTATGACGGTCCTAGTTAAGCTGAGAGAAATACGTTATTATCTATAGAAATACAATTGACCACCTACTCAAGAAGAAAGAGAGAGAAAGATACAACCCTCAATACTTTACCTAAAGTACGATAACAATCCACAGAATTGTAACGGCAACAGACTCATACGTTATTGTCAAGAGATTCTCAAAAAGAACGTTTTCACGGACAAACTAGACACAGCCCTGCATTTTTTTTTCTCTCCATTTACACAAACTCGTATGTTATAGTTGAGTGAGGATAATGCAAGATAAATTAAACTTCACGCAATAAGCTTGTTTTCTATTATAATGTGCAACAAAAATAAACAGGGAACACACAAAACCATTCATAAGGGAACAATTCAATGAGAAATATTACAGATTGAAAAGCACATGCAAGTACCTTAAAAATAATTGAGAGAGAGAGAGAGAGAGGACATGCAAGATCCACAATTAGATAAACGGTCTGCACTAGAAGAGGTGTTTCCTCGCTAAATAATCAATAATCTAGAGAGAAGATGATATGCAACAAAACTGTTCAAAGCTTAGTCCAGGTTTGAAGTTACAGTTCCATCACAATAGTTACAAATGGTCCATTGTTGAAATCTATCAGAAAGTGGTTCAAAAAAGTGAGAAAATAAATTTAAGCTAGGGGTCCTGGAGATTTTTCCTCCTGCAGAACAGCAAAAAGGATCAAACACACTGCAGGGCAAGCCATGTTCATGGTAAGATAAAGGACTGTACCTATATTTATAAGTTTTATATGAATATACTCTATCTAGATTCACATATAATAAACATACTTGCTTACTCAAAGAAAAGCACAGATAAAATAAAAATAATAATAAAAAAAAGAATAAGACTTCTCTTTAAACAGGGAAAGTTCTCTTAAATCAAAAAAAGAAAGAAAAAAAAAAGAAGCATGTTTTGCAAGGAGGAAGAGTTCCCCATAAACAGAGCAAATAACTCAATCCTCCATAGAGAAAAGCTATTGATTTTCAAAAACTCGTATAGACTAATAAATAGAAGTCTTATCCAATTAAACTAGTCAAACGGCCAACAAATGGTGAGAAAGAGAAGGGAGAAATGGAGTTTTAAACCTAACAGCCTCACCGCACATTAGCGGCCATAAGGGCTGTATGTTCTGCTACAACATCTAATAGAAATCTTGAACGTTCTATAAACTAGTACAATCGACTTGTCAACAAACGACAACCTTCTTTTAGATTTCAGTCCCTCTTGAAAAGAAAAGCAACCTAAAGTGGGCAACCCTTAAAGCTAATTACATAATTGCGCAATCAAGCAATAGATTTAGATTTCCCCAACATGGTCTGGGTTCAGTTCTCAGAGTTACCTACATAATGAATAACCACAAGTTTCATGGTTGCTCAATCTGCCTGACAAGGTTTTCGGTTCAAGTTAGTCCTATTGCATTGGACAAACATATGGACAATCCGCTTAGTGAGAGATCAACTATCCATGATTATCCCGAGTGGGCCACCCTCTATCCCTATAACCTTTCTTTTTCTTTAGAACCAAAAAAAAAACAAAAAACAAAAAACAAAAAAAAACATGGTTTTCATGATTTCTAAAGATTGTAAGGTATTTCTGGTTGAATAATAAGTAAATGTTGTTGCCAAAAATGTTATCTATTTATTTGTTTATTTTTCATAACACAGTTGAAGGTTAAAACTTAAACCTAGTAACTAGAGAAAAGACACTCTTTCAAGAAAGCGGTAAAGGTACAGCTATAAAAATTGACAAACATGGGCAAAAGTACAGCCATAGAAGTTTGACAAAAACTATCAAATCAAGAAAACGGAAAAAAAAAAAAAAAAAAAGAGCCCTTTCCTCAAGTGGAAACTTCTATGGCTTCCCCTGAACTAAACATGCATAGAGTAAACAAAGATAGTTAAAAGTTCAAACCCAAAGACCCCTCATAACCTTGAAACACAAAACAAGCCCCAAAAACCCAAAAGGGGATTCTTGTCATGCCTTGGTATTTTATTTTCACTCATTCACAATACAAAAAAAAAAAAAAAAAAAAAAAAAAAAAAAAAAAAAAGAGAGAGAGAGAGAAAGAAACCCAGTAAAAAAAAAAAAAAAACAAAAAACATAAACTTGGAACAAAAAACAATAAAGAAAAGAAAAACTTACCGCTGGGAAGCGGGTGTCGAGCTTCTTCCTCATGTTGTCAAACTCTGACCATGAAAATGAAACAAAAGAAAACGAAAAAGGAAAAGAAAAAGAAAGAAGCTCTAACTTCAAAAACCCTAAAAAAATTCAAAGTCCTTCCTCAGCTCTGAAAATCCCAGACGACGCCTCTATGTGCGCATGAATATGTATATATATATATATATATATGAGTGTATACTGTATACATATATGGAAGGATTCGCTTGCGCTCTGTTTCTCTATTTTTCTTTTTTTTTTTTCTTTTCTTTTTTTTGGGGGGGCGGGGGGATTAAAACCGTTTGTTGTTTGAGGGACAACCCACTAAGCTAGAGACGTGCCACGACACTCTCGCCTACTTCCTCACTCACTCTCTCTCTCTTCTTTCTCTCTCTCCCCCCTTTTTCCTTTCTCTCTCCTCTTTATTTATTTTTGTCTCATTTTCCCCTCTCTCTCTCTCTCTCTCTCTGACAAATTTCACTTTCCCCCCTAAATTTTAGGTCATATCATAAAATACCTTCTAAATTTTAATTTATAACATTATTTTCCCTTAAACTTTAAAATTTTTATAGATTTTCCCTTTCAATTTAATTATTTAATTTTTTTTACGAAAAATTACATATAAATTACGAAGTGGTAGACATTGCAAGCAGACACAACATTCACTACTCTTTTAAATGTGAAATTATGAAGTTAAACATAAGATAGCAGTATGGGAAAAAAGACAATCAGTCTTAAATATTTACTCTTTTGACTTAATTATAAGGTCAACTTATAATTTCATACTTAACATCCCCAAACTCATGCTACTAATAAGTGTTGTGGACATTTTTCCATAAAAAAATTAAACTAAGGGGTAAAATCAGTAAATGTTTCAAAATTTAGTAGAAAAAATTATAAATTAAAGTTTAGGGAGTGTTTTGTGATAAGGCCTAAAATTTGGGGGGGAAAACTGAAATTTGTCCTTTTTATTTTTGTACTTTAAAAGTTTTTTAATTCGTCTCAAAGGAAGGATGTCACAATTGTCGTTTTCCTTTAGATCTTCTTCTCGCTCTGACTTTGGGGTTGCCACATCATCAAACTCATATATATAAATATGTCAGTTTTTTCTTCCCCTTTCTTAATGTTATATTTTCTTTTATTTCTTGATTTTGTTTTGTTTTGTTTGGTTTTTGTTTTATTCTTAAGAAAAATAAAATGTGCAAATATATATGAAAAAAAAATATCTTAAGTTTGGGTCTAACAGCCAATTATGACATTTTATTTAAAATTAAGAATCTTAGAGACCGTTGTTTTGGTCCACTTAAATTGAACAATTGAAGTTTTATTTTATTTTATTTTATTGTAATTGAGTTGAGTTTTCGAATTTTGAGATTATATGAACTATTTGAAGTTAAAAATTGTAAAAATTTAAAATATTTTTGAAAAAAAATATATTAATACGGATCTTGTTTCGTTACTCTTGAAACTTTATGTAATTTTTTTTTTTTAAAAGATCATCTTATTTCGACTTGGGATAATAAAGTTATGGACTTTTAAAATTTGAATTTTTATTTAATTCTAGTTGGAGATGTAAATACTGAAACTGAGTTTATTTTGAAGAAAAATATAAAAATATTTTGAATTATTTGGTTAGAGCAGACCAACTAAACGCCCTCTTATGCTATTATTTTGTATTATTAATACAAATAACAAGTATTACTCAAAAAAGCTACATTTGAATCAATTTTTTTTACAATAACATACCAAAAAAAAAAAAAAAGTTATAAGTATTATCTTCTAAAGGTGTTGGATATGAGAGTATACTTCTACATATATTTAGAATGAATTACATAATCAATCAAAACAGCCATTAAATCTAAATTAGAAACTATTTTGTAATACTTTTATTTTGATGTAATTTTGATCAAATTAAATGATAAAAAATATATTATCAGTATGTAAGGTTATTGTAGAAAGACCCTTAGATTTGTTTTTAATAATTTTTTGGGAATTTTTAATTTTAATTTTGTACGGTTATAATAAAAACGTTTACATTCATAAAATTAATCAATTACAAAGAAAAGAGGACGAGATATCCTCAAGAAAGCAAAACAAAGGGAAAAGAAAAGATTCTCACTCAAAAACATCCATCCAATATTTTAGGATTATCCAAAGGTATTCATGGATTGAATTATATGCAGTAGACTTCAATCTGCAATTCAATATGTAATCTTCATAAACTATTATAAATATCTAAATCCATTATCAATTGGATCCATAATTTAATCCATAAAACATCTGATTTCTCGATTCAATTCGTAATCACTAAAATTAAAAAAACCTACTCAAGTATAAAAGAGTTCAACAAATTTAACACAAATCGTCACAACACAATCAAATTCAAGTATTTGATAATAAACCAATATATTATAACAAGCAAACATCAATATAAACTCAAAATCAAGTGTTCATCACTCATTAATACTATTTTAAATAAACTTTACATATTTATATCAATAAATGGTTAGAATTCACAAATTTTACGGATTAGGAAATCCTCACTTCGCAATTCTAACTTATATCATTTTGATTGAAAAAATCCCCATCTATTACCGATCTGTTTGTCTATCAATTTATATCAATTTAAATCTATTAAATTGAATATGATTGAGCTGATTGAGTAGATTAATGAATTCGATGAACTTCCAATTATAAATGAAAATGGAATGTCCTTGAATTTCTTATCAGTTGAAGCCTAAAGCGAAGCTAAAAGTTTTCCAAGAAAAAAGTGTACGTACGACCCCCATTTCCTCTTCCTCAAAAGACTATGAAATTCATCTCCATCCACGTTGTCTATAATAATATCTCCGCAGAACTCTTAATTCATTTTATTGGATTTGAATCCCCCATATCCTCAACCATTAAGAATTTGTACCATGCTATGAACACCCGAAGAAAACCTGCCTCCGTCAAGAGTTTATTATTATTATTGTTGTTGTTGAGTGTCTAGACGTGTCAAAGTTATTTTACAAATTACATTTTTAAAAAAATCATTATTCAAATAAGACCTTCTCTCAGTAGAGATATTTTTACAAAGTACTCTACAAATTTATCAATTAACAGTAACTCTACGTTTAAAATATATCAAGGATATTGTAAAAAATCTAGAGTTTGACTATAGGTCAAATTTTGGTACATTTTAAAAATAGATTTATAGCTACTTGATAACTTTGTATTTACTAGACCGGATATTTTGGTTTTCAATTTTAAAAGGTTCTATAACGAGTTTTCAATTTATCAGATATTCTACGGTATCGGATATGAGACTTTACAAATATATATTATATTATAGTGGAAAACACGGGAATGGGCCGCTAGGCATTAATTCCTCCAATGAAGTTTGTACTTGTTTGGGTTGACTGCTAGCTGTTGACTCCTCCATTGAAGATGCTTTTGGTTGATCTCCATTTCTGGGGTCTGATTTGGGTTGAGCATCAATTTGATCTTTCAATAACTTCTTGTTGTTCCAATTACTTGTTTTGGGTAATTTTAGTTCTTTCTGGCTCCCACCAACAGCTTCCTGCACATCAGGAAGCTCGGCTAGAACCTTTCCACATACGGTACATGATCTAGAATATTATACATGTGGTTATATACTTATATATACAGCTTTATTTATACGCAACAATAACATATATACATCATGCAGTCGCTAAAAGCCACGTCAATTTTTCTCATTTCGTGTTGGTTTTAAACAGACGTGGAAGGCTGGAAATCCCTCTGTAATTTAGGTGTGAAATCTTTTATAAATAACAAAACAACGTAAACTATATAGCATAGTCTATCAGTAATTTAACTCAAGTTTACGTCATTGTTTAGTATTGTTGTTTAGGGCTGATGACGTATTAGCTCTAGCGTTCTCCGCTTGGATTTACATAGGATTATTATATTCAAAACATGAGAGAGTTTTTTTTTTTTTAATTAATTTTTTTAATTAATTAATTTATTTAATAAATAGAGCGATAGAGGCATTATTAGGGTTAAGATTACTTGAACAAAGATGCCCTCTTATCCCAAACGGCGAATGACACATCCAAAACAAATTAAAGAAAAGTAATAAATGAAAATAAATTGTCAATGGAAGAGAGAGAGAGAGAGAGAGAGAGAGAGAGAGATCTTGACTAAACTGAACTAAAATAGCAAAGAAATACCAACATATTAACCAACAAATTAATATTAGAAGGCACACTTTTTAGTAAAAGTAACATAAATAGAAATCTTCTATTTTGATTCTATCATCTCATGACGAAAAGATTAAGTGAAGGAAGAAAAGATATGAAACTTTTGTCCAAGAAGAAGAAGCACGTAATTTTTTTAATTTTATTTTTTAATTAGATTAAAGAAGCACGTAAAAATAATTACAAGAGAATAAGAAAGCTAAAATCAAATGTTTATACAAACGAATATCCAAAAATAAATAAAACAAATATGTACTCACAGAAACGCGCCACTTTGTGTAGTTTTGCATGTTGCAAGGCAGTGAGTGCACCACGCCATTAATGACTGTGAAGAACAAAATTCAAGCTTTGCAAAACCGATTAATTAGTAGGGACGAAAATAGAAAAATTCAAGCAGATAAACAACTAGCTAGTTCACCTTTGTAATTGATGTATGTATAGACAATATAATATATAGGGATTGTTCGAATTGGTATTGGAGTAGGATTCATTTTCATGCTCGAACCATAAACTATAAATATATATATTCGTATTTATTCTTTTTTTTTTTTTTTTTTTAATTTTCAGCAAAAAAAACAAAAAAACTTTTGAATTTGAAATTTTACTTAGAGTCTTCCAGTTGATCAGATTAGAAAAAAAAAATGTGTATTTTCATTTTTTTTTTTTTTTGTAAATATCAACAGAATAATAAAATTATAAAAAAACTCTCCCGTTCGACAGAGAGAGAGAAGAGGGAAGGGGGGAGACAACCCAAGAGACTAACCAGTACAAGTGTCGTCTGTGTTCGGCAAAAATCACTACTACAAAATAGAGATTCGACGACGGTTAAAAACCGTCGTGGTAATACTTAAACGACGGTTTTCTAACCGTCGTGGAATCCACAGTCGTGGTATATATTTGGATTCCACGACGGTTCGAAAACCGTCGTGGTAGGGTAACAATGAAAAAAAAAAAAAATTTACGAATGGAGCTACCACGACGGTTGAGTAACCGTCGTGGTAGGTAAAAAAAAAAAAAAAAAAAATTTACGAATTCCTACTAAATCAACACTTTTTTCCGAAACACATTTAAATCACAAAATCAACACTTTTTTTCAGAAATTTCCCAAATCCATGCCTTACCCAACCAATTTAATTCAATCTAAAACACAACCACAATGAACAATCACCGAAAATGTAGGGGACGGATTTTGGTCATTTCGGACGGAATATTCCCAACTCAACAATCTACAAAATCAACATTTTGGACGAAAAATTCCCAAATCCGTGCATTACCCAAGCAATATACATTACAACTTACCGGCTTGTCGAGCGTCGGTATGGGCGGAGTGCGGCGAGAGAGAGAGAGGGAAATAGAGGAGGAGGCCGCGTGAGTGGTGGAGGAGGCCATCGGAGAGAAATAGAGGGAAGAAATTGGGTGGCTTTGGGTATGAAGTTAGAGAGTGAAAAAGTAAAAAATGCTCGGAATGTAATGGGGTGGGAAAGATGATATTTTTTTGGGTTTTAATACACGCTCCAAAAAATTGAATTTAATTTAAAAAATTTCAAAATTCCCGCCTTAGTACCTACCACGACGGTTTTTGGGAAAAACCGTCGTGGTATGTCAAAAACCGTCGTGGTAGAGTCCAAAAATTTAAAATTTTTTTTTTTGAAAAAAAGACCCTTACACGACCGTTTTTTAAAAAACCGTCGTGGAAAATGCGACAAAAAACACGGAGCGGAACAGAGTTTCCGAACTTCCACGACGGTTATAAAAAACCGTCGTGGAAGAGCACGCTTCCACGACGGTTTTTAATAACCGTCGTGGAAGCTTGCAAAAAAAATCAAAAAAAAAATTTTTTACAAAAAAAAAAAAAAAAAAAAAAATTTTTTTTTTTTTTTTTCAGCTTCCACGACGGTTTTATAACCGTCGTGGAAGCATGGGATTCCACGACGGTTTTAAAAACCGTCGTGGAAGCCCAAAAAAATTTTTTTTTTTTTTTTTGCAAAAAATTTTTTTTTGATTTTTTTTTGCAAGCTTCCACGATGGTTATTAAAAACCGTCGTGGAATCATGCTCTTCCACGACGGTTTTTTTATAACCGTCGTGGAAGCTTCGACTTCCACGACGGTTTTCGGAAACTCTGTTCCGCTCCGTGTTTTTGCCGCATTTTCCACGACGGTTTTTTAAAAACGGTCGTGGAAGTTCCGTCGTGGAATCCACATTTTGTAGTAGTGAATGAGGTGTCGGACAGTAGGCTGTTATTGTTTTCACTAAAATTAAGTATAATCAATGGCAATAATATTATAGTAAAATTGACATAATATTACTCCAACGGTAAATCTCTCAAAAAATATTACTATAATAAAGTAGAAAACATATATTTTATTCTATTTACAAAAGAAAGAAAATGTAACTTAATTAATTCACTACAACAAAAATATTGATTAGCGTAAGATAAAAACCGTTGTTAAAAATTTTTAACATCAGTTTTTACACCGACGTTGTAAAGACCGTGATTAAAAATAGTCATTTTTAACAACAGTTTTGACCGTTGTCAAATATCAAATCCAACCATTACTATAAATTGTCAGAATAGATCTCGATCTTATTCAAGAGCCGATGTTGTAAACCGTTTAAGAAGTCTGAATTCTAACCAATGTTAAAAAATATGTTTACAAAGTCGGTCAATTAACCCATGTTGAAAATGTTTAATAGAGTCGGTTTCCAATTGATGTTAGAAAAAGCTTAAAAAGGCCACCCACTTGCAGGCTATTTTCAATATTTAGTAGTTGATTCGAAAAGGTGCAATTCATATATGCTACTCAGCAGCAGCAGCAGTAATAATAATAATAATAGTAAATGAAGTTATATAAAAAAACGTCAAATCTAACATCTACAAATCCAAATGAAGTACAAAGTAACGTCAACGTCTATTAATACAACTATCAAAGTACATGATAAAGACGTGCCAATCACCGAATCCAACAAAAGACTAAAATATGTATGAATGAATAAACTCTCCCCGTTCCGGTTTAGGACTTGTTTAGTACGTTAATCCAAACTAACATTTTCAAATTTTTTTTATTTTTTTTTCTAAAAGTTTTTATTTTTTTCTCAAAATTTTTTTTATCTTTTCTGAAAAGTCAACACAATTTACTATTTAAACTTAAAAATCTTAACTCAAACTTACATACCAAACATTCCTTTAGTAAGAATAAATATGAATATTTAAACGAAAAATAAACTAAAATGTTTTAAAGGATTTTTATATATATACCTAAGGAGATATTGTGGTCATCTTTCCTATCTCTTTCATGTATCTCATTGCATAGAAGCCACATTCTATATCAGAAGGTTGTCTAGGGCACTGTATATAATCAAGACAAGAAAATTATAATTGCTATATATAGATAATAAATATAAAAAGAAAATAACAAGTAACCGACAATAACACTTATAACTGAACATTTATTCCTATCCATTGTGGCAGATTTTTTTTAAATTATTATTTTAAGTCCAAGCATCTTGAGGCCACTATGAAAAACAAGTAAAATACAAGTAAAACTAATATTTACAAATATACGGTTATAGGGATACATAAGAGACCGATCAACTTACGTATTAATAATGACATCTTTCATTTCTTTGGTTGGCTCGTTCTCACGAGGATACCAAAAAAGAACACAACTTCTTCATGAGGATCGATAACAATTAACTTCCAATGGGCTCTAAGAATATTATGACAAGTCAAAATGAGCATTAAGTTAGTGACTAGTTTTTGTTATATTTTAACATTTGTTCCAAACAAGTATGACTTACGAAGATATATATATATATATATATATATATATATATATATATATATATGGAACCAAAAAGAGTTGCCCTTGGTGACAGCCTTCCGGTACATCTTTTTAAAAAACGTGAACAAACAATCTTGCTTAGCCCATGTTGGACTGCCATACGACATGGATCCAAAAACTTGGGGAACTTTTTGTGCAAAGTTAAGTTTACCCTAACATTCGTAAAGATACCTATATAACAATCAGATTATTTAATTTTTCATGTTTTTTTTTTTATTGCAATAGAAATATGTACACGCAAATTATCTTTCTCCCAACGGTATCCCATGGACCAAAGATTCAGGCCCCGCCTAAGTCATCAATGATATCTCCAATAGCAACAACATTTTCAATGTTCCCAACAGCCAACTTCACCTCATTCATCATCAACTTAAGTAAGCTTGGAAATATATATAACTATATATATATATATATATATATATACACGCACACAAGAAAGTTAATGCATACATTTAGGTTTCTTTTTTGTTATTATCAATCCATATCCCCTCGCAATCAGGTCGCACATAATCAAAATGATAAATAAAAATATTCTAAAAAAATAATTGCACATGAATACAAATCACTTTCATACAAAGTGGCAGGAATGAGAACGGGCCGTGTTTCTTTTTTTAAAAATAATAAACAAAAAAAAAAAATCTTTTTTTTTGCCTTTTCCAATAACTTGTCATGGAACGAACTTTATCCAATATTAAAACCTTTTATCTGATCAATGTGGGGGCGTCATTCAAAACTTTAAGGGCTATGAAAAAGGGAATTAAATAAAATATATCTAGATCAACTAAATCATAGTATCAATTAACTCATTAATCTCATTATCGAAAAAGACAAAAAAAGACTAATCGGTGGTCCATGTTCAGCACATCAAAAGTTACACCCTCCTACCCCATGCTAGCTACTGATCAGCAAGCACAATAACCCCCTTTTTCATTTAATAATCGGTGGTCCATGTTTCAAATTTCTCAATTTTATTCAATTTTTTTTCCAACAAGAAAACAAACAAAAAAATGGGACCCCACTCAAATCACACTTTCGACCAAAACCCTCATACCCAAGTCAAGTAATTTGCAAATAAACTTCAATCGAACAAAATAAAAAGGGCAAAAATGTCATAATCAAAACCTGTAGCACAAGTCGGCGTCAAAAGGGGTGGTGATGATCACATAGTCACGGCGGCTTAGTGGAGAATGGTAGTGAATCCCTAATTTTTTGTGTGAGAGTGACAACCCATAGAAGGGGTGAATAGCAGTCCAAATAAATTTCAAATTTTGGGTAAGAGGAGATTGAATTCGAGGGAGGGAGACAGAGAAAGAGGGAAGAAATTTTGGTCATCATTCCCGTCTTTTTTTTTCATTAACTTTTTTAACTATCTTTTAACGATGGGCGTTAAAATGACCGATTACAATATATATATATATATATGTAACATCTTACATGTAAAACGACTTCAAAAATAAATTTTACCGTTGGTTATTTTAAAAACCGATGTTATATAATAAATGTATATTTGATAACGGCTTTTTAACAACCGATTTTAAAAATAGTGAAACACGCGCGTCCTTCCCTCCAATCTTGGATTCATGTGATTTGTCGCATATTTAACATCGGATTTCTGCACAATCGATATAAAAAAATTAGCAACTACCGATGTTTTTAATAAATTTGAGCAGAGCACAGCTGAAACAAATCTATAAAAGCAATTCCCCTTACCTACTCTCAAATTCTGTTGTAGGACAACCGTTTTTAAAATTTTTTAGACAAAACAAGGTTAACTATAAACACTCCTCATCTGATGCAGATTTATTCATGATCTAAAAGCAATCACTAAAAATAATGATAAGCTTGGTGTTTGCTTTGCATAATCAATGATGACCTCACTTCATTCATACTAGAAGGATCCAAGTATGTGGTTTTTTTTTTTTTTAATAGAAATTTAAATTTTTTTAAGAAAAAAATATTGTACAAAAAAAAAAAAAAAGGAGTTTCAAATTGTGACTAAACATATGAAACAAACATGCGCTAGTCTTTATACTGTTCCAAATTTTTCATTCTCAAGTATCTAAACTGAGAAATTTATGGTTTATACTATATCTATTTGAATCGAGATATTATAATTTTTTTTTAATTAAAATCATCAGATGCACAGTTAACAATTATATCAATAATTACAAATAAACATAATGTTAAAATGGTGAGGCAGGTGTTAAATTAGATTATATTAATTATTCTGTTATCTTTAAAGTTAAGGATAGAGTTGTCTTCTTCATCATTAAGAGTATAATAGTCTTACTTATTTTTTACAAGTAAACCTCTTTCTTTTCTTTTCTTTCTTTTTTTAATGTATTTCTGATTAAGCAGTTTAATGATAAATTCTAGTTTTGTTATAGTTCTTAGTTTTCAAAACAGGCTTTTTTTATTTTTTTTAAATTCTTTGAAGAGAATGATGAGGCAAGTTTATTAATTAACGGGGGACACGTATTTTAGCAATATCGCTATGTCCAATTAAGACATATCTAGTGACGGAGCTAAAAAAAAAAAAAAAAAATCAATTGGGTTATATGAAGAAAATTGAAGATTTTTTTTTTTTAAATGAGGAATTGGTTTAAATTTCTACTATTAACCCAAAATAAAATAAAAATAAAATAAAATTAAGAGAGAGAGAGAGAGAGAGGGAGAGAGAGATAATTCAGGTGAGGTCTCATTAACCTTTCCCAAATAATGACCCTTTTTCTATTAAGAAAAAAAAAGTGGATGACATTAAAATAATGGGTTAATTTCACTTTTAGCACCTGTAGAAATTTTATTATTAAAAATAGCATTATTTTTTTTCCCTTCATTATTAGCACTTAATGTGGGTCCCAGTAGCATTTAATGCATATCAAATTACGGGTTTACCCTCATCTCCTTCAGCTCAAATATCCCTCTCCCTCGCATGGCCCAAAAATTTTTTTCAAACCAACATCTACAGTATTGTAGAGAGAGAAAACTGAAATCCAGAGAGAGAAAGAGTTACCACCCACCATAATCTTATTTTTTTTCACTTTTTCGCATAGCCCCCCACCCATTTTGAAACCCAAATCTTCATATAATAGAGAGAAACTTCCATTTAGAGAGAGAAACTTCCATCGAAAGTTTTTTTTTTAAATCTAATATTTTTAGCCATTTTTGAGTAAATGTCATTCCTGTTATGACCATCCAGTCATAATAATTATGACCTATGTTATGACCATCCGTTCATATAATAGAGAGAAACTTCCATTTAGAGAGAGAAACTTACATCGAAAGTTTTTTTTTTTAATTTTTAAATCTAACATTTTTAGCCATTTTTGAGTAAAGGTCATTCCTGTTATGACCATCCGGTCATTTTCGTAATGACCGTGCCTTTATTAGTTTCAATATTAATGTCGGTCATTTTCATAATTACCGGGTGGTCATTTTCGTAATGACCGTGCCTGTGTTAGTTTCAATACTAGTGTCGGTCATTTTCATAATTACCGGGTGGTCATTTTCGTAATGACCGTGCCTTTATTAGTTTCAATATTAATGTCGGTCATTTTCATAATTACCGGGTGGTTATTTTCGTAATGACCGTGCCTTTGTTAGCTTCAATACTAGTGTCGGTCATTTTCATAATTACCGGGTGGTCATTTTCGTAATGACCGTGCCTTTATTAGTTTCAATACTAGTGTCATTATGAAAATGACCACCAGGTAATTATGAAAATGACCGACACTAATATTGAAGCTAACAAAGGCACGGTCATTATGAAAATGACCACCCGGTAATTATGAAAATGACCGATACTAGTATTGAAGCTAACAAATGCACGGTCATTACGAAAATGACTACCCGGTAATTATGAAAATGACCGACATTAGTATTGAAACTAATAAAGGCACGGTCATTACGAAAATGACCACCCGGTAATTATGAAAATGACCGACACTAGTATTGAAGCTAACAAAGGCACGGTCATTACGAAAATGACCACCCGGTAATTATGAAAATGACCGACACTAGTATTGAAACTAATAAAGGCACGGTCATTACGAAAATGACCGGATGGTCATAACAGGAATGACCTTTACTCAAAAATGGCTAAAAATGTTAGATTTAAAAAAAAAAAAAACTTTCGATGGAAGTTTCTCTCTCTAAATGGAAGTTTCTCTCTATTATATGAACGGATGGTCATAACATAGGTCATAATTATTATGACTGGATGGTCATAACAAGAATGATCTTTACTCAAAAATGGCTAAAAATATTAGATTTAAAAAAAAAAAACTTTCGATGGAAGTTTCTCTCTATTATATGAAGATTTGGGTTTCAAAATGGGTGGGGGACTATGCGAAAAAGTGAAAAAAAATAAGATTATGGTGGGTGGTAACTCTTTCTCTCTCTGGATTTCAGTTTTCTCTCTCTACAATACTGTAGATGTTGGTTTGAAAAAAATTTTTGGGCCATGCGAGGGAGAGGGATATTTGAGCTGAAGGAGATGAGGGTAAACCCGTAATTTGATATGCATTAAATGCTACTGGGACCCACATTAAGTGCTAGTAATGAAGGGAAAAAAAGTAATACTATTTTTAATAATAAAATTTCTACAGGTGCTAAAAGTGAAATTAACCCTAAAATAATTGATATATTTATCAATTATATACACAGTTAATTAACGATTGATAACCAAGTCAATCAATGGATAATCAATATCTTATTGTTGGCAATGATCAAACAATGATCATTAGTCAAGCAGACCTCCAACTGACTGATTGTTCGTTTTAAAAAATGGGCATTTTACTAATTAAACAACCTTACGATAATTATTAAAACAATACTTTTAAAAATATATCACGTGTAAAAAATAAAAAATAAAAAAATAAAAAAACCTTACGATGTCTTATTGCCACTTTTTTATCTAACAGCAGAAGAAAAATTTTATGGGCCTTTCAACATTGTTTTATGAGAATCATAAGTCAACCTCAATAAAACAATAAAAGAACAAAAGGGAAAAAGTGTAAAAATAACAATACCGGAATTTATAAAGGTTCGTTGGAATGTGTTACATTCTTTGTGTCTGGAGTTTTTACTTGTTGGAAAGGGTGATTTACAATAACGCAGAATAGTTCAACGAAAATTTTGACAAAGTTTCAGTATGTGATTGTCTCTATCTTTTCCGATGGATTTCCCTCTATTGATAGAGGAAAAGTAGTGGGACTCTTGTTCTAGGGAAATAGTGCGCTTCATTCTACTTCCCTAAAATTTAGGAACGTATATGGCAAGGATGGCCGGGTCTATGGTTACTCTCTTTCGCTACACTAAGACCCGGCCATGACGAATGTTTCCAGGCGAATGACGTTGCTGCAGTTGTTCGGAAGGACAAAGTGGCTCAACCAGAGAGCCAAGAATGAGGCTTACACAATGTGGGCTGCCTTTAGTAGTGGTACAAATTTTCAGGGCGAGTCCTCTAATATTCGATGATCGGCGCCTAGTCGCTTTACTATTGAGTCCTATAATTGGGCCCTCGAATTCTTGACGATGGAACGATGAGAGTTCGATTCTCGTCAATGGAGATGGTTCGATGGTCGATGATCAATGACTTCTTGATTTATCATTGGGGAACATAGTCTCACCCCCCAAAAAAAAAAAAAAAAAAAACTGACGTGATCAAATAATAATTAAGGATAATAACATTGTAAAAATATTAAATAATCACATACGCTTATGCATCAATCAGTAACTAAATATTGAAAATTTTGCATTAAAAAAAATTAAAATCGAACAGAAATAATGCCCTGAAGCATACATTAGCCTTTTTAATTATTATGTTTTTTTTTTTTAAATCGGAACACCAAAAATTACCAATATACCAAAGGCCTATTTTTTATTTACATTTTTGTATGTTGTAGCCCTAAAATAAAACTACTACCCATACTAAGGAGTCTTGTGATAAATTGTAGGCTCCATCCATATAGTTGTTTATTGCATCTAATGGTGTTCCGTACCCTGTACATTTCCTAATTTTTACAATAATCAATCCGATATTTACGAAAATCACAAATGCCGAGGAGTGTTCATGAGCCTCCAGTTCCGCCCTCAAGGTGGGACCCACACTTAGCATGCTGCGTTTGGTTGGTAGTCGGTCAGTTTGAGTTGAAATATTTTAGTTTGAATTGGAGAACCAAATGGGACGACTCTAAGAAAATATAAGAAGCACATAAATTACGACTTCTTAAAGTTGATCATCTACAAATTGGTTGCTGGCTGTTGCTTCCTCCATTGAAAATAGTATTTCACCATCATATGTGATTTGGCTGCTAGATGTTGATTCCTCAGAAACATTACTTGCAGAACAAGTTTCCGTGTACTTTCGGGACAATTCTTTGACTATTTTGTGCTCTTGAAAATAGAATTCCGATTTGTCTGTAGTTTGAACCTTAATCTTCTTGTTCCTTTTCCTTCTTTTCGATCTTAATTTCTCCGATTTAGGAATTTCAAGCACGGGAAGAACCTCAGCCAGAACTTTTCCACACCAAGAACATGACCTTTAGTTGTATTTGCACGACAAAATTAGGAGCCATTTAACTCTTAAAAGAAAATTAAAATGTCCGAGGACCGCCAAAAAGAGGGGGGAGAATTAAAGGGAAAAGAAAGAAAGAATGACAAACAAAAAAGACGTTTCATATCAGAAAGACGAACAGGAAGAAATTTATAATGGTAAATTTAAAATTGTTACTCACAGAAATTGGCCGGTAACTTGAGTTTCGCAGACCATGATGCAGTGAGAGCACCATGCCATATTGCTAGATGCCTTAGTAGTGAAGAACCAATTTTCAATTTCGAAAGTCTAACATCGACAGAGGCAGATTTAGGTGCCGGAGAGGAGGGTTGTTCACCTTTGCATAAAAAGGAATTTGTCATTCTAACGTGTCCAAGAGGCTGAATACTTGGGGGCCAAGTAAGTCAAAGTCAATTAGACTTCATTTACGTAGGCTAGAAGTCTAGAATGTTATTTTTTAAAAAATGCAAAAATATACAAAATAAATAAATAATTATTTATTGATTAAGTTGAAATTATGGATTTTCATAATTCGTTTCCTATTCTTGTTTCAAATAATATATTGAGGGAGGTAATATATATTGCCTCGGAAAAATTTGATGGAATCTATAGGCTCTATTGCCAAACCATGAACTTTTCAAAGCATTTTTTTTTTTTAAAGAGTGGGATTTCCTAAATTGTCCTGCCTATTCAAGTTTTTAGTTTTCATTGCTGATTGTTCGGAATTTGTCATTTGTTTAATCACTTATTTTGAAAAAGGAGAATTTGGCAGTAGGGTGTTCAAAAAAATTATTAAAAAAAATATAAAAAAAGCCATTAGTGAGTGCTTCTACCTACATTTTCTTGTTTAGGGGAAATAGTCTGAATTTCACTAAGGCCACTCGGCGAAAACCAAATTAGTACCCCAAGAAGAGCTTTCTTCAAGCCAACAGCGGTCCTCAAAGGAAGGACAACACAATCACAACTAATGAACAACTGTGTTGTTTGGTCAAGCAATTAACACAACAACATTTGCCCCTAGCCAACTGTTAAATTGTGTATTTGTTTCACATCGCTAAGTTATGGAGCTGCTATGATGTTTATCTGTGGAATGGGCTCCCTCTCCCACTTGAGATAGCTTCTAGAGCCAGATTCATAGACGATGGTGGGTTTCGACCCTAGCCCACGCTAGACGCAAGAGAGGGTGGTAGATTGTATATTTGTCCCACACCAGCAGAAAAATTGGTCTACAAATCACCGGCAGCTCCACCAAAAAGACATCAAACGAACAAGTTTCTTAAGCCGTATCTGCAACCAACTCACCCTTTTTTCTTTCTTTTTTTTTTTTTTTGAAATATCTAATAGCAGCACCTAACGCATGAAACAAGTCATTAACAACTTAGTGTCCACATTTTTTAACAAATCATCACACAACATGGTTGCCAAGAAGAACAAGATGCTGTGAGAGTCGTAATTCTGGAAGGCGTAAATTTCAAGTGAAAATTTCTAATCTGAAAGATAAAATAGTAAGCCTAATCAAACAAGATAGATCTTTCTCTAACCTTACTTTGGGGACCAGGAGAAAAACCAAAGAACGAGGATCAAGATATTGGCATATATAAATAGTATTTGAATACAACTGATCTGCATATATTGAGGAACAAGTTGCATACTTCAGGAGATCGCTCCGCACCATCATGCTGACTCTTCTTGAGCGGAGTGGCATGTTTCCCGCCACTGGAGAGATATTGCAGCATCCCTGGCCGTAGAGCAACGCCAGGACGTGCCATAGCACACCACATAAGTTTATGTTCAAAACTAGACATCTTCATATATCTGGTTTATTTGACTATTTTATCTTCCTAACTAAACCTCATCTAAATAGTGGCGACTGTGCTATTTATGCATTAAATTCATCAAGTCCGACATGACCAGGATGTGGTTTGACACTCTGAGATGACACCAGTTCGATTTTCAGGGAAATGTTGGCCGTTGACATTTCTTTGAACGATTGACACCCTCAGACACATATTTGTACTATGGATATATTGTATATTGGATTATATGTTCTTCTAAAATATGAATTTAATCAGAACTGACTTTCGTATTTTAGAAGAATATATAATCTTATGTATAATATATCAATAGGACAAATATGTGTGTAAGGGTGAAAAATACGTCCACAGCAATCTTCCTAAACATCAAAATGCTATCATCGTTCAGAGCATCAAACTTCATCCCTGTCATATCGAGCTCGATAAATTTGACTCTGTTAGACAGCACAGCCACCACAATTTAAGTGATATTAACTGAACGTTTGAACATGGTTAGCTTTGAACATAGACTCATAGGGCTAGAAATCCTGCAATCTCTCTTCGAGGGGTAAGCTCAAATCCACTAGAATACAAAATGTCATAACAATTTGTAGTCCCTTTTCCATCTTCTTAAGCAACGTAACGACTCTGAACCATAGGTGCCCATGGAATAAGGAATATTGGTATTGTACCTGTACCAGAAATTGCTTCTACAAGATAAAGTGCCTCTACAATGCTCCCTCCGATGGACAAAACATCCAACATTGTATTTTGTCCAACTATATCGGAAGAGATTTCCACAATTGGTAAAGTTTTCATAGATTTGTGTCGCTTCATTCCATTCGCCAGTCCTGCACATGCGAAAACTAGAGAAGCGAACGTGGAAACATCAAGCTTCATGCCTTCTCTAGTCATCAATCTAAATAGTGAAATAGCTTGAAGAATTTTCTCCTCCTTGGAAAAGGAAGACAGAACGCCAGAGTCGACCCCGTCTTGAAACAAGTTCGAGCCCTCATTCTTCTTTGCAGGGTTATTGATGATTGGACTCTCCTCAAGTAGCTCAAAGTGCCTACCATGTTTATCCCAACTAGGAAAAGCCATAAATGGCAGTCTCAGTCTCAAAAGTATTCATGGATTGTTGAGAGTTCGACCGAAATTTTGGTGGAAGATCATGGACACAACCATATCAGATTCTGTACAGATAAACAAAAATGAAATTCTCAATCCGTGAAACAATACACAACAAGAAGACACAAAACAAACAAATAAATAAATAACAAAAGCAGAAAAACAAAATGAGTTTATTTTTCCATTAAAAGCGCAAAGAGAGGCCAACATCAGAGAGTAAAGTAAATGAGTTCAAGTGCAAAGTTTCTGGATTTCCAACATGTTATAGTCAAACTTCTCCAAATGGGCATAAAGACAGAGAAACACAAAAGCACACCAAAAAAAATAAAAATAAAAATAATAACAAAAACAGAAACAGAAACAGAAAGAAAAAGTAGATTATTTGTTGATTAAAATCCCAAGAAGAAAGCAAGATCAGATAGTTCAAGAGCAAGGTCTCTGGATTTGCAATATGTTAAAGTCAAACTTCTTCAAATAGGGTTAAAGACAGAGAAAGGTACAAAGATTACCTGCAGATTTTTACTCATGGTGGATATGGAATAAGAAACATGTTTAGATTTGTTTGTCTATCGAGCCTTTCTAGTTTGTGTTCTGCTTTCTATCTATTATGCATACATATAGAAGTCAAGTCAATTTTCACCTAAGATATTGTTGCATCACGTGCCATTTAAGGGTAAATACTAAATACTAAATAGTTTTCTTGGTCCTTAAGTTTTAGTGAATTTTACACATTGGTCTTTAATCATATGTTCTTGGCATTTTAAGGCTTCAACTATGTAATTCTTTTTTTTTTTTTTTGGAGAAATTTTAGCAAATAGACCACTTTCTAAAAGTGTTTAAAGTAAATAGTATATCTTGAAAATGTTTGAGGCAAATAACATATTTTTGCTAAATTGTTTATTTGCCAAAAAAAAAAATTAAGGTAATTTCATCATAAATATGCTTTGTAAATAAATTATTATCATCAAGGATGAAAATGTCGATGTCGACGGAGTTGTCAAGATTTTGATTTGTGGATAATGTAAATAGATATCCCAGGAAAAAAGGGATACTTAGACTAAAACTTATAATTTTTGCTAAAACTTTACACACTATCAAAACAATAAATATTATATAATCTGAATGAATTTTATAACCAAAATGATATACTTTTTAATCAAATATGAGAGTTATATAGCATAATGTGATAGTAAATTATAATAATTAAATATTGATTGTAATTTGAATATGTTATTACGTATTTATTAATCATTATAAATAAAATACTACAATATAATCGGGTAAATAAAAATTAAATATCAAATACAAAAGAGAACATATAAGTTTCAAATGTACTTAATTCAAAAAGGGTTTATATTAGATTAGAAAACATTAGATAGTTGTCGATTCTGATCTAATATAAACAATACATTTGTCAAGATATTACTCTTGAATGATTTTTAAGGTAATTGTTAATGTTTCACATGTATGTTTCTTGATCTCTACCAACTATTTTTGGATATTGTTGATTTGTTCAATATGATGAGTAGTCTTGATGGGTATGTATGACATCTCGATATCAATTTGTAGTGGAGGAAAAACCAATATATAGAGAAAAAAAAGGTCTTGATTTTGTACTTTTAAACTAGACACTATTTGAGAATCATATGGAGGATTGTAATCATATGAACTTTATTTAATTCTTAACTCTTGAAATAAAAACTCAAGGTGAATCTTCATCAGTCTGACTCATTTGAGTTACACCACTTCTTCTTATATGATATTTTTCAATTATCCAATACCCTCCCCTGTTTTCTTACAATCTTGATCTTCATTTTATGTAGCTTGTTGTCACATTTTATTCATATTAAAAAATGAAATGTGTGTAAAAATTGAAATTTTTGAAAAAAAAAAATTTTCCTCAAGTTTTTGGACATTTTGTGAAAATATCCAAAAATATCTTAGATATTCCCGGATATTGCGGATATTTGACGGATACTCTGGGAAGAAATATCATTCTCCCCTTATCCATGTCGAGACTTCAAAATATGAATAATGTCGATGATGTCGTGGACATTTTCATCATTGATTATCATAAATATGATATTCACTGTAAACACTTTATTTACAATAATATTTTACGGTAAATTTTGTTGTGAATATGCTTCGTAAACACTATTTATCAAGCATATAACATTTACCATCACCAAAATTTTTTATTTTTTTTCGTTATTTATTTTTATTACTAGAGGCTTTTGATATATATTCCCGGCCCAACCCACCCCACCCCTCTTCTGTTAAGCTTTTGTCAGCCTCACAAATTTTCTATCCAAAATATCCATCAAAATACCTTAAATGTTTTTGGTGTTCCATTGACATGTCAACTTTGTCTCCTTGTTTGGAAAAAAAGAATTATTATTATAATTACCTTGTTGCTAATAATGCTTGTGTTGGCCTTGTCTAAGCTAGTCTTAGAGGATTCGCAACTGTTAACTCGTTCATCGTTTGTCTTTTTTCTTTTATCCAACCATGCTTCTGCTGTGTGTTGATTTATTTTTTCAAAGATCTAAAACATAGGAATGAAATGAAATTCACCTAAACAAAATCTCTTCGAAAAATACAAAGCATAGTGCAATTGTGCCCGCACTGCATGAGAAATTTTGGGTGTGACCAAATTGCCTAGCATTATGCGCGAGAAATAACAATCCACTATTTGTACCAGACGCAGGGAGCAAACTGAAAACTCTTTGGATGCACTATTCTGCTGCAGGGCATTCGGAGGAACTTTGGATTCGGCACCTTTTGAGAAGTTTTGTGCCACTTTAGAGGGCATGCTTCCGATCATATGCAAGCGTTCTTGGCTGATAAGATAAACCAGCAGGTTTTTTGGATCTTTACCTTGACCCTGTGGGGTGTTCGGAGGTGAAAAAATAGCCTTTGGCATGCTTGAGGATGCGGGGTTCCACTTTGCATCAGTTTCAAAATGCCCAGTTCCAGAAAAATGAGTCGAACGATGCAGCCTACACCCGCATAGAAGCCCCTGTTTCTGATCAATTCAAACATAATGTAGACGCGGCCATTGAACTGGGGCTGGGATCCGTAGACATTGGTACTCTAGTTCGCAATAATCCTGGGCATGTTCTTCGGGCCATGTTTATGACAGATCCGGGGTGTGTTATTGTGGCCATGTCTAGGAGAGTTGCTTGAAATTCTGATCCATCTGCAGCTGAATAAGCATTATTATGGAGGGTTCACGGTTCTGCTTCAAATCAAATTTCCCCATACAAATTGTTGCAAGCGATTTGCTACTATCAGAAATCCTTTCTCCTTCCCTCGGTGTTTCCTTGAGATGTTTTTCATCTCTCTTTTCGCTCTCTGAGCTACTGTATTCGAGGAACGACCATTTAGCTTGTTTATACAAGCAACAGCAAAACATGAAAAGGTACAAAAACATTTATGGCCAAGTAGAGATGAATATCATGATCTAACATTGTGATCCACAAGGCTTTTCATTTCTCGAGTAGAATCATTTATGGCCGCGGAAAATGAAATTCATCCAAGTACAAAAAGATTACTAAGAAACTATCAATTTTCACCCTGATTACACATTTGACAAGGAAAATACAATCTTTACAACCGAATTGTCTGAATTAGCACCAAAAAAGGCGAAACAGTATGAAACAAAGAAGAAAATACACATAACCGATTAGGTTGATTTCGGGATATATGTAGACATAGGGTTAGCACCTTAGAAACCCAGCAAACAGCTAGAAGACCCTATTCCTCAACTAGTTCTGAACCACAGCACTAGTTTATAACCAAACCAGCAGCATAAGCCACCTACTTTACTGTTTCTAATAGTCAGATTTTTCCTCCTTTCTTTTAATATATCAGAAATCGAACACCATAGAAAATGATTCCATTTCAGTTTAGTGTGGCATTTACAAAAACAAGAATTTCAGAAATCAAGTTCTTTGCCTGACCCGCCTACCATTCGTATCACCCCCATCAGATAGCTGAGCCCACACGCTCCGGGTTTTCCCCCCGCCGCTGCTGCAGTCGTCATCACAACCCGCAATGACCTTCAGAAGCTCTGATTGCATGGACGGACAACTTTCTTTGAGATGCTCAAAACCATCTGATCGCATTACAGCTGCAAGAAGAAGGTCGAGAGATAAGGTACCAACATAAACAACGGGAGAACACTCAAACAAATTATGAGGATAGGTTCACGCAAAAATGCAAAGCTTCAAATGTAATAGAATCATATTTCGACTATAGAGAATCACATTTTTGCTTTAAGCCACATATTTAACTATCAAACTCCATAGTATGACAGTATTCACAAACAACACTCAAATTATCCATTTTAGCCATTTCCTAGAAACGATAGGAGAGTACTACGGGGATCCCGCCACACTCGTCCCTGAGCCTATTAAATAGCTTTCCCGTGTAATAGTCTAGTGCTTTGGTTTCCTTAACCACCAGCAGTGTCTATGCTAGAAAAAGTCACCAACCGAGTATTTTGGCATCCGGTCAGGAGCTTAATTCGTTTCAATCATTTGGAAAACGGGTCAATAACTCCCAAGACCATCTCGAACATAATACTAAAAACTCTGACCATAAATTTGCTTCAGCATCTCATACAGCTGACCAATATTATCTAGTGAAACTACAAAGTCTACACAGTAATGAAAATAGAGGCAGACTTCAATCGAAGGTAAGAGCAATGGAACATCTCTAGATAAATTTATTCCAGCAATGTATAAACACAAAGTATATCAAGATGCAACGGGTAAAGGCAACTAGGTGCTACACGAGCATTGAGATGCTACTCTACATGGACAGAGAATGGCACAATGACACGTCTCTCTCCTCCATAATGAGCTTTTTTTTTTTTTTTTTTTTTCTAATTTTCTTTTCATACATTGCAAGCAGAATAATCAGTTTCTTACACGTAATTATTGTTTTTCAGTGAAGAATTACAAGAAATGCTTCAGATAATTGTGTCGCACAGAACACCCAAGTCCAACTAAAAGAATCAAAGTACTATGCATTTGTATAAACAAGTAATTTTGATAGGAAACAGCGAAAAGGTATAAGATTGCATCCGTGCCCTCATCATACTATGCAGACAAAATTGTGACATCTTTGGATTAGACTAAGCCAAAGAAAAATGCCAAAGACCACACTTTTTCCGAAAGGGATTTTCTTGAAATATGTCTTAAAACATCTAATTCCTTCCTATATTCAGAAACCATATGGTTTCTGTTACTGAGCAAAACACACCTCCTTTAAACCAAGCTTTTTGATTAGTTCACAAACCAATCTAAACCTCAACAGATAGACAAATTTCACACACAAATATTAGTGAAAACCAGAATGATTAGAAAGCATAAAAATGGACAGGAAGATCAATTCCCATCCCTTTTTATCTAAACAACTACAATATATTTCTTATTTAGTATTTAGATTTGAAAGAAATTAAATCCACCTAATGTTACAGAAATTAGTTCTGAGAAATGTTATTTGACACTGGAAAAGAAAACAAAGAAGTGTCGTACAAAAAGGAAAAGTATAAAAGCTGTGAGAATAAATCTGTCAAAACATGTATGACAATCATACATCATTTTAAAACAGTCATTCACATCCAGCTATCCACTTTCCTGCAACTCTAAAAATTTGTCGCCGGAAGTATGACTACTCTAATATGATTTAGAATGATGATAAACCTGAGAAACAAACTTGAAGGACTACGTAAAGATTCCATAGTCATCCACAGTTATCAAGCTGGAAAGCAACCATTCCTTTTATAGAGTCCAGATATATTTTTAGTTTTTTACATAATAAGTGTGATTGAAAATAGAATATTTATTTAATTAATTTGGAATCATGTTATTTTGGGCAGTTTTCATTTTCAACTTTCCGTGTCTTATGTTAATTTAGTTTCCCATTTCATTAGGATAGTTTCATTTCATTAGAATAGTTTCATATTCTCTATACTTTCCTCTTTTGTTATTTGATTTAGTTTCCTTGTTTCTTATTTAGTTTAACCCTATAAGTTCAGTACAATGGTAATTCAGACAATGGTTTGTGAATAAGTATAGATATCAGTGGTTTTTCTCTCTTGAGTTCTTGTTTCTCTCCCTAATATCCTCAATGTTTTTTTGTTGATTATATTTCTATCTCTAGTGGTTATTCTTCTCTATCTCCATTCTACCTCTTCCTAATGGTCCTACATCAAAATGTTTGTTTCAAAATAAATGACAATAATAAAAAATCTTACAGTCTCACAATTTTTGCAAAGAAAACTAAATTTCTTTAATATTCCCAATCCAAATTCTTGTATTATCCTTTTTTCATTGGCGATAAGAAAAATAACTATGGCACTTAACCAGGGGAGTCAAGAAAAAGTAAAACCTCAAAAAGGAGCTAAACAAAGCTCAGGGACTTGGAACAAACAATTAAAGAATATGAATCTATTAACCTATTAAAGAGTGAACAAATGCAGGACTTGAGAAACATTATATTGTCTATGGTTGGAGCATTTCCCTTAGGGTAAATACGAAAGAAAATTATCCCAATCTCTTCTTCATCTTATACTTAATTGCAATATCCAATGCTACCAAATGATCCTTAAACACTCACTTTTCTCCTCCCACAAATGACCTTTCATCATCTTTCAGTTTTCAGAAACCAACCAAATGAGGGTCTGCTCCAAAAGGTGGCAAAACATGCTTCATGAGCCAATCCCCCAAAGAGAGACCTAACCTATCAACTAAAACCAATAAGTTCCTTTTGTTTGACTCTATCCATTATCCCCAGTTTTATACACTTCCTCATTTGTACACGTACCTGATACAACCACTTAGCGCCTCTAAAGGTAACTGCACTAAAAAATAACATGAAATAAATGAAAACCGTTAAGCAAAGTCAATCGTCAACTGCACAACAATCTTGTCCCTTCCTACGAAAAATCAGTCAATCTTCTATAACTTTTATCAATTTGCACCATTCAAAAGTTATCCTTCTACAACTCTCTTTCTAACAAGTTAAGAAATTGTTCTAACCCTTCACTTACCACTGAAACTTTGATTATCAATCTAGTACAATTGTTTTGATTCTCGTTTGTTATCCCAACTTGAAACCTAGAAGCGTTGAATTGAATGCTTTGTTCGATGTCCCTCTATTTCCTCGTATCAATTTGATTTCCACGTGGGTGAATTTTAGAATTTGGATTATTAGATATCTAATGTTAAAACATAATGAAATCAAAATATACTAGATGAATTTTAGTCACTTTAAAGAGCAACCAGATTTTCATGCATGTTTCCAACCTCATTTAAAAGTTAGGTTGTGTAAGTTGCTTTGGCAACCATTTATTCTTTTGCCTGGCTAAGACAGGCTTGTAGATAGAATTCCATCCATAATACAACTATTTAAGCATATCTTCTAGAGACTTAGCATATCATATACCAATGTTTCTTAGATGGCACAACAGATTTAAGAAACGGATCCAAAATGTGTACTAAAGGTCTAAATATACCAATGTTTCTTAGATAGCACAACAGATCTAAGAAACGGATCCAAAATGTGTACTAAAGGTCTAAATAAAATTTTCCAGTACGAATGTATTTATAGACTTCTTGGATATTTGCGGATGAAACCTAGATACAACTCTAATGTACAACAGGAGGAAGAACTTGTGGATATAAAATGTATTCATGTTAGCCATAGTTGCGTAATAAGCATTTCTATGAGGATCCAACCATGCAATGCTATAGAAAACCTTTTTTTTCCCTTTCTGGCAAAGGCTTAATATTCATCCTAAATTTTTTTTTCTCTGTTCAAATTTCCACACTATATCCTGTATATCACTCCAAGATTGAGGTATTGCAAATCATAAAGGCATAATCATATATTATTTCATATACTGCCTTTTCAAATCTAATTCCAAAGTTAGTAATTTTTATTCTCAAATCATTAAAATGAGAATCAATATGAGAATCACAAACTGATATGGGAAAAGATACCTGCAAGGTTCTCGGCTGTAAATCTTAGACAAACAGCTTTTAATTCAGAGGCATTACATCGCTCAGCCAAAATTAGAATCTCAGCAACAGATTTCACGGATATATCCTTGCAGAGATGAGACTCACACATTACTCTGAGCCTTTCCAGACCATACGCATCAGCTGCTGCTAACAACTTTGCAGTCAATGAGTCTGACACTAAGGATAAAGGAGATAAGGTTGATGTTTCCAGCTCCACATCCTCTGTGAGGGAATCTCTGTATATGAAATGCAGCATGGCCTATTGAAAAATAGTAGGAATTAGGAGTTCCAATTAAAAACCGAGAATGGCAGTAACACAACAAAGCCACCACTAGAGCATAATTCAGAAACAAAATCTTATATCCTAAAACTTCCAAAAACACGTGAAATAATAAAAGCAGTCAATACCTTAAAAACTTTAGGTTCTACATCTGTGACTTCAACCTCCTTATTTTCCTCTGACCCCTCAAAGAATTTAGTTCGGAACATAGGGGATCGGGCAGCCAATACCAATTTATGGGCATGAAACTTTTCACCAGCCACATTAAAAGTAATATCTGAACCTTCCATATTTTCAAGCAGCGTGCCAAACTGTTCACCCATATCAGACTCTGGGACCTGAATAGAGTGTAATCGAGGACAATCTACTGCTGAGACTACAACTCCAACAGTACAATTAATTTTCAAGCAATCATCCTTAAGAAAATCTGAAGTTTCAAGCAATGCTCGCCTGAAGAAACGCTTGTATCCCCTATCGTATGCCCCCCAAAACAAAGAAGGAAAAAAAAAAAGGAGAGATATTAACATCTTACAGACAAACATCGAGATCCAAACATTCAGCTCAAAATGCTCACATGTTCAAAAAGTATCTACAAGTTACAACAACTAAAACCAACAAGAGATCTCCCATTCCAGTTTGGAAAACCAAAGCTTCTTACTTAAATACTGATTGATTAAAAAAAACTACTTAAATGATAATCTAAAAGCAAAAATTAGTTCATTTACTTACACAAACAATGAAAAGAGTAAGTAAACTGAAATCATTGCAAGGAAGATAAATTAACATGCAGTAAACTGAAAGGGAAAAAAAATGCTTCTGTAGCCCTCTTAGATTAGTTTCTTTTGAAAGAAATTACACTTATAGCAAGAAGGTAAGTAGAAGCAAAAAAACAAGTGTTTAACATCCTAGCTTCTCTAAATAACCGAAAGGGCAATGGGGTCGATGCAAAGTACTTTTGAACACTGTACTTGCTTTGTATTTTGCCGAACGGGCTTTTGGGGCCTCATATATTCCATATAGCAGGTTAAAAATCCCAACAACTAAACGAAACAAGGTCAAAAAAATTTCTTATCTAAACAAAAACCGTAGTTCATTACCAATTATTTTTTCCTACATTTTATCTAAGACAAACAGCACAAAGTTTGCACATTTCTAAGAAGTAAAAGCATCACAAAGACATAATTTCAACCAATTAAACACAACAATTCAAACTCAAACCCAAAAAACCAAATCATGATACCATTAATCTCAATCAAATAACGCAAAAAGAATCAGAAATCAGCTCAAAAACAATCATCACCCGAAAACCCCGGAAAATCCGAACACAATGCTAACTACAAAACCAATTCGAACATGAACCCTAAATCAAATCACGAAAAAGAATCAGAATTAGCCGAAAACAATCTGAACCGTGACCTTACCACATGCTGCCGCGATACTTGAGCGTGTAAGGCCCGCTCTCGAGCGCCCGATCGAAGTGGCTATGAACCTTGTGCTTCTCCTTCCCGCTCTGATCGACGAGCGTGAGCTCGAACAGCGCCCTAACGTCGGTGCCCTCGCTGGCGAGCGCGATGAAGACCGAAACGTAAGCCGAATTGTCCTCGGGATTCTTGCCGTCGGGATAAAAGTAAATCGCCCACTGGTACCCTCCGACGGTGAAATTGTCGCTCGCAATGTGCTTCCCCACGCCCATGCCCTTCGCCAGAGAGTACCCCTGGATTACGAACTTGTGCGAGCCGTTCACCGTCTCCGTCACCGACCGCGAGCTCGTCGGCGAGAGCAATGGAGTTTTGTCCGCCGCCATGGATGAGAATTTGTAGGGTCCGTCAATCTACAAGCGTCGGAGTCGGAATTTCATGAAATGGAGAGAAATCGAAATGGATTTCCCGGCGAATTTGAACCTCGGATGGCTTGGGTTTCGAATTCTGAGAGGATTGAGCTGGAATTTCAATGGCTCCGGCGAAATTAGGGTTTCTGATTTTTTTGCTTTTCGTCCCGATTTTGCTTCGATATTTTGCTAAAACTCTCTCTCCTTTTCCTCGTCTTCTTATTGTTTTATTATTATTTTCGCGATTCTCTATTTTCTATTTTCCTTTTCTTTCCCGTTTCCGGGAAAGCGCAGGAAAAAAAAGAAATGAAAGAGAGGAAGGGCCGTCCAAACATTCCAGAGAGTTCTGTTCTAATTGTAGTATGAGGTTGGGATACGTTAGAAAATGGCGTTTTTTAATAGATTTTAAATTTATTTTAGTATCGATAAATGATTAAGGTAATCTCCAATTCAAATACTTTATTTTAAAATATTAAAACTCTAAAATAAAGTATCTGTCATTATTTTATCTCCAATTTATTTACTCTATATCATATTCTGAAAAGAATATTTTATTTATATTCTTTTTTATAATAATTTAGATATTATTTTATGTTTATTCCCTATAATCTTTGTACTTTAAAATTTAATTAAAAAAAAAGTAGTTTAGAGTACGAATAATGATACTTCAAATATGAAATACACTGTTCAAACTCTATATTTAAAGTATAATATAGAGTATAGGTTGGAGATGCTTCCATACTCTAAATTGATGTAAAACTCTATTTTAGAGTTCGGTTGGAGTTGCTCTAATTGGTAAGTGATTGTTTATCAAAAAAATTGTTAAGTGATTTGATTAAACAATATTAATATGTAATTTGTCGCTAAAATATTAATGGACATTAAAATTAATCATTAATTAATATACAATTTTAACGATCAATAATCAATCACTAAAATTTTAATGTCATATATTATTTCATTAGTTAAATTTTTTTTTTTGACAATTTCTTAAGGTTGTCCAAAAAAAAAAAAAAAGCGAAATCAATAACAACTGAGCAACCCCGACTGAAACCATCATAAAAAACCATCGGATTCTGGTGGCCAACTTCATCACTGACTGCTCTATATCCACAACTTGGTTGTCAGTTTCACAATTTTTAAGTCGGTTAGTGAACCGAAATCAAACCTTGTCCTCCTCCTCCTCGTCCTCACAATTATTGTGCCGGTTAGTGAACCAAAACCGAACCTCCTCCTCCTCCTCCTTGAGCTGGAATTTCAATGGCTCTGATGAAATTAGGGTTTCTGGGTTTTTTTTTTTTTTTTTTTTGGTCGGAAAGGATTGAGTTGGAATTTCAATGGCTCCAGCAAAATTAGGGTTTCTGGTTTTTTTTTTCTTTTCTTTTTTTTTTTTGGAGAGGTTTGAGCTGGAATTTCAATGGTTCCGGCGAAATTAGGGTTTTCGGTTTTTTTTTTTAAGCTTTTTATCGGATTTTACTTCGATATTTTTGCCAACTCTATCTCTCTTTTTCCTCGTCTTTTTCTTGTTTTATTATTATTATTTTCTCTAATTCTCCCTTTTCTATTTTCCTTTTCTTTTCCGTTTTTGGGAATGTGCAGGAAAAAAAGAAATGAAAGATAAGAAGGGCCGTCCAAACTTTCCAGATGGTTCTATGCTAATTGTAGTATGAGGTTGGGGTACGTTAGAAAATGGCGTTTTTGAAGCGTTTTTTTTTAAATAGATTTTAAAATAATTTGAATAAAATGATTAATTGGTAAGTGATTGATTAAACAATATTGTTGTGTAATTTGTTCTAAGTGTTTGGTGCTAAAGTTTGGATTGTAGAATTCTGGTTTAGATTAATTGTGCGTTTATCGAGACGATTGAATTGCTTGAGTTAAAAAATTTAAAAACTTGAAAATGTGTTCGGGAAAAAAAATGTCAATATCGAGTTTGTTTCGTTCATCTTAAAATTTTATACAATTTATAAAAAATAAAAAAAAATCATCTCATTTGGACTTATATATGCAAAGTAATGAACTTTTAAAGTTTGAGATACAAAACTATGTAAATAGTGAAGCTGAAAGAAAAAGATTAAAATTAGATTGTAATTGTATAGTTTGAATTGTTGGTCCAAACAAGCCAATATGGACATTTTAAATTATTCTTTAATTAATATGTAATTTTAAAGATCAATCACTAATCCATAATAATCAATCACTAAAATTTTAATGCTTATATTTTATTTCATTAGTTAAAAAAAACGACACTTTCTTTAGAATGTCCAAAAAAAGAGAAACTGACAATAGCTGAGCATCACCGACTAAAACCATCATAAAAAACCATTTGATTGCAGTGGCCAACATCATCACGAACCACTTAATTCCGGCGACTTAGTTGCCAGTTTCACAATTTTTGTGTCGGTTAGTGAACCGAAACCGAACCTCCTCCTCCTTCTTCTTAATTTTTATTTATATTTTTTTAATCTTCTTAGTTCTTCTCTCCTTAACTTTGATAGTCTCCTAATCTCTCGGTCCATCACGGCGCCACCTCCCTCTGCTCTTTCTAGGACTTGACATGACAACATGACTCGAAACCAATACGAATTTTTTGGATTAGTATTGAGAAAAAAGAGATGTGAGTCAATTTTGGGTCGACCTAAAATGAACACGTAAGAAACAAGTTTCAAGTTGGACAAGACTACCCAAATATGACATCTAATTTTTTAGAGGTGTAAATTGATATAGCTTTGTTACCAATTGTAATTTTACGATAGCTTTTTCATAATCTTTTATTCTTATTTACTTTATTTTTTTACGGATATGATCATATTTTAACAAGTTATGAACTTTTAGTTTTTTAAGGCTTAAAACAACTAAGAGATCATTTGCTTGTTCCGCTTGAGTTGGAGTTTTTGAGTTGAGTTCAGTTGAATTTTCGAATTATGCGTTTGATTAAAAATGAATTATTTGAAATTAAAAAGTTATAAAAACTTGAAATGTGTTCAGAAAAAATATATCAACATGGATTTTGTTTCGTTTTGAAATTCTAGGCAATTAAAAAAAAATCTCATTTGGACTTAAAATAACAAAGTTATGGACTTTTAAGTTTGAGCTTTTAAGTTAGAGTTGAAGATATGAATAGTGAAATTAAGAGGGTATTTGGCACAACCACTTTAAAAATTCAACTCCATTTTTTTTTTGGTTTTTTCTTCAAAAGTCCACTTTGTTTCACTATTCACAATTCAAACTCTAACTTAAAAACTCAAATTTTAAAAGTCTTTAACTTCGTTATTCGAAGTCCAAATTAGATAAATTATTTTAAACAATATAGAATTTTGAGATGAAATAAACAAGATCCAAATTGGCATTTTTTTTCCCGAACACATTTTAAGTTTTTACACTTTTTAACTCCAATAAACTAAACACATAATTTCAAAATTCTACTCAATCACAATCAAAATAACTTTAATTCTCGAACTCAAATGGACCAAACAAACACACTATGAATTTACTTTAAAAAAAAACATGGAATTGTTTGGTTGGAACGAATGTGCAGAATGCCCCCTAAAGAAAAGTACATTATTTTCGTATAGTAATTTCACAAGGTCAATTTTGTGTCATGGGTCATTTTCAACTTGTGCTATGTCATACTTGTTTCGCGCTTTTGCAAAGATTTTCATGCCGCCTCGCAAGTTATGTTCAGACCAAATCAAAATTTAGATACACATGATCAAATCACGGTGAGGGTACAAACACTATACATTACACAAATTTCCACCTCTAGCTCTTTCATTGTTTTTTCTCTTTGAAATTTGAAACCCTATAGACCTAAAGGCCTAAGTGCAGTAGTGAACCTAAGCCATTCCACACACTAACAAAAGCCCAAGGCCAACTGCCTTTACACTTGGCAGTCAGCTAGGCACTCCTCCTCCACCTCCTCCTAGACAGTTTGGTATTGCTTTTGGAGGATATTTTTAGATTATTAAAAAAAACTAGTATTTGATAAACTCTGTACACAACAGAATTTAAAAAGCATGTCAAGGATTGTTTTTGCACATTTGCTTATGCTATCATTGTGCAAAATTACTGAAATGTCCTTAATAATAAATAGAATTTTCAATTTATACATTTTATTTATCTTTAATAGCAAATGAACAAATTATTTTTAACTTTCACCTAAAAATTACAAATTCTTTCCTTTCAAAAAATAACTACTAATTCTTCTGTAAATACAGAAAGGTATACTTCATTATCCATTTTATTTTTATAACTTTTTTTAGTATTCTGATGTTGCAATTTAAAATTGGAGTATATGACAAAGATTTGTAAGTATTGAATTCTTTCTATTTTTTTAAGAGAAAATTACCCAAATAATCATATTTTTTTTTTCATCTATTGACCAATATAATACAAACTCCTTAATCTTGACCAACATGACACAAACTTTAGCTTACTTTAGTATAATTTTGTGTTACATTAGTCTAGTGTTACTTTTTTTGTGTCATATTGATACAATGATCTTTAAATTTATGTTATTAATTAGGTACTTTCCCAATTTTTTTTTAAAGTACATACATATGAAGAATACGTATATTAAAATATTTAATAAACAAAAAATATGTTCATTTTAGTCCTTATTCGACTTCACAATAATTTTATTCATAATTTACCAAACACCTAAAACTCATCTTTTGGTATTTACAATAACTTTGAAAAATACTTTATCAAACGCCTATCTGCTTCTGGACCTAGTAATTTTGGACTCATAATACAGTTAAAACTTATAAGAAAGATTTTCCATAGCACAACAATAAGAAACTCGTCTTTTTTCTTCTTTGAGAAGCCCTAGCTACTTCCTGCCACAACCGTGTCTTCTTTTCCCTTTAAGCTCCATAGCCACCATCCAAGTTGCAAGAGTCCGAGTCGACGATCGACTGAAACAGGCAGACAATAAAAAAATCGCTCACCAACTAACTGGTTTCCTCTTACTTCGGCTTATATTTTAGCATCATAGTATAGAATGCCGCTTTTTTATTTATTTGTTTTTTTTTTTTTAGTAGTATATAGAATGCCAACAATTTTTTTCCTAAGGGAACAAAGATATATTCATCAATTAAGACCAGTTCCGAAAATATAATCGGATTACCCTCTAAAGGAGAAAAAAATTATTGGGCACTTGTTTTTGGTCCAAAGTGGTTCATTTTGGACGAAGTTCAGTTTGTTTTTTTAGTCCTTTTGTTTTTTTGATTTTTGGTCTAAGATTTATTTATTGTTTCATTTTAATCCTGTTTTTTATATTGGTCTATTTCTTTTCACTTTAGTCCTTTTATCTTTTTAGATTTTTTGTTGGAATGACACTTTTAGGGTATGTTTGGTTAGAGGGAGAGATGGAATGAGGAAGAGGGATGGAGGGAGAGACTTGTGCTGTGTTTGGTATAATTAAAAAGAGGAAAGAAGGAAGTGGAATGAGGGATTATTAGATGGAAAATAAAAGATTGGCTTATTTGGTAGGAAGGAAGAGAGGAGGTGAAGGAAAATACTAGATTGGCTTGTTTATTCAAAATGTTCTCTTTTGGGCCAACTCCATTGAAATCATAAATGAAACTAGACATGTGTAATGTGTAAGGATAAAAGGTGGTGAGTGACTTTTTCTCCTACAAGAAATACCTCTCATTACATTATACTAGTTACATAGCACGCGCAAACGTGTGTGAAAAAAATAAATAAAATAAGGAATACGCATGAAAGTACGTGCGGAATAGACAAATAAAGTAAAGTAAAAGTGAAAAAAAAAGTCACATGACGAGCATTAAAACCGTCATGTTAATGATCACTGAAAAATGAATGAAAAGAATAAATCCACTCTTTAATCTATAAATATATAATAATAATTATCATTATTATTATACAATATATAATGATATAACATATTATACATATAATGTATGTAGGGAACTTTGAAAAAAAAAAAGAAAAAAAAAGAGCAATGCCATGCGGCGGAAGTTTGAGTATGAACTAAATTCATCATTCATCCTTTTAAATAAAGGAAGGAGATACATGCAAATTTGAAAATGTTCTTTACACCATTTTTTTTTTCAAATGAGGGTAAAGTTGAAGAACTTGATGTAAAAACACTTCTCAAATTTTTGCCCAAATATGCCTCAAGTAACGAGGGACATTCAGTATAGGAGAAAATCTCATCCATAGTTTTAGGAGAGAAAATAATATTTACCACAAATTCGAAATCGATAAAGTTTTGAGCTTCCATAAAAATAAATAAATAAATAAATAAAAAGGAGCACATGACCATTTTTTTTAAGACTGTTCTGTTAAAGTTGAATGGAAGATTGAGAAGTTTTTATATTTTTATATTTTTATATTTTTATATTTTTATTTTTTTGTGTTTTGCGCGCGCGCTAGAAAATGACAATTTTTTTGTCATTTATAGCATAAATTTGTATCATGATAATTGTATCTAGTTTCTATTTTCGTGAACATCTGACATTAGTCTCCTCCGCAACTCCTTTAATACTTTGAACAACACCCTTTATATATCCCTTGTGTTACATCGAAATATTATGTTTATCTCTCTTATATTATGCAAATTAATATCTAAATTACAACTTTTTTTAGCTAATAACAAATTATCACATAGATTAACGTTGTGAGCCCAAATCCCTACAAACCTATTAGACAATTTATATGACAATTTTTTATTAATTGAAAAATAGAAGTATAATCCACTACTAATGATACTTAACATTCTTCCTAAAACTTAAGGATATCATCATCCATCATTTAAAGATCAGAAGAAAGACAAATAGTCATCCATTTTCACTTCGATAATATATAGAGCAAAACAATCTCAAAGAGATTTTTCATTTTTATGAACAGATCTCAGTTAACTAGATCTTGATAAGTCCGATATTTCGAGGAAAAGGAAAAAAAAAAAAAAAAAACCAAGTTCAAAGTTTTTATTATTTGATTTGGTTGGGGAAAACTCATATATTATACAGAGAAGCCAAGGCTATAAGATTTATCAGTTCCAAGTAGCCGCCTATCGTTGGACTGTGTTGGCTGAGAGATTGACTTCATGATCTTCTTGCTACCACTTGATATCGTTGGGGAAAACTCACATATTTCGAATGTAGAAACAGAATGTTGTAACTTTCTGTCAACTTGTAGGGGTAACCCGTTCATCACGTTAGTACTGATGTTTTTCTTTGCAGCCTCTTGAAGTCGGAGAGCACACTCCAAATTCTGCAAGACTTCACCCATCGACGGCCTATTAGCACCAAATTCCGCCAAGCATTTCTCGGCGATTTCTCCAAATTTCTTGAGAGAATCAAGACTAATTTCTCCCACAAGAGTAGGATCTATGATCTCTTCCAGCTTCCCAGTTTTTTGCCATTTCAATGCCCACCCAGCTAAACCAATTTTCTCTGTTGGGAGGGTCGAATCCACGGCTAGTCTTCCGCAGAGTACCTCAAACAAAACCACTCCAAATGAGTAGACATCTGATTTCAACGTTAGTCGTTGCTTCCTGAAGTATTCAGGATCCAGATACCCAAAACTTCCTTTCACAGCAGTGCTCACATGATAAGCCTTGGTAATGTCTGGCCCTATCTTGGAAAGCCCAAAATCCGCAACTTTTGCTTTGAGATTCTCGTCTAGCAAAATGTTTGTGGACTTCACATCACGATGGATAATTGCTCTTGCAAAGCCCGTGTGAAGGTAATGTAGTCCTTTAGCTGCGCCAATACATATTTCAAGTCTTTGCCTCCAACTTAAGACCGGAAGTACTTCTGAGCCATACAAATGACTCCTTAGCGTACCATTTTCCATGTACTCATAAACTAAGATCATCTCATTCCCTTCGTCACAATAGGCAATTAATGAAACAAGATTGTGGTGATGAAATTTCGATAGCATCTTGATTTCGGTCCAGAATTCTGCCAGTCCTTGTTGAGACCCCGGGTTTTTTCGCTTCACGGCAACTTTAGTCCCATCATTTAAAACTCCTTTGTATACCTTCCCAAAGCCACCACTCCCAATAACCCAACTCTCATCAAAATCATTTGTAGCCTCTTGGACAAGATGAAAAGGAAAGCAAGTTCCATACTTAAAAGCATCAATTTCATTGGCGGTTGTCTTAGATCGGTCCTTGAACGCCCGTCTTTTCCGACATTTGCACATAATTAAGAAGAAAGCTACAGATACTGTCAGTAAAAGGAATCCCCCAATACTCATTCCTATAGCTAATCGTCTGACATACTTCTTTGCACCCGAAGACATTACTAAAGGACTAAAGTCGCCCATAGAATTGTTCATTTTCAAGATCTCTAAACCATTTAGAATAATAAAGGGGTCAATACCTCTTAAAGTAGAAGACCCAATACTTACGCGAAGCTTATTGGTATTCATTGACGTTGTAACATAATCCAAATAGAAGGGTGATCCAAGTGAGTTCGATGACAAAGCACTGGTGTCAAGATTGGAAACAACAATCCAAGAATTTACATACACATTGAAGTAGAGAGTATGGAGTTTTTTACTTACTATGTCACAAAAGTGGAACCTGATCAGGTAACAAAATTCTTGATCGACTTCGAACTGCCAGGTTATATTGAACAGGAAGAGATCTGTAGGATCTACTGTTGTAGCAGTACCATATACAATAGCAGGAGCAATATTAGGAGTTACTTTTCCTCCAGTGATGTACTTAACGGCTTCAATGTTGGAGACATTTTGGACAATCATGTTCTTGTTTACTAAAAAACTTTGATCGGGAACCCATATTCGCCAAAGGGTATCATTCTCAGGAAACACCATTGGACCACCCATGTTCACCCTCTCAACCGTCTCAAAAGCCTGACTCGACAATCCTTCGAAAGTTTGACCAAGTGGGCCAACAATATGCACCAAATCATCTGTGATGAGCTCATCAGGGACCGAGACAACTTCGATGGCATTCAAGAAAGCAAATGAATTCGCTGAAGGGGCGAGGGTGATTTCAAGATTTTTTGAGGCAACATTCACAGAGAATTCTTTAAAAGAGGTGGTATTATAAGTGCGAAAGTCTTGGAGAAGAACATGGTTTTCGGTAAAAACTGAGAAACTTGTAGTGCTCATGTCATAGTTTTCATAGACAAACGATGAAAAATAAAGGCGAATCCAGTGTCTACCATATTGGCGGATTGGAAATGTGTACCTTGATGTTTGGATAAAGATTCTTGCTGTTTGATATAACGGGGAATCGCTAGATGAAACGATTAAATTATTTGCGGCAGTGGCAAGAATATCTTGAGAGGTTGAAAGAAACTTTGAAGTCGCGTAATCTGATAAGAAAACACGGTCCCCCACTGAGGTGTTGGTTGGTGATCCACAATTTATAAGATAATTGTCGACGAAACTGAATCCAGACGAAAAGCTACTTGCCAAATAGTAGACTGATAAGATCCGGATTAAAAATGCCACTTGTATATGATCCATTCTAGTGAGGAGTTTATTTTGGAAGAAGAAGTTGGATCGGCTTTGAACTTTTGTGTGAGCTCCAAGAAAGAGATATCAGACCCTGTTGCATAATGTAGACTTTAAGTAGCGATTAAGTTCTATATATAATTGTTGAGACATTAATTTAGTAAAAGAAAAAAAATAGTGAAATATATAGTTTTTAAGCACTTATTTAAGTAAATAGTTGAAATTTTTTATTTAAAAAATAATCATTAATTAGTGATTAATTATAATTGACTTATTGATTATAATTAATAAATAAAAAAATACATATTAGTATTAGTCAATTGCTGATTAAAAATAATCAATCAGTGATTGACTGAAAGGTCATTTTCTAACAATGATCATTTTTTAAGTCTTACAAAACTTTGGTTGTTTATTAAAAAACTTGTTAAAAAGACTATTTAATCACATATCACTTAGTAAAATATATCTATGGGATTGTAATTTTTGGAAAATTTCAACCAAAGTCTAAATTTTGGAAAATTTTCAAGATTTGACGCATTAGTTTTTCAAAATTGTTTCGTGTTTACAATGATCACAAAAAAGTAATAATTATTGGTGGATAATCAAAGGGTTTATGAAATTAAAAAAAGATAAATAGCTCTTATTGATGATGTAATGTTTTCGACGTTGGAGACCACCTTCCCACCGAGGAACAAGGTGCGCGAGAATTAGTAGACTCATTTGCCCACCCAATGGAGAAGATCCAATCACCTAAAGAGACCCGACCAGACCAGAGAAGTCGGTTCAGTTGCATTCCCTTCTCGGGTCACTGGGTTGACCTACCATCACCTTCGTTAAGCTGCTGATCCCTAAATTAGCTCTCCTTTGGGAACCTCGAGTAGATCGCTGTCGGGCACTAAGGTACTAGCCCAAGCAACATCTCACTGACCACGACTAAGCCTTATTCGAGATGGTCGGCCCATGCTACCATTGCCACACCGTCTCGTACCAGCTAACAACCGTACTATGATAGGGCAAGCCATACCCATTACTCTGTATCACCTGACACCTGACGTCCAGTACCTGTCACTGTACTTGTCCTTGTTCCTACTTCGGCGCCAGCCTCCACCACCTGACTAAGCTTACCAAGTACTTATCGCATATGCCAGTACTAACAACTGCACTCGTGTCCCCCCATTACTTGAATGGTAGGGCATGTGGCATCCGTCAAGTTAAGGTCAAGTACCCGTACACTCGAAAAATGCCTACTAACCGGGACCATTTGGAATATGACCTATCAGGGTCACCTGAGAACCCGAACCCGCGAGAAATGCCCATAAATAGAGGAGTACCTTACTCACTTAGGTATGGTCTAATTTTGTCATGCCTAAACTCTGGTTCTTTATTTGCTCATCAGTGCCCCTTACTGACTTAAGTATCGGAGTGCCATTAGCAGACATCCTATTAGTGTCTTCTTTACTCTGAGATTCTTCTCTTTTGTAGGCGACTAGGCAGAGAATGGCCACACAAGGCAGGTTACATTACGTGATCCTATCTGGTATTGTGTCAAAGAGTTTTGGCATAAACATTTTGGCGCTAGAAAGAAGGCTTCATACCTTTCTAGCAACCACATCCTAATCATCTTTGTTCCCAATACACCTGCCCCTCCACACCACTTGCATAACTCGCCAAGGTCATGGAAAAGAAGGCCAACCAGGACAACCACAGCCAAGAGAACTTTGGCCCGACCGGTTCTTAAAGCACTTGGCGAGCCCAACGCAAGCTCGGCGCGCGAGCACCGCGAAAAACCACACAGACGAAGATCCTCACCGGAAATGTCTAAAACTTGACGAAGACCGTTCGAGTACTCGCCGACGCCTTTATGGAGCTCTGAGGCACCCTACGACATCCCTTACAAGAGGAGGAAGCCGAAGACTCTTCACCAATAGGGCAGCATTGATCAACTGAAAGGCTGAAAAGCTTGGGCCTAGTGATCGAGCATACGGGTAACCGGAGCACGCGGGGAACCAGAGAAGAGGGAGACGAGATCTCGAAGAGTACGATCTGAACCGTGAGTGCTCGAGGAGTCACTATAACTGGGTCACCCAGTCAGGAACCTGAGCAGACCGTGAGGAATTAGTCTTTACACCCCTAGCATCCGGGAGAAGACATGACTGGTATCAACACCAAAAAGACATGCTCATCTCTGGGAGCCCTTAATGATGGCACCACGGACGCTGATGAGCGCTTAGTTGCTGATGAGCGCTTAGAGAACTACCAGGTACACATGCTTATTCAAAATGCAAACGAAGCCACTCTCTGCAAAGCCTTCTGCCTGACCTTGACCAGCACCGCTCAACAGTGGTACCAAAGACTGATGCCGAGAACGATGGATTCATTCAAGTAGTTGTCCAAGGCCTTCTCAGCAGCGTTCCTCAATGCAAAGACCAGGACGAAAGAGACCTCTTACTTATTTATAATTAAACAAAGCGAGAATGAGCCTTTGAAAAGGTACTTGGACCACTTTGACAAAGTCATCATACAAGTCAAGAATTACTCTGATGATACCCTCATACAAGCTTTCCGAGAGGGAGTCAAGGACAACAAACTGCTTTGGGCAATCGTTTATGATGTTGCCCCTACCTTTGCACACTTGAGGGGGATAGTCTAAAAGCACACCAAAGCAGAGGAGTACATCAAGGGGCAAAACTCTTTAGTTGGAGAAACATCGCAACCCACTAGGAAGAATAAGCCCAAGAAGGACAGGGCAGAATAGAACAGAGCAGCCAACGAGAAGGCCACCTGCAAAGCTGAAGCTGCATCAGGGCCTAAAACTCCTACAAGAAGATTCTGTCAATATACTCCCCTAATCACCATTGTGGAACACGTGTTGAACCAGATCTCCGGGATGGGACTACTCCAAGACCCACTGGCGATCAAAATGGATCTTACCCGTAGAAGCTAGAACAAGTACTGTAACTTCTATAAGGATGTTGACCACAAAACAAAAAAGATTGCATACAGTTACGTGACCAAATCGAGCTCTTAGTACGGGACACAGACCTATGATAATTTGTAAAAAAGGCCATTACCCTAGCAAGTGTGGCCAATAGAACCGGCCAGGTCTGTGTACACCCTGCTTCAAGAACGGGTAACTAGACTTAATGCTGGAGAGCCCGAATACATTATCCATACCATTTTTGGGGGAACGGCCACAAGTGATACAACCAGCATCAGGAGAAACTATGCTCGAGGCGCTAGGCAGGTAATGCTTAGGGAATATATTAACATGGCCGAACGCATCACAAAGATGTCCCGCTGAAACAGTGTTCCGATTACCTTCACCGATGATAAAGCCAACAAGCTGCTCCATCCACACAACGATGTTCTGGTTTGAGAAATCAAAATAACCGATAACATTGTTTGGCGCGCCTTGATCGACAACAGAAGCTCTGTAGACATCTTGTTCATGGACGCCTTCACTAGGCTAAATATTAGTGGAGCAATCTCGACACCCATCCAAACCCCGTATACGGATTCGCAGTTGCTTGCTGCTATTTCCATCCGAGAAGTGAGCTATCCGAAGTGGTGTAGAAACGTGGTCCTCGTCAAGAAAGCCAGTAGCAAGGGGCGGGTCTACATAGATTACACCGACCTAAACAAAGCTTGTCCAAAAAATTGCTTTCCCCTTTCCTAGATAGACCAACTCGTCGATGCAATGGCTAGTCACGAGCTACTCAACTTCATGAATGTGTACTCCGGGTACAACTAGATCCCCATGAGTGAAACCAACCAAGCCAGGACCACATTCACAATGGATTAAGGGTTATACTATTATCGGGTTATGCCTTCAAGTTTAAAGAATGTTGGAGCCACGTACCAAAGATTGATGAACAAGATGTTTGCCCCATTAATTGAGAAGTCCATGGAAGTATATGTAGACGACATGCTGGTGAAGAGCAAGCATGTGAGTAACCACATTGGGGACTTGAAAGACTGCTTCAATATTCTTAGATAATATTGGATGAAGCTGAACCCGGCCAAATGTGTCCTTGGAGTCAAATCTGGGAAGTTCCTTGGATTCATAGTAAACTACCATGGCATTAAGGTGAACCCGGCCAAGGCACATGTTGTAGTAGATCTGCAACCGCCATGCACCGTTAAAGAAATTCAAAGACTAACTGAGATGATAACAGGTTTCTCTGGACTCGTCTCCATGTCCACCAACAAGTGTCACCCCTTCTTTCAAGCACTTAAGGGAATTGGCAAAATCAACTAGGTTGACAAGTGCAAATAGGCTTTTCAGTGTCTTAAAATGCACTTGGCAAGCTCGCCCCTACTGTCCAAGCCGTTTAGTGGGGAAGTGCTTTATATGTACTTAGCAGTTTCGGAAAAGGCAGTCTGCTTAGTCCTAGTCTAAGAAGAGAACAAGATACAAACGTTCGTATATTACAGTAGTAAGGCGTTCCAAGGAGCAGAGGAAAGATACACCCCTTTGGAGAAGCTTATCTTGGCCTTAGTCACATCAGCCCATGAGCTGAGACCTTACTTCCAAATCCACCCTTTTCGCATCTTGACTAGTTACCGGCTTCATCAAGTCCTATAGAACTTTGAGTTGTCTGGTCAGATTGTCAAGTGGGCCGTTGAGTTAGGAGAATTCGACATTGAATACGTTCCCCAAACAACGATCAAGGCACAAACTCTTACCGATTTCATAGTCGAGTTCATCGAGCAACCTAGACCAGAACTTAGGGCCGTGGAGAAGACGACCACTGCCACGTCTACCCCAGAAGGCCCGAGTACACCCAATTCTGACCTCCCCCAATGGAAGCTATTTGTGGACAAGCCATCTAGGGAGGGCTCCAGACCAGGAGTAGAACTGATCAGCTTCGACCATTGCAAGATCAGCTATGCCCTTCACTAAGAATTCAAAGCGTCAAACAATGAAGAAGACTATGAAGCTCTAAATAGTCTGTCTTAACCTAGCGCATGAACTCGGAATGAAGGCCATTGAGGTCCTTAACGACTCAATGCTGATCATCAACCAGGTGACAATGGCATTTCAGGCCAAGGAGGAACGAATGGCTAAATACGTTGGGGAGGTTAAAAGCCTCCTTAAGCAATTTAGGAAGCACATTGTAACCTAGATACCCTGGTTCAAGAATAGCAAGGCAGATGCACTAGCTTGGTTAGCCTCCGGCGCTGATACGGAGGGCCTATCTCTATACCAGTAGAACACCTTTAATAGCTCAACATTGAGTGCATACATCAGGTGTTCTGCTCCAAGTAAGTCAAAACTTAGATGAACCCAATCGTAGACTATCTTACCACATCTAGGCTCCTAAAGGACTAGGAAAAGGCCCGTAAAATCAGGAATACCTCAGCAAGATATACCATGATCAACGAAAAATTGTATCGGAGAGGACATTTGGCCACATATCAGTGGTGCGTTGGACCATCAGAGGCCGAATATTTGATGAAGAAAATACATAATGGGATATGCAAAAATCACTTTGGGAGGAAAGTCATGTCCTTTAAGTGCCGTTGTCAGGGATATTACTGGTCAACCATGGATAGAGACGTTAAAGAGTTCACCCATAAGTGTATCAAGTGCTAACAATTTGCAAGGATTATTAAGTCCCAATCGGAGAAACTTACCTCTGTAGTTAGTGTTTGGGCATTCACAAAATGGGCACTTGACCTGATCGGACCACTACCGATGGCCAAATCCTAGTTCCGATGTTGCCTTAAAGCTATATACTATCTTATAAAGTGGATATAAGTGGAACTCCTGGCTCAGCATACGGAGATTAAGTGTACCAAATTCTTATGGAAAAATATCATCTGTAGGTTGGGACTCTCACATACCGTGGTCACGAACAATGGAAAATAATTTGACAACCCAATCTTCATTGCCCTCTGCGAATAGTTCGGGATTAAGAAAATATTCTTTTCTCCAAGGTACCCCCAGAGTAATCAGTAAGTCGAGGTCGTTAACAAAACCATAAAAGAGAACTTGAAAAAGAAGTTGAAGAAACATAAAGGGGCCTGGATCGACAAATTATCCAAAGTTTTCTAGGCTTAACGGACCACTAGCCGCATTGCAACTGGGGAAACCCTATTTGTCCTGGCCTTTGGTGTAGAGGTAGTCATACCAGTCGAAATGGGCTTACCAAGTTATCGACTAAAAAACTTTGATGAGGAGAACAATGCTGAACAGATGATGGTTGAACCTGATCTAATTGAAGAAAAGAGAGAACAAGCATTTATCCGCACCACCGGCCGTAACCAAGTAATAGCCAAGTGCTACAACAAGAGGTTCCAACCAAGGAATTTCAAAGTTGGAAACCTAATTCTCAAGAAAGTCTTGGTCTAAAAGCCCGGGCTGAGTTCCTTTGGCCCCAAGTGGGAAGAATTATTCAGGGTCACTGGCATTGCGCAACCAGAGATATACCAACTAGTCGACTAAGATGGGATGGTCTTGGAATGCCGACCACCTCAAGCATTTTTACCAGTTGTTATCCTACTTCTGAAAGTCTTGTTCTAATTAATTATTTCAATCAAAAGAACGCCGACCAACTCACCGGCGTGACATCTCCTTCACATCTCATAAGAATCGCGAGCTCGCCAAATTGTCAATCTTACGATTCTGTTAATCTTTGTCAATGATGCTCCAAGAGGGAGAGAGAGAGGAAGGAGGGAGAGAGGGAAAAAAAAAAAAAAAAAACATTAGGTGCGTTTGTTTGCAGTGGTGGAATGGTAATGGTAATGGAAAAGAATGAAAAAGAAAGTAGACGCATGTGTTTGGTTAGTATTTTTTGTCATGGAATGGATTATGGTTTTTTATTAGTTTGACAAAATTACCCCTATCATACCAATATTTGTATAACTACGTTCTTTTTTATTTTTTTGTTAAAATTATATCAGAATTGATTTAAAAACACAATGAGAACGATTGCACTTTCTTTTTCCAAGAGTTGTTAAAGTTTTTTACTTCAACATTAGTGATAATAAAAGTAAAAAAATTTTAAATAAATATTTGTGGAAAAAAAAATCATGAAAAAGAGTTCATCAAGCTCCCACGATCTGCTACTTGGCGAGGTGCTCCGTGAGGAAATGGCAGACGACGGAGACTGGCTGGACAGCCACAGCGAGCTCGCGGATAACGACAATCTGTTGGGGGGAAAGCTCAGTGGTTCCTTCGTTGGAACTCATATAGGGGACCTAAAGGAGCTTCCTTCCCAGCTAAGGTTGTATATGGATCTGGCGAGGGAGGAGGAACATCAGAACTGGTCGTCAGAGGAGAGCATCGATGGTGGCCGGGCGTGGAGCTGGGCCGAGGAAGCGAGCTTTGGGCAGAGGTGGCGCGCTGTCGGCGAGGGTGGGGGCGGAGGAGGCGCGATCTGGGAGATGATGGAGGAGGGAGGCACGAGTGACGACGGAGGAGGGCGATGGTGGGTCTCGCCGGAGCAATGACGGCGACATTGAAGTTGGTTGGAAGAGGACGGTGATGCGGCTGAGGAAGGGTCAGAGGTGATCATTGGTGGTGCTTTAAAAAAAAAAAAAAAAAGGAAAAAGAAGGGTAATTGTGGAAAAATAAAAATAAAAATAGGTTGGAAGGGCTATTGCTCTCACTTGAGCGAGGAATGATGATTCAGTCAAGTGATGGAAAAGCCATTCTTTTTAAATGGTCATTCTTAGAACCAACCAAACGTAAGAATACAATTCCATTCCATTCCTTTTCATTCCATTATCCCCAACCAAATGGGGCCCAAGGATAAAATGAAAGTTTAATATGTTTTAAATGGAATATGATAAATTATGCCACTTATTAATATTAGGGATCAAAAGTATGCTATTGGATATAATTTATGTAAACAAAATAAAACCAAAGGTGATTCTATTGGCACACTCCTATTGACTTTCTACATTCCCTTTTTTAAATGCACCACCGTGGTGAATTCAAAATTATTAAATTTGCTTAATGCATATCCTTTTCATTTCCAAAATTATCCTAGCTACTATAAAATAAAAAAGTATTCCACCATTTCAGATTTCTTTTTACAATGACCTTTTTCTTTCTTTATTTTGATGATATTCTAATTTTGGTAATATAAATAATTATAAATTTGATGCATTACGATTAAAAAGAGCACCCTTAATCAATTTGTAGGTTAGACTAAAAATTTTCAAGAAAAAGAGTTTTCAAAAAGAAAAAGAGCAAACAACATAACAAATTCAGATATGTATGTATAAAGATTAAAATTAAAAACTTTGCAAGAAAAAAGTTCTAAAAAAAGCAGACAACATAACAAATTCATATATATTCCTAACGAAAGAACAACGACGTAGAACCGGGAGGAAGGAAGGGGGGCAAAAAAAAAAAAGGGCCTTCCAACAATGCATAAAAAAGAATGTATATAAACAAAAAAAAAACAAAAAAAAAGTACCAACAAAGGTTGTAGTTTAGTGGTTTGGATGCCTTTGCTAGACATCTAACTTTTATCCATCCAGATTCAAACCCAGCGACTCCCGTAAGTCCCTATTTTAACTTTGGCTGTTGTAGCATTAGATTGGTCGTGTAACCCTGACTGAATGACTTTGAAAAACTAGTATAAGGTTCTAATTGCTCTTTTGATGCATCCAGGATTGCTATTAAGCCGAAGGGGATGAGGGGTGAGATGGGGACCACCTGACCCCCTTTTTATTGAGGAAACAAAAAGTACATATACAACGAAAAAAAAAAGAAAACATCTAACATACTTCATAATTTTTTAGACTACTCATTGAAAATAAAAATCAGGATGAAGATTATGGATATTATATAATCGATTTTAAAGTAGTAATATTTATAAGCTGTTTATGTGGGAATTTGATATAAAGGTTTGGATAAAAATAATAAAAAAAATATATATAATTGAGTTTCTCTTTTATGATTGAAATTTATTTATGCAATTAAGTATATTATGTTGTTCTTTTATGGCATTTTGTCTGAGGGTTTTGTTTGTAATTAAAAAATTTTATTAGTAACTAGATGTGAAGAGTCAAGAGGGATGTGCTAGAGAACTAGCCAAGTTAAAATAAAATAAAAATAAAATAAATGGGTTTTAATACATATGTATGAGTTCAAAATATATCATTTCAACTGGTAAAGCAATTTTCATATCTTAATCGTAAAACCCCGTTTAAGGGGGGTCGGAAAAACAATTGATAAAGATATAGCAAAAGTCTCGAAACAAGTCGAGCAAAATCAAATTAATAGAAAGGGAGGAAAATAAGAAAAGAGAAGTAGGAGGAACCTCAAACCTGAGTAAGGAAGGCCATGAGTAATCAGAAGAGCTTGTTTTGGTTATTATTATTGTCAAGTCTGAGATCTACAACCCACCAATAATGCAGAAGACAGAAAAACCTCCTTCAATTAAAGTACTATAAACAGCTTAAAATATATATTATATATACATATATATAACCAACTCAGAGACTAGTGGATGACAGTAAGTGTGAGGAAAAATGGAGTAAGTTTGCGTTTGGTTTTTTTAGTTATAGATGAAATTTTGAAATTGTTATTTTTTAAAATTAATTATAATTTTTATTAATTTTTTTAAAAAATAAAAAGTAATACAAAACAATTATAAATTTAATTAAACTTAAATATAAATGTCAAAATAATAAAGCAGGTCAAAGTCGTCTGTGGGGGTACGTCACCTTGGAAAAAAGAGTCCAGTGGGCCAATAATAATGCACAAGTTTGACCCAGGCAATAATTGCGTTGGAGGAGGGTCAGTCCAGTCGTCCTTAAAGTCAGTCAACAATGAGAAAAAAGAGCAGTCCAAGTCGTCCTCAAAGTTAGTCAACCATGAGAAAAAAGAGCCTCAGTGGCCAATAATAATGCACGAGTTTAAAAAATAGTTTTTCTCTAATAAAAAACAAAACAAAAAACCAAAAACAGAAAGTAATTAAGATATTTACAGAGGAAAATACTTATCGCTATTAAAAAGTCTTGAATGTCTATGAGAATTTATGTGTTAAGTATTGTTTCTTTTTATTATTGAAATAAATTTCCTGTTTTAATTTCCAGTTGATTAATTTTTTTCACACTTTAATATCTCAGATTGTATATTTAAAATATTCACAATGCATGAGATAAAACTACTCGTAATCAAATATTTGAATGTCAAAAAATTGATCGGACAACTGAAACAAATTCCTAATATTAGTTTAAAAAAAAAAGTGATTTTTTGTCATTAAAATTCCCTATCTTATATTTAGGTTAGGGATGTTAAGTTTATCTGCAAATCTATTTACCCATAATGGCCCCGACTTTAATTGAGGTGGATAAAAACCCTGATTTAAATGGGAAGAGTTATAAACGGGTTTGGAATTTCAGATCTCATGATGGGTTTTGAGGTGGGGACGAGTCTTCCCCAACCCTATAATCCAATAACCCACCATGTTTAGGTATACTTAAAAAAAAAAATTATTTGTATTCTATTATATGCAACACATTTTTTTTTAAATCTATGAAAAAAAAAAAAATTGTCTCTCTCTTTATAAAGAACATACACATATATTACCCTGTATATACTTTTTATTTTTTGAAGCCTTATTGCCTTATATATGTTATTAATAGTGTTTTATGGTTTTGAAATTTGAACAGAAAAAATTGTATTAGTGTAGATAATGTTTTAAATCCTCATTTAGAGGATACTGATTGAATCAAAAAAAAAAAAAAAAAACCAATTAAATATTTTAAAAGAAGTCAAAGAGGTTATTTGAAATTTGAATCAATAATTAAAAAACAAAAAACTAAAAAATTAAAAAAAAAACCCTATGTGAAGTGTTTGGAGGTCCGAGTCTTTTCTCAATAGCCTTTTCATCTTCTTTATTTATGCTCCATGAAAAAAAAAAAAAAAAAGAAACCAAAAGGGAAAATAATATTATTTGGAGATTAAGTCTAAGTACTAAATAATATTTTAGTTCTTCATTTGATTCACATTAACATGAGTGTAGCGAGATGTATTATTTATATTTTAATACAACGGACTCCTGTGCCAATGATATATATATATATATATATATATATAATACCCTCACACTTGTAAAATCTCAAGAGTGTGTATTAGAGACCTATCTTTGGTGCTTCTAGTGAATATTGAAATAAGCGTGTACACCGTTTCTTTCTTTCTACTTATAACTCTCTTAAGATGGTGAATGCATATTCCTATATTATGACTACGGCATGCCTTTGATTGATACTTTAGGGATTCTAACACATGCATGGAACTCAATAAGGATACTGACGCCTTACTGTCATTGTTTATTTGGAAGTGAGGAAAGTAGAAATTCATTTCAACTGCATCACACAAGAAAAGTAATGTGATATTATGACATTTCTATATTTTACAAAGAAATCATCGTACAATACGAAAAAGATATTGTTTTGTGTGTATTGTGTAATTTGCTTATAGTGACCTTCATTAGTTCCTTGGGTTAGATGGGAACTAAATTTGGTCTCATGTAATAGATTGAGACCAATTTCGGACCTTATTGTAGTTCCTAAGATCGGGGAACTAGAGTGCCTCATAGGTTAGATTGGGGCACTTTATTTTGCTAGCTAAGGTTCAATAGTATGCATACATGCTAATTTTTAGGCCTGGGGCGAGCGGTTCATGGTGTACGCAGTTATGCGTGCACTACAAATTTTAATGAAATGAGAAGTACAATGAGATTTGATCAGCCCATACATCATGTCATATTCATTGATTGCATAGTTTCTACTTACTGGGCATTAGCTCATGCAGTTCTTGTGAAGCAGGCAAGGGCATATCTCAGTAGTTGTTATCGCCAGGAGGGTCGGCTGACACGCTCTCTATGTTTGTGACTGATTCTATATTGACACTACTAACCTTACATGGACACACTTTTGTTTTATCTTGCACATTTTGGAACTTAAATCAACTATGAGGATTGTTTTATTTACTATCTAAGCAACGTTTTATTATAGGATGTAATTTATTATAAATATCACGTTGACTAATATTTTACGACTAAACCTTCATAGTTACAAGCAAATTTTAAGGATTTTCAAAAGTTCCAAGTTCCGCCCAACATTTTGTTTAACAAATTTAGAGATCTTTAAATAAATTGAATGCCACCTAATTTAAGGGTTCGTTTGGTATTCGGGTTGAGTTTGAGATGAGATGAATTTTTAAGTTGATATTGATTGACTTTTTAAAAAACTAGTTATAATTTTTATTGACTTTTTAAGAAGAAGACAAAAAAAACAACCGTAAAAATACAGTTAAGTTTAAACTCAACTGTTATCACCAAACGTGGGCTAATTCATGGACACCTTCACTAGGCTAAAATTTGGCAGAGCAATCCGGCACCCATCCAAACCTCGTATACAGATTCACAGGTGAATGTGTCCTGGGGCAACCGGACTAATCTATCTCCCGATCACTATCAGTGATGAACTAAAGAAAGCTACCCGAATGGTGGATATCCTCGTCGTCAATAAACCATCGGTTTATAATCCCATCTTTGGAGACCGACTCTGAATGCGCTGAAGGCGGTGGCCTCGACCTATCACTTAGTTATGAAATTCCTCACTCCTAACGGAGTCAGGATTTTCAGGGGAACCAAGAGAGGGCTAGGAAATGCTATGTCGAAGCAGTGAACAAAGTATGCCATTAAGTATTCCAACCTGCTGTGGTGGTCACCATCTTCGAGATTGATGAGATTGACACCCCCAACGTCGAAGTACTGAACAAAATGTGCCACAAAGTATCCCCAACCAACTGTGGTGACTAACATATTCAAGAATGATGAGATTGACACCCACAAAGGCGAAATCAAACCATTGAGTGACATGGAAGAAGAAACCTGACACAACCTATCGAGGATCCGGTCTCCTATCACCTGGACCCTGAATACCCGATATGACAGTACTACTTGGATTGAAGCTCCAATCGGAAATCCAAGCAAAACTGGAACATTCCTTCGAGAACACAGAGATGTCTTCGCTTCCGCCATATGAAGACATGCTCGAGATCGACGTGGTGGTGATGTGTCATCGACTATGCGTGAACCCTAAGCATAAATCGTGGTCTAGAAGAGAAAGACTTTAATACTGAAAGGTACGAGGCCATCAACGAGAAAGCGAAGAAGTTGCTCGCTGCTATTTTCATCCGCGAAGTGAGCTATCCGGAGTGGCACGCGAACATGGTCCTAGTCAAGAAAGTCAATGGCAAGTGGCGGGTCTGTGTAGACTACACAGACCTAAACAAAGCTTACCTAAAAAACTGCTTCCCCCTTCCCCAGATAGACCAACTCGTCGATGCAATGGCCAATCACGAGCTACTCAACTTTATGGATGTGTACTTCGAGTACAACCAGATCCCCATGAGCGAAACTGACCAGGCCAAGACCATATTCACTACCGATTAAGGGTTATACTATTATCGGGTTATGCCTTTTGGTTTAAAGAATGTTGGAGCCATGTACCAAAGATTGATGAACAAGATGTTTATCCCATTGATTGGGAAGTCCATGGAAGTATATGTAGACGACATGCTGGTGAAGAGCAAGCATGTGAGTGACCATATTGAGGACCTGAAAGATTGCTTCAATATTCTTAGATAATATTGGATGAAGCTGAACCCGACCAAATGTGTCCTTGGAGTCGAATCTGGGAAGTTCCTTAGATTCATGGTAAACCACCAAGGCATTAAGGTGAACTCGACCAAGGCACATGTTGTAGTAAATCTGCAACTGCCACGCACCGTTAAGAAATTCAAAGACTAACCGAGATGATAACAACTTTCTCTTGACTCGTCTCTAGGTCCACCGACAAGTTGTTACCCCTTCTTTCAAGCACTTAAGGGCATTGGCAAAATTAACTGGGTTGACAATTGCAAAGAGGTTTTTCAGTGTCTCAAAATGCACATGGCAAGCTTCCCCTACTGTCCAAGCTGTTGAGTAGGGAAGTGCTTTATATGTACTTGGAAGTTTAGAAAAGGCGGTCAGCTCAGTCCTGGCCTAAGAAGAGAACAAGATACAGACACTCGTATATAATAGTAGTAAGGCATTCCAAGGAGCAGAGGGAAGATACACCCCCTTGGAGAACCTATCTTGGTTTTAATCACATCGGCCCATAAGCTGACCATACTTCCAAACCACCCTTTTCATGTCCCGACTAGTTACCCATTTCGTCAGGTCCTACTGAACTTTGAGTTGTCTGGTCGGATTGTCAAATGGGCCGTTGAGTTGGGAGAATTCGACATCGAATACATTCCTAGGACAACGATCAAGGCATAAACTCTAACTGATTTTTGTAGTCGAGTTTATAGAGCAACCTAGACCAGAACTTAGGGCCGTGGAGAAGACGACCACTACCGTGCCTACCCTAGAAGGCCCGAGTACACCCAATCCTGACCTTCCTCGATGGAAGCTATTCGTGATGGGCCATCTAGCTCGAGGGGCTCCAGAGTAGGACTAGAACTGATCAGCGCCGACCATTACAAACCAGCTATGCCCTGCGCTACTACTTCAAAGTGCCAAACAATGAATAAGACTATGAAGCTCTGAATAGTATGTCTTGACCTAGCACGTGAACTCTGAATGAAGGCCATTGAGGTCTTTAACGACTCAATGCTGATCGTCAACTAGGTGACAAGGGTGTGTCAGGCTAAGGAGGAACGAATGGCTAAATCCCTTGGGGAGGTTAAAAGCCTCCTTAAGCAATTCAGGAAGCACACTGTGACCCAGATATCTTGGTTCGAGAATAACAAGGCAGATGCACTAGCTTGGTTAGCCTCTGGCATTGATACCGAGGGCCTAGTCTCTGTACCCATAGAACACCTTTAACAGCCCAACATCGAGCGCACATAGCAGGTGTTCTGCTCCAAGAAAGTCAAAACTTGGATGAACCCGATCGTAGACTACTTTACACATCAAAGCTTCCAAAGGACTAGGAAGATGCTCGTAGAATCAAGAATAACTCAGCAAGATATACCACGATCAACCAAAAATTGTATCGGAGGACATTTGGCCCCATAACAACGGTGCGTTGGACCATCAGAGGCCCGGATATTTGATGAAGGAATACATAATGGGATATGCATAAATAAATCACTCTGGGAGGAAAGCCATGTCCTTTAAGTGCCTTCGTCAGGGATATTACTGGCCAACCATGGTTATAGAATTAAAGAGTTCACCCAGAAGTGTATCAATGCTAAAAATTCACGAGGATAATTAAGTCCCAATCGGAGAAACTTACCTCGGTATTAGCGCGTGGGCCTTCGCAAAATGGGCACTTGACCTGACCGGACCATTACTGATGGCCAAATCCTAGTTCCGATATTGCCTTGAAATTATAGACTATCTCATAAAGTGGATAGAATGGAACTCCTGGCTCAGCAGACGGAGATTAAGTGCACCAACTTTTTATGAAAAAAATACCATCTGTAGGTTGGGACTCTAACATACCGTGGTCACAGACACGGGAAACAGTTTGACAACCCAAACTTCATCATCACATTTGCAAATAGTTCAGGATTAAGAAAATATTCTCTTTCCAGGCTACCCTCAGAGTAATCGGTAAGTCGATGCCGTTACAAGACCATAAAAGAGAATTTGAAAAAGAAGTTGAGAAACCTAAAGAGGCCTAGATCGACGAATTATCCAAAGTTTTTTGGCTTAACGGACCACTAGCCGCATTGCAACTGGGGAAACATTTGCCATGGCCTTTGTGTAGAGTCATACCAGTCGAAATGACCTACCAAGTTATCGAGTAAGAACTTTGACGATAGAACAACGCTGAACAGATATGGTGCTGAACTTGATCTAATTGAGGAAAAAAGAGAACAAGTTTTATCCGCACCACCGCCACAACCAAGTATAGTAGCAATTGCTACAACAAGAGGTTCCAATCAAGGACTTTCAAGGTTAGAGACCTGGTCCTCAAGAAAGTTTGGTCTAAAAGCCCGGGCTGTTTCCTTTGTCCCTAAGTGGGAAGAACTGTTCAGGGTCACTGGCATTGCGTGACCAGGGACATACCAACTAGGCTACGAAGATGGGATGGCATTGGAATGCCAATCACCTCAAGTATTTTTACTAGTAGTTATCCTACTTCTGAAAGTCTTGTACTAATTAATTATTTCAATGAAAAGAACGCCGACCAACTTGCCGGTGACATCTCCTTCACATCTCATAGGAATCGCGAGCTCGCCAAATTGTCAATCTTGCGATTCTGTTAATCTTTGTCAATGATGCTCCGAGAAAGAGAGAGGAGGGAGAGAGGAAAAAAAAAACCATTAAGGTGCGTTTGTTTGCAACGGTGAATGGTAATGTAATGGAATAAAATGAAAAAAGAAGTAGGATGCATGTTTGGTTAGTATTTTTTCTGGAATATTATGATTTTTTATTAGTTTGACAAAATTACCCCCTATCATACAAATATTTGTATAACCACGTTCTTTTTTTTTTTTTTTGCTAAAATTATATCAGAATTTGATTTAGAAACAAATAAGAACTATTGCATTTTCTTTTTCCAGAGTTGTTAAAGTTTTTTACTTAAACAATAATGATAATAAAAGTAAAAAATTTTAAATAAATATTTGTGGAAAAAAAAATCATGAAAAAGAGTTCATCAAGCTCCCACGATCTGCTACTTGGCGAGGTGCTCCGTGAGGAAATGGCAGACGACGGAGACTGGCTGGACAGCCACATCGAGCTCGCGGATAACGACAATCTGTTGAGGGGAAAGCCCAGTGGTTCCTTCGTTGGAACTCATGTAGAGGACCCAAATGAGCTTCCTTCCCAGCTATGGTTGTATACGGATCTGGCGAGGGAGGAGGAAATCAGAACTGGTCGTCAGAGGAGAGCATCGATGGTGGCCGGGCGTGGATCTGGGCCGAGGAGGCGAGCTTTGGGCAGAGGTGGCGCGCTGTCGGCGAGGATGGGTCTGGGCGGAGGAGGCGCGATCTGGGAGATGATGGAGGAGGGTGGTACGAGTACGACGGAGGAGGACGATGGTGGGTCGCCGGAGCAATGACGGCGACATCGAAGTTGGTTGGAAGAGGACAGTGATGGGGCTGAGGAAGGGTCAGCGGTGAAAGAAGGGTAATTGTGGAAAAATAAAATAAAATAGGTTGGAATGGCTATTCCTCTCACTTGAGAGAGGAATGATATTCAGTCAAATGATGGAAAAGCCGTTCTTTTTCAATGGTCATTCTTAAAACCAACCAAACGTAAGAATACAATTCCATTCCATTCCTTTTCATTCCATTATCCCCAACCAAATGGGGCCTAAGGATAAAAATGAAAGTTTAATATGTTTTAAAATGGAACATGATAAATTATGCCATTTATTAATATTAGGGATCAAAAGTATGCTATCGGATATAATTTATGTAAACAAAATAAAATCAAAGGTGATTTTATTGGTACACTCTTATTGACTTTTTACATTCCCTTTCTAAATATACCCCCATCGTGAATTCAAAATTATTAAATTTGCTTAATGCATATCCCTTTTCATTTCCAAAATTTAGCTACTATAAATAAAAAGTATTCCACCACTTCAAATTTCTTTTTACAACGGCTTCTTCTTTCTTTATTTTGATGATCTTCTAATTTTGGTAGTATAAATAATTATAAATTTGATGCATTACAATTAAAAAGAGCACCCTTAATCAATTTGTAGGTTAGACTAAAAAAATTTCAAGAAAAGAGTTTTCAAAAACTCAGGTTCGAAACCAACGTTTCTCGTAAGCCCCTACTCCAGCTTTGGCTGTTGTAGCATAAGGCTGGTGGTGCAACCCTGACTGGATGACTGTGAAAAACTATTATAAGATTCTAACTGCTCTTTGATGCTCTAGATTGCTATTAAGCCGAAGGGGATGAGGGGTGAGATGGGGACTACATGATCCCCTTTTATTGGAAAAAAATAATAAGTTTTATACAACCAAGAAAAAAGGACAACATCTAATATACTTCGTAATTTTTTAGACTACTCATTGAAAATTAAAAATTAGGATGAAGATTATGGTTATTATATAATCGATTTTAAAGTAGTAATATTTATAAGCTGTCTATGTGGGAATTTGATATAAAGGTCTGGATGAAAATTAAAAAAAAAAAATCTATTGAGTTTCTCTTTTTGTGATTGAATTTTATTTATGTAATTAAGTATATTATTGTTGTTCTTTTATGTCATTTTGTCTGAGGGTTATGTTTGTAATTAAAAAATTTTATTAGTAACTGGATGTGAAGAGTCAAGAGGGATGTGCTAAGAGAACTAGCCAAATAAAATTAAGTAAAATAAAATTAATGGGTTTTAATACATATGTATCAGTTCAAAATAGATAATTTCAACTAGTAAAGCAATTTTCATGTCTTAATCGTAAAGCCCCGTTTAAGGGGGGGAAAAACAATTGATAAAGATATAGCAAAAGTCTCGAAACAAGTCCAGCAAAATCAAATTAATAGAAAAGGAGGAAAATAAGAAAAGATAGAGAAGTAGGAGGAACCTCAAACCTGAGTAAGGAAGCCATGAGTACTCAGAAGAGCTTGTTTTGGTTATTTATTGTCAAGTCTGAGATCTACAACCCACCAATAATGCAGAAGACAGAAAACCTCCTTTAATTAAAGTACTATAAACAGCTTAAAATATATATAATATATACATATATATAAACAGCTCAGAGACTAGTGCATGATAGTTAGTGTGAGGAAAAATAGAGTAAGCTTGCGTTTGGTTTATTAACTATAGATGAAATTTTGAAATTGAAGATAGTCCACTTTTTTAAAATTAATATAATTTTTTTTAATTAAAAAAAATAAAAATTAATATAAAAAATTATAATTTAATTAAAATTTAACATAAATGTCAAAACTATAAAGCAGGCAATTGTTGGCGTTGCACGCCGGAGGACGGTCAGTCCAAGTAAGTCGTCCTTAAAGTTAGTCAACAATGAGAAAAAAGAGCAGTCCAAGTCGTACTCAAAGTTAGTCAACCATGAGAAAAAAGAGCCTCAGTGGCCAATAATAATGCACGAGTTTAAAAAAATAGTTTTTCTCTAATAAAAAACAAAACAAAAAACCAAAAAACAGAAAGTACGTAATTAAGATATTTACAGCGGAGAATACTTATCGCTATTAAGGACATTTTGGTGCACAAGTTGAATTTGAGTTGAAGTTGAAATTTTTAAGTTTGAATAGTAATTTTTATTGACTTTTTCAGAAAAGATAAAAATATGATGAAAAAAGTACAGTTTATTTGAGTGAATGGAGAACCAAACTCCCCCTAAAAAGTCTTGAATGTCTGCGAGAATTGCTGTGATAAGAATTGTTCTTTTTATTATTGGAATAAATTTCTGTTTTAATTTCCAGTTGATTAATTTTTTTCACACTTTAATATATCAGATTGTATATGTTAAAATATTCCCAATGCATGAGATAAAACTACTCGTAATCAAATATTTGAATGTCGAAAAATTAATCGGACAACTAAAACATAATTCCTAACATTAGTTAAAAAAAAAAAAACAAAAGAGATTTTTTTCATTAAATTCCATATCTTATATTTAGGTTAGGGATGTTAAGTTTATCTGCAAATCTATTTACCCGTAGTGGCCCGACTTTAATTGAGGTGGATAAAACTTGATTTAAACGGAAGAGTTATAAACGGGTTTGGAATCTCATATCCCATGATGGGTTTGAGGTGGGGACAAGTCTTCCCCAATCCTATTATCCGTTACCCACCCCGTTTAGGTATACTTAAAAAAAAATTATTTGTATTCATATTCTATGTAACACATTGTTTTTTAAATCTATGAAAAAAAAAATTGTCTCCCTCCTTATAAAGAACATAAACATATATATTACCCTGTATTTACTTTTTTTTTTTAAGCCTTATTGCCTTATATGTGTTATTAATAGTGTTTTATGGTTTGAAATTTGAACAGAAAAATTTTATTAGTGTAAGATAATGTTTTAAATTCCTCATCTAGAGCATACTGATTGAATCAAAAATTAAAAAAACCAATTAAATATTTAAAAGAGGTCAAAAGAGTTATTTGCAATTTGAATCATTAATTAAAAAAACAAAAACTCAAAAAAAAAAAAAAAAAAAAAAAACCAATGTGAAGTGTTTGAGTTTGAGTCTTTTCTCAGTAGCCTTTTCATCTTCTTTATTTATGCTCCATGAAAAAAAAAAAAAAAGAAACTAAAAGGCAAAATAATATTTTATTTGGAGATTAAGTCTAAGTACTAAATAATATTTTAGTTCTTCATTTGATTCACATTAACTTGAGTGTAGCTAGATGTATTATTTTATTTTTTTTACAATGGACTCCTTGTGCCAATTGATAATATATATATTATATATATATAATAAAATACCCTCACACTTGTAAAATCTCAAGAGATGTATTAGAGACCTATCTTTTGGTGTTTCTAGTGAATAATGAAATAAGCGTGTATACTGTTTCTTCTTCTACTTATAGACTCTCTTAAGATGGTGAATGCATATTCCTATATTGACTACGGCATGCCTTTGGTTGATACTTTAGGGATACTAACACATCGAACTCAATAAGGATACTGATGCCTTACAGTCATTGTTTATTTGGAAGTGAGGAAAGTAGAAATTCATTTCAACTGCACGTGACTGGTCTCCATGCATGTGACTGGTTCTATATAGACACTACTAGGAGGTTGGCAGACACGCTTTCCATGCATGTGATTGGTTCTATATAGACACTACTAACCTTAAATCGACGCACTTTTGTTTTGTCCTGCACATTTTGAAACTTAAATCAACTATGAGGATTGTTTTATTTACTATATGGGTAACGTTATATTTTAAGATGTAATTTATTATAAATATCACATCTAGTATTTTATGACTAAATATTCATCCATTTTCACTTTGATATGTAGAGCAAAACAATCTCAAATAGATTTTTCATTTTTATGAACAAATCTCAGTTAACTAGATCTAGATAAGTCCGATATTTCGAAAGAAAAAAAAAAAAAAAAACCAAGTTCAAAGTTTTTATTATTTGATTTGGTTGGGGAAAACTCATTTATTATACATAAAAGCCTAGGCCATATCAGTTCCAAGAAGCTGCCTATCGTCGGACTGTGTTGGCTGAGAGATTGACTTCATGATCTTTCTGCTACCACTTGATATCGTTGGGGAAAACTCATATATTTCGAATGCAGAAACAGAATGTTGTAACTTTCTATCAACTTGTAGGCGTAACTCGTCCATCATGTTAGTACTGATGTTTTTCTCTGTAGCCTCTTGAAGTCGGAGAGCACACTCCAAATTTTGCAAGACTTCACCCATTGACGGCCTATTGGCACCATATTCCGCCAAGCATTTCTCGGCGATTTCTCCAAATTTCTTGAGAGAATCAAGACTAATTTCTCCCACAAGAGCAGGATCTATGATCTCTCCAGCTTCCCAGCTTTTTGCCATTTCAATGCCCACCCAGCTAAACCGATTTTCTCTGTCGAGAGGTTGAATCCACGGCTGCTCTTCCGCAGAGTACCTCAAACAAAACCACTCCAAATGAGTAGACATCTGATTTCAACGTCAGTCGTTGCTTCCTGAAGTATTCAGGATCCAGATACCCAAAACTTCCTTTCACAGCAGTGCTCACATGATTAGCTTTCATAATGTCCGGCCCTATCTTGGAAAGCCCAAAATCTGCGACTTTCGCTTTCAGATTCTCATCTAGCAAAATGTTTGTAGACTTAACATCGCGATGGATAATTGCTCTTGCAAAGCCTGTGTGAAGGTAGTGTAGCCCTGTAGCTGTGCCGACACATATTTCAAGTCTTTGCTTCCAACTTAAGACCGGAAGTACTTCTGAGCCATGCAAATGACTTCTTAGCGTTCCATTTTCCACGTACTCATAAACTAAGATCATCTCATTCCCTTCGTCACAATAGGCAATTAATGAAACAAGATTGCGGTGACGAAATCGTGATAGCATCTTGATTTCGGTCAGCCAGAATTCTGCCAGTCCTTGTTGAGACCCTGGGTTTTTCGCTTCACAGCAACTTTAGTCCCATCATTTAAAACTCCCTTGTATACCTTCCCAAAGCCACCATTCCCCAATTATCCAACCATCATCAAAATTATTTGTAGCTTCTTGAACTACTAGAAAAGGAATGCAAGTCCCATACTTCAAAGAATCAAGTGCATTGGCTGTTGTCTTAGAATGGCCCTTGAGTGCCTGTCTTTTCTCGTTTTTTGCACACAATTAGGAAGAGTACTACAGATATTGCCACTACAAGGAATCCACCGATACTCACACCTATTGCTAATGCTCCAACTTTCTTCTTTGTAGCAAAAGACATACCTTGAGAATCGAAGTTGCCCATAGAATTGTTGATTTTCAAGATCTCTAACCCATTTAAAATACCGTCGGGCCGGTCATCACGAAAACTGAAGATTCCAATACTTACGCTAAGCTTATTTTGTAACTAACGGCCTTGTGACATAATCCATGTAGAATGGTTGTTCCAAGTGAATTAGATGATAAAGCACTAGTGTCCATATTCGAAGCAACAATCCAGGAATTTACATACACATGAAGAAGAGAGTGTGGAGTTTTTTATTCATTATATCACAAAAGTGGAACCTGATTAGGTAACAAAATCCTTGATCAACTTCAAATTGCCAGGTGATGTTGAACACGTACCAATAATCTATTGTTGTTCCGGGTACCATATACACTAGCAGGAGCAATATTAAGGGTGACTTTTCCTCCAGCAATGTACTTAACAGCTTCAATTTTGGAGACATTAATGACCATGTTCTTGTGTACTAAAAAGGTTGTTCGGAACCCAAGTTCGCCAAAGGGTATCATTCTCAGGAAACACCATTGGACCACCCATGTTCACCCTCTCAACCGTCTCAAAAGCCTGACTCGACAATCCTTCAAAATTTGACCAAGTGGGCCAACAATAGGCACCAATCATCTGTGATGAGCTCATCAGGAACCGAGACAACTTCGATGGCATTCAAGAAAGCAAATGAATTCGCTGAAGGGGCGAGCGTGATTTCAAGGTTTTTTTGAGGCAACATTCAGAGAGAATTCTTTGAAAGAGGTGGCATTACAAGTGCGGAAAGTCTTTAAGGAGGACATGGTTTTCGGTGAAAACAGAGAGAAACTTGCAGTGCTCATGTCATAGTTTCATAGACAAACGATGAAAAATAAAGGCGAATCCAGTGTCTACCATGTTGGCGGATTGGAAATGTGTACCTTGATGTTTGGATAAAAATTCTTGCCGTTTGATATAACGGGAATCGCTAGATGAAATGATTAAATTATTTGCGGCAGTGGCAAGAACATCTTGAGAGGTTGAAAGAAACTTTGAAGCAGCATAATCTGATAAGAAAACACGGTCCGCCACTGAGGTGTTGGTTGGAGATCCACAATCTACAAGATAATTGTCGACGGGATTGAATCCAGACGAAAAGCTATTTGCCAAATAGTATATGATAAGATCCGGATTAAAAATGCCACTTGTATCTGATCCATTCTAGTAAGGAGTTTATTTGGAAGAAGAAGTTGGATCTGCTTTGAACTTTGGTGTGAGCTCCAAGAGAGAGAGATCAGACCCTGTTGCATAATGTAGACTTCAATTAGTGATTAAGTTCGGTATATAGTTGTGTGGACATTAATTTAGTAAAAGAAAAAAAAAAAAAAGGAAAACAGATAGTTTTTTAAGCTCTTATTAAAGTAAATAGTTGATTTTTTTTAAAGAAAATAATCATTAGTCAATGATTAATTGTGATTAATAGTGATTGACTATAATTAATAAGTTAGTTGATCATAATTAATCAACAAAAATATACATATTAGTATTAGTCAATTACTGATTAACAATAATCAATTAGTGATTGACTGAAAAGCCATTCTCAACGATTGATTTTTTTTTTAGTTTTACAAAACTTTGGTTGTTTATTAAAAAACTTATTAAAAAGACTATTTAATCACATATCACTTAGTAAAATATATCTGTGGAATGTAATTTTGGAAAATTTCAACCAAGTCTAAATTTGGAAAGATTTCAAGATTTGATGCATTAGTTTTTCAAAATTGTTTTGGGTTCACAATAATAATAAAAAAAGTAATAATTATTGGTGGAGAAATCAAAATTTATGAAAGTAAAAAAAAGATAAATAGCTCTTGTTGATGGTGTAATGTTTTCTGACGTTGGGGACCATCTTCCCACCAAGAACAAGGTGGTGCGAGAACTAGTGAACTCATTTGCCCGTCAAGTGGAGAAGATCTGGCCACTTGAAGAGACCAGACTAAACTGGAGAAGTCGGGTCAGTTGCAGTCCTTTCTCGGGTCACTAGGTTGACCTACCATCACCTCCGTTGGGTTTCTCATCCCTGAATTAGCTATCTTTTGGGAACCCTCGAGCAGATCGCCATTGGGCACCAAGGTACTAGCTCTAGCAACAACTACCCGACCACGACTAAGCTCCTTTCGAGATGGTCGACCCATGCTGCCTTTGCCATTTCATCCCGTACCGGCTGACAACCGTATTGTGTCAGGGCACGCTACATCCACTACTATGCACCACCAGACACCTGATGTCCGGTATCTGTCACTGTACCTGTCTTTGTTCCTACTCCAGTGCCAGCCACCCACCACCTGACTAAACTTACCCAGACTTGTTGTCTGTGTCAGTACTAACACCTATACTCGTGTCCCCCTAGTACCCCAAATGGTAGGGCACGTGGCATCCGTCAAGTAGAGCTCAAGTACCCGTATGCTTGGAACATGCCTACCCACTGGGACTATTCGGAATACAACATATCAGGGTCACCCGAGAACCCAAAACCCATGGGAAACGCCTATAAATAGAAGGGTACCTCACTCACTTAGGTATGGTCTAATTTTGCCTGCCTAAACTCTGGTTCTTTGTTTACTCACTAGTACCCCTTACTGACTTATGCATCAGAGTGTTCTTAGCAGGCATCCTACTAGTGTCCCCCTTACTCTAAGGCGCTTCTCTTTTACAGGCGACTAGGCGGAGAATGACCGTACAAGGTGGTTACGTTAGGTGATCCTATTTGGTGTTGTGTCAAAGATTTTTGGCATCAACATTTTGACACTAAAAGAGGGCTCCACGCCTTTCCAGCAACCACATCCCAATCATCTTTGTTCCCAGTTCACCTGTCCACACCGCTTGCATACATCTCCAAGCCAATGGAAGAGTAGGCCAACCAGGGCTAAAAGAACCTTGCCCCGGTCGGTACTCAAAGCAGTTGGTGAGCCCAACGTAGGCGCGGTGCACAAGCACTGTGAAAACCTACACATACGGAGATCCTCACCAGGAACGTCTAGAACTTAATGAAGACTGTTTAGGTACTCGACGACGCCTTTAGGGAGTTCCGAGTCACCCTACCATATCCCGCATAGGAGGAAGAAATCGAAGACTCTTCACTAGTAGGGCGGCGTTGATCAGCTGAGAGGCCAAGAAGCCTAGGACAAGTGATTGAGCATATGAGTAACCGGAGCACATTGGGGAACCAAATAAGAGGGAGATGAGATCTCGAAGAGTATGATCCAAACCGTGAGTTCTTGAGGAGTCGCCACAACAAGGTCACCCAGTCAGGAACCGAGCAGACCATAAGGAATCAATCTCCACACCCCTAGCAACCCAAGGAAGACGTGACTGGAATCGACACCCAAAAGACATGCTGATCATCTTCGGGAGTACGACTTCTACGTTTGATCGCTTAGGACCAGCAGGGGTCAACCGTAGTCGATGTCGAGATCACTCGGTCAATAAACCACCAAAGGTCGAGACGGACGACCAGAACAAACTGGACCACCTTAACAGCAACTCAAGTTGTTAATGAGTTAGCAATACGGGCTAAAGTAAGTTAGAGCAACCGATCTACCTTTTACCCTGATAATCATGGCTGTGCCTTACGCAGCTAGTTTTAAAATGTCAACCATCGCCCCTTATAAAAGGCTATACAGACGCTAATGAGCACCTAGAGAACTATTAGGAACACATGCTCATTCAAAATGCAAATGAAGCTACCTCTGCAAAGCCTTCTGCCAAACCTTGACCGGCATCGCTCGACAATGGTACCAAAGACTGATGCCGGGGACGATGGATTCATTCAATCAGTTGTCCAATGCCTTCTTAGTGACATTCCTCAATGCAAAGACCCAGAGGAAGGAGACCTCGTACTTGTTTAGAATTAAACAAGCGAGAATGAGCCTTTGAAAGAGTTCCTGGACCGCTTTAAGAAAACCATCATGCAAGTAAGAATTACTCCGATGACACCCTTATATAAGCTTTCCGAGAGGGAGTCAATGCCAAAAAACTACTTTGGGCAATCGCCTTTAATGTTCCCCCTACCTTTGCGCACTTGAGGGGGATAGCTCAAAATCATGCCAAAGTGGAGGAGCACATTAAGGGGAAGAACTCTTCAGTTGGAGAAACATTGCGGCCAGCTAAGAAGAACAAGCCCAAGAAGGACGGGGGAAAATCAGACCAGAGTAGCCACTGAGAAGGCCACCTGCAAAGCTGAAGCTGCATTAGGACCTAAAACTCTTGCAAGAAGATTCCGTCAATAAACTCCCCTAGTTGCCTTGGTGAAACACGTGTTGAACCAGATCTCTGGAAGGGGACTACTTCGGGACCCCCTGCTGATCAAAACGGACTCTACCCATAGGAGAATAAGTATTGCAGCTTCCACAAGGATGTTGGCCAGAAAACAAAAGATTGCATACAGTTACGGGACCAAATCGAGCTCCTAGTATGGGACAAACACATAGGAGAATTTATAGAAAATTCCATTACCACGACAAGTGGGGCCAATAGAACCAGTCAGGTCCAAGCATACCCTGTTTCGGGAACAGGTGACTGGAGCAACGCTGGGGAGCCTAAACACATTGGTTATCCCTTTTTGGGGGAATGGACATAGGTGATATGACAAGCATCAGGAAAATCTACGCTTGGGACACTAGGCAGGTAGCGCATGGGGAATACATTAATATGGCAGAACAAATCGCAAAAATGTCCCGCTGATAGACAGTGTCCTGATTACCTACACCGATGATGAAGCCAACAAACTGCTTCATCCACACAATGATGCTCTGGTTTGAGAAATCAGGATAACAGATAACATTGTTTGGCGTGCCTTGATTAACAACAAAAGTTTTACATACATCTTGTTCATGGCCACCTTCACCAGGCTGAAAATTGGCAGAGCAATCTTGGCACCCATCCAAACCTCGCTATACGGATTCACCGATGAATGTGGTCTATGTAGCCGGACTAATCTGTCCTCTCAATCATTATCAGTGATGGACCAGAGAAGGCTACCCAAATGGTGGATATCCTCGTTGTTGACAAACCATCGATTTACAATGTCATGTTAGAAAGACCGACTCTAAATGCACTAAAAGCGGTGGTCTCAACCTATCACCTAGTTATGAAATTTCTCACTCCGGAATTAGGAGAGGGCTAGGAAATGGTATGTCGAAGCAATGAACAAAGTGTGTCACAAAGTTCTCTAAACCAGTTGTGGTGGCCACTATCTTTAAGATTGATGAGATTGACACCCCTAACATCGAAAGTAGTGAACATAGTGTGCCACAAAGTACCCCCAACCAGTTGTGGTGACCACCATATTTAAGAACGATGAAATTGACACCCCTAAAGGCGAAATCAAACCATTGGGTGACTTAGACCCTCATATGTCCGAAGAAGAAACCTAAGTACAACCTGTCGATGATCTGGTCTCCTACCACTTGGACCTCGAATACTCGGATAGGACAATACTGCTCGGATCGATGCTCCGACCAGAAATCCGAGAGGAACTAGAACAGTTCCTTCAAGAACACAAAAATGTCTTCGCATGGTCACATGAGGACATGCTCAGATCGACTCGGCGGTGATATGTCATTGACTACGCGTAGACCCTAATCATAAACTGGTGGTCCAGAAGAGAAGAGCTTTTAACCCTAAAAGGTACGAGGCTATCATCGAGTAAGTGAAGAAGTTGCTCGCCATTAGTTTCATCCGAGAAGTGAGCTATCCAGAGTGATGCGCAAACATGGTTTTCGTCAAGAAAGCCAATGGCAAAGTGATGGATTTGTATAGACTACACAGACCTAAACAAAGCTTGCCCAAAAAACTACTTCCTTTTTCCCTGAATAAACCAACTCATCAATGAAATGGCAGGTTATAAGCTATTTAGCTTCATGAATTTGTACTCCGGGTACAACCAGATCCCCATAAGTGAAACTAATAATGCCAGGACCACATTCACAATGGACCAAAGGTTATACTGTTATCCGGTTATGCTTTTTGGTTTAAAGAATGTCAGGGTCACGTACCAAAGATTGGTGAACAAGATGTTTACTCCACTGATTGGGAAGTCCATGGAAGTATACGTGGATGAAATGTTGGTGAACAAGCATGTGAGGTGACCACGTTATGAACCTGAAAGACTGCTTCAATGTTCTAAGACAATATCGGATGAAGCTAAACCCGGGCAAATATGTCATTGGATTAATGGTAAACCATTGAAGCATTAAGGTGAACCCGACCAAGGCACATGTTGCAGTAGATCTACAACTGCCACATACCATTAAAGAAATTCAAAGACTAACTAAGATGATAGTAGCTCTCTCTCGATTCATCTCCAGGTCCACCGACAAGTGCCACCCTTTCTTCCAAGAACTCAAGGACATTGGAAAAATCAACTGGGTTAACAAGTTCAAAGAGGATTTTTATGGTCTCAAAATGTACCTGGTAAGCCCGCCCCTACTGTCCAAGCCGTTGAGTGAGGAACTACTTTATGTGTACTTGGCAGCTTAGGAAAAGGCGGTTAGTTCAGTTTTGGTCCGAGAAGAGAACTAGATATAAACGGCCGTATATTATAGTAGCAGGGCATTCCAATGAATATAGGATAGATACACCCCCATGGGAAAGATACACCCTCATGGAGAAGCTCTCCTTGGCCTTAGTCACATAAGCCCGTAAGCTAAGACCTTACTTCCAAAACCACCATATCCGTGTCCCGACCAGCTACTCGTTTTGTCAGGTCCTATAGAACCCTGAGTTGTCCGGTTGGATTGTCAAGTGGGCCATTGAGTTGGGAGAATTCGACATCGAATACATTTCCCAGACAACAATCAAGGCACAAGCTCTAGCCGATTTCGTAACTAAGTTCATCGAACAACCTGGACTACAACTTAGGGTCGTGGAGAAGACAACTACTACCATGTCTACCCCAGACGGCCCGAAGTACACCCAATATTGACCTCTCCGAGCAATACTACTACTTAGGGTCGTGGACGGGTTATCTAGCTCGGGGGGACTCAGAGCAGGACTAGTGTTGGTCAGCTCCGACCACTACAAGACCAGCTACGCCATTCGTTATAACTTTAAAGCGTCAAACAATGAAGTGGAGTATGAAACTCTGAATAGTCAGTCTTGACCTGGTACGTGAACTCAGAGTGGAGGCTATTGAGGTCTTTAGTGACTCAATGTTGATCGTCAAACAGGTGACATGAGCGTTTCATGACAAAGAGGAACAAATGGCTAAATACTTTGGAAATGTTAAAAGCCTCTTTGAGCAATTTAGGAAGCACACTATGACTCAAATACCTCGGTCCGAAAATAGCGAGGCAGATGCATTAGCTCAATTAGCCTCCAGCATTGATACAGAAGGCCTAGTCTCTGTACCCGTGAAACACCTTTAACAGCCCAACATCGAGCGCACAGAGCAGGTGTCATACTCCGTGAAGGTCAAAACTTGAATGAGCCCGATCGTAAACTACCTTACCACATCTAGGCTCTTAGAGGACCAGGAAGAGGCTTGTAGAATCTGGAATACCTCACAAGATATACCATGATCAACAAAAAATTGTATCGGAGAGGACATTGGGCCCCATATCAGCGGTGCATTGGACCACTGGAGGCCGAATATTTGATAAATGAAATACATAATAGGATATGCATAAATCACTCTAGGGGGAAAGCCCTGTCCTCTAAGTGCCTTCATAAGGATATTATTGGCCATCCATGGATAGAGACACTAAAGAGTTCACCTGGAAGTGTATCAAGTGCTAACAATTGACAAGAATAATTAAGTCCCACTCGGAGAAACTTATCTCAGTAGTTAGGGTATGGGCCTTCGCAAAATGAGCACTTGACCTGATCGGACCACTATCGTTGTCTAGATCCCAGTTTCGATATTGCATTGAAGCTATAGACTATCTCACAAAGTGGATAGAAGTGGAACCCTTGGCTTAGCAAATGGAGGCTAAGTTCACCAACTTCTTATGGATGAATATCATCTATAGGTTCAGACTCCCATTTACCGTGGTCACAGACAATGAGAAATAGTTCAACAATTCAAGTTTCATTGCCCTCTGCGAATAGTTCAGGATTAAGAAAGAATTACCTTATCTGGGGTACCCCCAAAGTAATGGGTAAGTTGAGGCCGTTAACAAGACCATAAAAGATAACTTGAAAAAGAGCTGGAGAAACATAAAGGGGCCTGGATCGACAAACTACCCAAGGTTTTCTGGGCTTACCGGGCCACTAGCCTCACTGCAATTGAGGAAACCTCATTCGCCATGGCGTTTGGTGTAGTTGCAGTCATACCAGCCAAAATGGGCTTATCAAGTTATCGAGTAGAGAACTTTGACGAGGAGAACAATGCTGAATAGATGATAGCTGAACTTGATCTGATCGAAGAAAGGAGAGAACAAGCCCTCATTCGCACCATCGCCTGCAACTAAGTAATAGCTAAGTGCTACAACAAGAGGTTCTAAACCAAGGACTTTCAAGGTTGGAGACCTGGTTCTCAAGAAAGTCTTGGTCTAAAAGCCTGAGATGGGTTCCTTTGGCCCCAAGTGGGAAGGACCACAATTTAAGGTCACTGGAATTGCGCGATTAATGACATATCAACTAGCCAACTAAGATGGGATGGTCATGGGTTATCCTTAGAATGTCGACCACCTTAAGCATTTTTACCAGTAGTTATCCTACTTTTTGAAAGTCTTGTATAAGTTAATTATCTCAATGAAAAGAATGCTGACCAACTCACCGATGTGACATCTCTTTCACATCTCATACAAATCTCAAGCTCGCCAAATTGTCAACCTTGCGATTCTATTAATCTTTGTCAATGATGCTCTATGAGAAAGAGAGAGAGAGAGGAAGGAGAGAGAGAGAGAGAGAGAGAAAAAACCATTAGGGTGTGTTTGTTTATAGTAGTGGAATGGTAATAGGAATGATAATGGTAATAGAATAGAATGAAAAAGAAAGTAGATGAATGTGTTTGGTTAGTATTTTTTGTCATCGAAGGGAATATGGTTTTTATTAGTTTGACAAAATTACCCCTATCTTACAAATATATGTATAACCACGTTTTTTTTTTTGTTTTTTTTGCTAAAATTATATCAGAATCTGATTTAAAAACACAATAAGAACGATTGCACTTTCTTTTTACAGGGTTGTTGAAGTTTTTTACTTAAAACAATAATAATAATAAAAGTAATAAATTTTTAAATAAATATTTGTGGAAAAAAAAATCATGAAAAAGAGTTCATCAAGCTCCCACGATCTGCTACTGGGCGAGGTCTTCCATGAGGAAATGGCAGACAACGGAGACTGGCTGGTCAGCCACAGCGAGCTCGCGGATAACGACAATCTGTTGAGGGGAAAGCCCAGTGGTTCCTTCGTTGGAACTCATGTAGAGGACCCAAATGGGCTTCCTTCCCAGCTATGGTTGTATATTGAAACTCCAGAGGTTTCTTGTTGTTCGTCTTTTAGAAGCAAAGGCACCAATTTTAGCATAACCGAAGAATTGACAAGCCGAAGAGAGTTATAAAACTCTGTTTCTTCTCTTTTTGTGTAAGATCTGGGACCGGATCTGGCGAGGGAGGCGGAACATCAGAACTGGTCGTCAGAGGAGAGCATTGATGGTGGCCGGGCGTGGATCTGGGCCGAGGAGGCGAGCTTTGGGTAGAGGTGGCGCGCTGTTGGCGAGGGTGGGTCTGGGCGGAGGAGGCGCAATCTGGGAGATGATGGAGGAGGGTGGTACGAGTGACGACGGAGGAGGGCGATGGTGGGTCTCGCCGGAGAATGACGGCGACATCGAAGTTGGTCGGAAGAGGACGGTGATGGGGCTGAGGAAGGGTCAGAGGTGATTGGTTGTGCTTTAAAAAAGAAAAAAATTGGAAAAAGAAGGGTAATTGTGGAAAAATAAAATAAAATAGGTTGGAATGGCTATTCCAAGCGAGAGGAATGATATTTCAGTCAAATGATGGACAAGCCGTTCTTTTTGAATGGTCGTTCTTTGAATAAAAACCAACCAAACGTAAGAGTACAATTCCATTCCATTCTTTTTCACTCCATTATCCCCAACCAAATGGGGCCTAAGGGTAAAAATGAAAGTTTACCATGTTTTAAAATGCAGTAGTATAAATTATGCCATTTATTAATATTAGGGATCAAAAGTACACTATCGGATATAATTTATGTAAACAAAATAAAACTAAAAGTGGTTCTATTGATACACTTCTATTGACTTTTCATATTTCCCTTTCTAAACACACCCTTCTCGTGAATTCAAAATTATTAAATTTGCTTAATGCATACCCTTTTTATTTCCAAAACTACCCTAGTTATTATAAAATAAAAAGTATTTCACCCCTTCAAATTTCTTTTTACACCAACTTTTTTCTTTTGTTGTTTTGATGAGTTTTAATATTTGTAATATAAATAATTATAAATCTGATGCATTACAATAGGTTAAACTAAAAAGTTTTCAAGAAAAAAAGTTTTCAAAAAGAAAAAGAGCAAACAACATAACAAATTCTGATATGTATGTATAAAGATTAAAATTAAAACTTTGCAAGAACAAAGTTTTAAAAAACAACGAACATAACAAATTCATATATATTCCTAACAAAAGAACAACGACGTGGAACCGGAAGGAAGGAAAAAAAAAAAAAGAAAAAAGAAAAAAAAAAAGGCCTTCGAACAGAACATAAAAAAAGAATACATAAAAACAAAAACAAAAACAAAAATCAACAGAAACAAATAAAAAAAAAAAGTACCACCAACGGTTGTAGTTTAGTGGTTAGGATGCCTTTACTAGATATCTCACTTTCATCCACCCAGGTTTCAAACCTAGCATCTCCCATAAGCCCCTGCTACAACTTTGGCTGTTGTAGCATCGGGTTGGGAGTGCAGATGATGCAGTCCTGACTGAATGACCATGAGAAATTAGTATAAGGTCTTGACTGCTCTTTCAGTGTATCTGGGATTGCTATTAAGTTGAAGGGGACCACCTAATCCAACTTTTATTGAGCAAAAAATTAAAAATAATAAAAGTACTTATACAACGGAAAAAAAAAAAAAAAAAAAAACAAAGACTGCATCTAACATACTTAGTAATTTTTTAGACTACTCATTAAAAAATAAAATTAGGGGGAAGATTATGGTCATTATATAATCGATTTTAAAGTAGTAATATTTATAAGCTGTTTATGTGGGAATTTGATATAAAGATCTGGATGAAAATATATATATATATATATATATAATTGAGTTTCTTTTTTTATGATTGAATTTTATTTATGTAATTAAGTATATTATTGTTCTTCTTTTATGTCATTTTGTCTAAGGGTTTTGTTTGTAATTAAAATTTTTTATTAGTATCGAGATGTGAAGAGTAGGGATGTGCTAAGAGAACTAGCCAAGCAAAAATTAAGTAAAATAAAATTAATGGGGTTTAATACATATGTATCAGTTCAAAATAGATCATTTCAACCGGTAAAGCAATTTTCATATCTTAATCGTAAAGCCCCGTTTAAAGGGGGGAAAAACAATTGATAAAGATATAGCAAAAGTCTCGAAACAAGTCCAGCAAAATCAAATTAATAGAAAAGGAGGAAAATAAGAAAAGAGAAGTAGGAGGAACCTCAAACCTGAGTAAGGAAGCCATGAGTAATCAGAAGAGCTTGTTTTGGTTATTATTATTGTCAAGTCTGAGATCTGCAACCCACCAATAATGCAGAAGACAGAAAACCTGCTTTAATTAAGGTACCATAAACAGCTTAAAATATATATGTTATATATATATATATATATATATATATAAAGAGCTAAGAGACTAGTGGATGACAGTAAGTGTAAGGAAAAAATGAATAATATTGTGTTTCATTCATCGGTTTAGATCAAATTTTTAAATTAAAATTGATTTAATTTTTAAAAATTAATTATAATTTTTAAAAATTAAAAAAAATATAAATATAAAATAATTTAATTTAATTATAATTAAATTTAAATATCAAATAAAACTTAAATATTGACAAAGAAACATACAATAATTGAGTTGGAGGAGGGTCAGTCCAAGTCGTCCTTAAAGTTAGTCAACAATGAGAAAAAAGGGCAGTCCAAGTTGTCCTTAAAGTCAGCCACCATGAGAAAAAAGAGCCTCAGTGGCCAATAATAATGCACGAGTTTGAAAACTGGTTTTTTTCTAATAAAAAACAAAGCAAAAAACCAAAAAACAGAAAATAATTAAGATATTTACAGCGGAGAATACTTGTCGCTATTAAAAAGTCTTGAATGTATATGAGAATTTCTGTGCTAAGAATTGTTCTTTTTTATTATTGGAATAATATTTTTGTTTAAATTTCCAGTTGATTAATTTTTTCACATTTTAATATCTCAGATTGTATATGTTAAAATATTCACAATGTGTGAGATAAAACTACTCCTAATTAAAGATTTGAATGTCAAAAAATTAATCGGACAATTGAAACATAATTCCTAACATTAGTTAAAAAAAAAACAAAAGAGATTTTTTATCGTTAAAATTCCTTATCTTATATTTAGGTTAGACATGGTAATTTTATCTACAAATCTATTTATCCGGATCCGTATAGTGGCTTGACTTTAATTGAGGTGGATAAAACCTGATTTAAATAGGAGGGGTTATAATCAGGTTTGGTATTTCAGATCCCATGACGGGTTCGAGGTGGGGACGAGTCTTCCCCGATCTTATTATCCAATTACCCACCCCGTTTAGGTATACTTAAAAAAAAAATTTGTATTAATATTTTATGTAACACATTTTTTTTTTTAAATCTATGAAAAAAAAAATGTCTCACTCCTTATAAAGAACATACACATCTATATTACCTTGTATATATACTTTTTTTTAAGCCTTATTGCCTTATATATGTTATTAATAGTGTTTTATGGTTTTGAAATTTGAACAGAAAAATTGCATTAAAGATAATATTTTAAATTCCTCATTTAGAGCATACTGATTGAATCAAAATTAAAAAACCAATTAAATATTTAAAAGAAGTCAAAAGAGTTATTTGAAATTTGAATAATTAATTAAAAAAAACAAAAACTAAAAAAATAAAAAAAAAAACCCATGTGAAGTGTTTGAGTCTGACTCTTTTCTCAGTAGCCATCTCATCACAGATATTTATGCATGTTCATATTCATTGATTTGGATAGTTTCTACTCACTGATACGTTCTTCACGCTTGTAACTGGTTCTATACAGACACTACTAACTTTATGCGGATGCATTTTTGTTTTATCTTGCGCATTTTGGAACTTAAATCAGCTAAGAGGATTGTTTTATTTACTATATGGACAACATTGTATTTTAAGATGTAATTTATTATAAATAATACGTCGACTAATATTTTACGACTAAACCTTCATAGTTACATGCACATTTTAAGGGCTTTCAAAAGTTTCAAATTTCAAGTTCGCCCAACATTTTGTTTAATAAATTAAGGGATCTTTAAGTAAATTGAACACCGCCTAATTTAATTATACATAAGCGATATGATTAGAATAGGTGGGTGTTACAGTTAACCTAATACAAGTACGTTAAATTCACAATACATACTGACAAGAAACTTTCAATATCAAAACGAACTTTTCAAATGTCCAATAAGGTATTTACAATATTCTATTAGTTTAAACGATATTAATACCAACACATACTATTTGAGCAGTTTCTTTTATAATTTTTGGACATATCATGTATATGTTTCTAGATTTCTATCCAATATCTTTTTATGTATAGCAACTTGTGAGTAAAGTAACCAAAAAAAAAAAAAAAAGAGAGAATTTTGCTACATTAAAAAGTAATATATATATATATATATATGAAGGACCTTTCTTATAAGCGAGTTCCGATCTTTTGTTCAAAATTTATTTGTTCGTAGTTTTCTGATATTTTAGACACACTATGTATATGTCTTTTGATCTGTATCCACTATTTCTTTATGTACAGAAAATGTGAGTAAATTAACAATAAAAGAATAAAAAAGAATTTTACTACATTAAACAATAACGTAAAAAAATATGAAGGACCGATAATATACAATTATTTTATCGAATATTTCTGTTGAAACTTCTGGAATTATCATTTATTACTACATTTTTTAAGAAAATATAGATACTTTAATAAAAAATCGACATTTACGGAGATTTCCATAAAAATTTTATGAATACTCTGCGAAAAAAATACTACACCTTTGTTTTTATATTGACACTTTCAAAATACAAAATTTTTCACACAAATATCGGTGAAAATATCGATTTTTCAATCCTTATACCACCGTTTGGAGATAGGATTGCTAACAGAGAAAGGAATTACCATAGGCATGGAACTGGCTTTTTACCCCTTTTTTGCCCCTTGTTTAGCTAGCTGACTTGACTGTGCTTTTTTCTCGAACTCGTAAGAGGTAATTTATGGTATTTGTTCACATCCGATTCGATGGCATCTGTTCTCTTCCAAACCCCTTTGAATGCATGCTACAAGCTCGATGGACAAAATCAAGGAACTGCTTTGCTTCCTTTCCTTTCCTATGCTTCGATAGAATGCTTTGCAGTGATAGTTTGTTTGTCAATTGGCCAACAAAAAACTATATTACGAACCACGGAACACATGGATGGACCTTTATCACAAGTGACTGACAGACTCACATACTAATATCCTTATCTACTTGTTTCAACTTGGCTGCGTGATTTTTGCAACACTTCAAATTGATAGTCCATGAACCAAATATCCTTATATTACATCCTGCTACCCCAAAAAAATAAAAATAAAAATAAAAATAAATTCTTCTCTAGTATCAGGAAATGATGTCTTCTTTTTAACACGACAAATTTATATCAATCAAACAGACACAGATAGGTTCATCATTTTGAAGAAACAAAATACAGATTACAACATTCTTTTTTTAAACGTTGAGAGGAGAGAAACTTTTACTTTTTTTTTTTTTCTGGTGAATAAAACATGTAATATATATATCACGAGTGGAAACCAAGGCCAATAAGATTTAGCCTTACTATTCAACAATGGAAATGGAAGACACTGAATTTTTGTCTACAGGCTTGGGTAGATCATCAATCTGCGCATTAGGAATAGTGGCGTTTTCCATGGCCTCTTGAAGTTCGAGTGCACACTCCAAATTCCACAAGACTTCTCCCATTGGGGGCCTTTTGGCACCAACTTCCGCCAAGCTTTTTTCTGTGGTCTCTCCGAATTTTCTGAGAGAATCTGGTTTAATTTCTCCAGCAACAGCAGGATCTATGATTTGCTCCAACTTTCCTATCTTGTGCCATGTCATCGCCCATCCCGCTAAACCGATTTTCTCTGTAGGGTGAGTCGAATCAACAGCAGCTCTTCCGCAGAGGACTTCCAACAAAACCACGCCGAATGAGTAGACATCTGATTTCAACGTTAGTCGTTGCTTCCTGAAGTATTCGGGATCAAGGTACCCAAAACTTCCTTTCACAGCCGTGCTAACAAAACCAACTTGACTTAGATCAGGTCCTGTCTTAGAAAGCCCGAAATCCGCAACTTTTGCAATGAGATTCTCATCCAACAAAATGTTAGTAGACTTTACGTCACGGTGAATAACCGCTCGTACAGACCCGGTGTGAAGGTAGTGCAACCCTCTAGCCGCGCCAATGCATATTTCAAGTCTTTGCTTCCAACTTAGCATTGAGCGAGCCGAGCCATATAAGTGACTACTTAGTGTCCCATTCTCCACGTACTCGTAAAGTAAGATCATCTCATTCTCTTCTTGACAATAGCCAATCAACGAAACCAGATGACGGTGATGAAATTGAGAGAGCATCTCGACTTCGGTTCGGAACTCAATGAGTCCTTGTTGGGATCCAGGTTTATTTCTCTTGATTGCCACTTTAGTCCCGTCTTTCAACACTCCCTTGTACACCATTCCAAAACCGCCGGCACCAATGATCAAGCTCTCATCAAAATTATTCGTAGGCTCTTGAATTAGGAGAAAAGGAATACGAATCCTGTAGTTTGGAGCAGCACATGTGGTTTTCTTAGAATCTCCCTTGGTCACCAATCTTTTCCTTTTCTTGAAAATAAGTGAAAAGAAAACAACAACTAGTATCACTACAAGGAATCCCCCAATGCTAACACATATTGCTGCTAGTCTAACACCCTTATTCGAATCCGAGTTAGGGGTGCTTCTGAAGTGTTTGATTTTCATGATCTCTAGCCCATTCAAAATAGCGTTGGGGTCAACACCGGGTAGAGTGGAAGGTCCAATACTTACACGAAGCTTATTGCTAACGGTCAAAACCGTAACATAATCCTCATACACTGGTAGTCCGAGAGAGTTCCCTGTCATACTAGAGAGGTCCAAATTTGGTGAAACTTCAAAGGAGTCTATGTATACATTGAAGTACAGAGTGTCAAGACGTTTACTTAAGATGTCACAAAAGTGAAACCGAACGAGGTAATGAAATCCTTGATCCACATCAAAAATCCAAGTTAAATTGGCAGTAAAGTAGTTGGAATTATAATCAGATCTTGAGCTCAATGTTCTTGCCGTACCATAGACTGTAGCTGGAGCAAAATCCCATCCTTTACTGCCATACCGAACAGCTTCAATATTCGAGAAATTCTTTATAATGTCCGCATCTACTAGAAAACTTTGGTCAGGAATCCAGGTTCGCGAGAGGGCATCATCCTCAAGGGACACCATTGGACCACCCATGTCGACCCTTACAACAGTCTCTAGTGCTTGATTCAACATTCCTTGGAAGTTTTCAAGTGTATCAGCGGTCAGCACCGCATTATCTGTGATGAGATCATCAGGGACCAAGACAACTTCGATGGCGTTCAAGAAAGCAAATGAATCCACCGACGGGATGAACATGATAACAAGGTTGTCTGAGGTCACATTCACAGAGAATTCTTTGACAGAAATGGTGCTACAAGTGCTGAAGTCATCAAGGAGGACATGGTTTTCGGTGAAAACAGAGAAACTTGCAGTGCTCATGTTGTAGTTCTCATAGACAAATGCAGAGACGTAAAGGCGGATCCAGTGTCTACCATGTTGGCGGATTGGAAATGTGTACGTCGAGGTCTTGGTGAAGATTCTTGCTGTTTGATATAATGGCGAATCACTAGAAGATATGATTGATTTATACGTGGTCTGAGCAAGAACAACTCGAGGGGTTGAAAGAAAATTTGAAGCCGCATTATCCGATAAGAAAATGCGGTCAGCTACTGAGGTATTACTAGATGATCCGCAGTCTATAAGATAATTGGCTATAGGATTAAATCCAGAAGAAAAGCTTGCCAAAGAGAATATTAACCAGACTGAAATGAAATATACCACTTCTCCACAACCCTTCATATTCAAAATGCCTCTTTTGGAGGGAAGATTTGGAACTCATTTTTGGAAAGTTGATTGAAACTCTACTCCTAGGCACCAACAAAAGAGAGACCAACCTGTTGCATAGAATAAACTTTGTTAGCTCTTCTCTTTAGTTCTTATATAGACAAATGCATTTTATTCGTTAATCACAAACTGGCATTGTTAAAAAATTGCCAGCATGTAATTTACGAATGAGATTTTTTTCCCCCCCTAAAGATTGAATGGTTGTAGGCATAATCTAATAGTAATTTTTACACCTGAGCGCACCTGAGGTGTAAATATCATATAGTTTTGAGTTACTTGCTTATTTGAAATTAGTCATTCACTGAAATTTGGGATTAACTTTAAGAGTTTTTCACATTTGAATTTCGTAACTAGATAAGACCAAATATGAAACAAAATTAAACTAAGGTTAACTAAAATTTGTGTAATGTTGGTCAAGAATGAGAAATTTGTGTTATGTTTGTTAATAAATGAAAAAAAGGTTATTTAGGTAATTTTCTCTTATTTTAAACCCCTTTAAAAAACTAAATGCTTTTGAATTTAATGTAATAATTTCTTTAAAATTTTTAGTTGTTATATGATAGGTACACGATTATCTTTGTTAAATTTCAAAAACCGTCTGTCAATTTTAGTTTGAGGGACAAAAACTATCAAAAAACAAAAAACCAAAAAAATAAAAGTTCATAGATTAATTTACCAAAATAAAAAATTTAGAAATTAAAATGATAGAATATTCATAATTCAGAAACTAAAGGGACAAATTTTCCTATATATTCTTGTATACAGGGGCATTTAAAATTCTAACACGTCAGGCGTGTAATGGCTTCGACATTGTTTTACATCCATGAAATAGCGGGGATGTAAGAAAGCTCTTTCAATTATGTTGAGGAGAAATTTGGAGTCACTATTTGCAACTCATGCAAATTTGCAAGACCCGAAGTACTTAGTCGGTGACTTAGCCAAATGGCCAATTTAGTAAGTTATTGTTTCAGCAAATGGACTTTTGTGTTACTAGCAAATTCCTAATTTATAAACAATAATTGACTTCCAATTAATGGGTGTACCAATACACGTAAATATGGAATCATCAAAAGAAGGGGAATCCCAAGCAAGTTTTATGAAATGGGAGATAAAAGTTTGTTTAGAAGGAGGGCAAATTTGAAAGGGGAGTGGACGTAGGGATAATTGTGATGCCCTAGAAATTCATAAGCATAATTTATGAACTATTATTATGATTTCTTCATTAATATGCTTTTAATGAATTATCTTGATGAATATCAAATTTCAAGATCGACCGATAATATATGTATCATCGGTGTGATGATGTCGATGATTTAACAATGTTAAATTTCTCTATTTAAATGAAAAATTTTAAATACATAAAATATGAGATGAACGACAGAAAAAAAATCTATACGAAAAATTAATTATGTCGTATTAGGGGGATTACGATAATTTTTGGAAAGGACCCCGATTATTATTATTAGGTCGATTTAATGATCTTAATATTTATTTTGATCATATCAATAGTTAAGCTTTGAGACCATGATTGGGAATTAATGTGTCACATGGATAGAAGATGAATTATTAGTATTTACTCTTAGGAAATCCAAAGGTGGGAAATTGATCAAAATTTATGCTTGATTTGAAATCAATGGTGTAGATTTGATGTTAGAGAATCCTAGGCAAATCAATGGTCAAACTTTGGATGATAAGTGACCAATGAGAACTTAGGGTGAGGATAGGTGTGATGGAAGATCCAATGGATGAGAATGAAGATGACAACTTGGATCAAGGGTGCAAATTGGAAGAAAGAAAAACAAAATAAAATGAGAATCCTAGGGGGGGGAATCCGGATTTTGGTTCAAGAAGGCAAGGGGAAATGTGAACAAATGAGAAAAGAAGGAAGTGTTGCATGCATGCAACCTTGTGTAAGACATGGCATGGTTTATTTAGGCAAGTTGACCTAAAGAATAGACAAGTGAAAGTGACACATTGTCTTAACTTTATTGAACCAAAATTTCACCCAAAAACCCTCCCAAAGTGCCGGCCATTCAGGGGCTGATTCAGCCAAATGTTTTTCAAATTTCCTCCCTCAAAAGACAGCTCTCTCAAGGCCAAAGTTGGCTAAGCACAAACCCCTAACACCCCATTTTCTTTCTCACACAAGTTAAGCACTCAAACCCTAACTCTCTAACCACCACCAAGCTCTAAACAAAACCAAGAACCACCAACACTATTCTCCATCTCCAACACATCTCTAGTACCCTGCTCCATCCATTTTCAAGCTCTAAGAAACCCCGTTCCGAAGATCGAAGAAGTGAGAGACGAAGTTAGAGGACATTTCACTAAAGGTAACCTAGCGGTATTCTCCGTGTTGTAGTCTTTTTGGGAGAACTAAAGCATGATATTTAGTTATGATCTTAATATTAGACTTTTCTTACTTAGGAAAAAGTTTTGTGAAGAACTTGGAAGGTTCGAGATCTTAAAGGATTCCCGGAGCTTTTCAGTAAGATCTATGAACTTTGTTGAAGTTTATAGTTGTTGTGGTAATATGTCATGCATTAGAAGCTTTGGTATGAAAAATAAATTTGTATTAAGATTCTACAGAGGATAAGCTTCATTTTAGACTTTGGAATCACTTGATTTGCTTTTATATGTCAAAAGTTATGTGCCTTTGAAGTTGTGACACTAAAATGAAGAGAAAATGAACCTCCGAGACACAACATAGCCACGGGTTTACTGTACTCCGAACCCTTTAGACTCAAAATTTTGGACTATAAATTATAGATCTAAAAACTATATTCTTTAAGGTTTCCAAAAAGGTATCTTACGCCTTGAACGGATAAATGTACAATTTTTGACGAATTTTACAAATTTGGACCATGAACCGAAAATCCTGGCTGGAACCCTGTGCTAGCCACGGGTTTTGTATTTTTTTGAGTTAGTAAATCTTAACGTTTTATGAAACTGTTCTTATCATACAAAATAGACATTATAAGCTTTCCAATGACATATCTTTTGGCTTATTTAGACTTGTAAGTAAATTGTTATGATTTTTCTAATCTTACCTATGAATCTGGATTTATGGTTTAAATGTGAAACCAACAGTAACAAAACCTAAGTTGATGGTATGAATAACTCAAGTAATAAAGGAAATGACTTTACTACTGTAAAGTAGACATCTTAAGCTTCAAAATGAGATATCATGCGTTTAAAACGGATATGGGTATAAATTTTAATAAATCCCTTAAGATTGTAGTGTAATCTGGTAATCTAAGATTTTACCATAAGATACTTAGAAAAACGTCCACATTAATGTTTGAAATACATGAAATCTTGGAAAACAAGTTGTAAAGACAGAAACTAGATGTTTCAAACTTTCCAACAAGCCATCTAGTGTCCAAAACGGAATTATACTTAAATCTAAATAAATCTTACAAGTTAAAGTCCTACACCGATAAAACGATTAAATAGTAAAATGTGACACAAGGGTAAGTCTTGACATATGAACATATTTAGTTATGAAATGAATTGATTTTAAGTGTATGATCAAATAATGTGAAAACCCTAACTTTATGAAATTAAATCATAAGTTTTAAATGGGCCAAGATAAAGTATACTAGATGGTTACTAAGTGTATACCAAGAGATTACCTTAGCCCAACTAAATGAACATAACTTAGGGGTTGGGCTAGCCCAATAATAAAAGAGAGGTATACCCTTAGGTGACTCTTTGTCATCTTGATTGATTTATTAATTACTTAATTAATTAATTAATACATAACCAAATGTAATTAATAAAGTAATTAATTAATTAATTGATTAAAAATTAATTAATTAATTATAAGAGTTAGTAAATGATAATCAAGATTATTATGTTGAATAACTACATAATTATAATATATGATTAATTAGAGATTAATTAATCATTAATTATTAATCATTAATATAATCATCAAAATAATTATGGATAATTAACTAGAGATTAATCAAACATCCATTATTAGATTAATCAAATTATTAATTATTACTATTCGAATTAATAATTAATAATTACTATATGAGAATGAATATTTAAGTAACATAATTAAATTATTAACAAGATAATTATTATAAGTCAATTAAAATTATATAATTGAATTATAATTTCTTAATTAAATAAAGTAATAATTAATATTACTTAATTAATTAATTAATCAATTAATTAATCAGTTAATTAATCAATTAAAATAATTAATTAAATTAAATTAATTAACTAATAATTAATAGAAATTTATTTTAATACTTAATAATTAATAAGAATTAATTGTTAAGGTTAATTATGATATAAGTAAATTAAGTTCTCTATAGTTTATTAAATAAATAAATAAAGTAATATTATTATAATTCTATCTAATAATGAGATATTGTTAATCAGGGTAATTTCTTAAATCTGCGTAGTAGAGATACAACTCCGGAAGTTTAAGCATATAAGACAAGTAAGTAGAAACCTCACCTATAGCATGGAACAAAATGTTTTCTTTTGTTGATGCTCTACATTTGTTATGACTTGACTTGATGATGTTGTGAGTATATGAGTTATATGTATTGCTTTGATTAGGTATTTAATGTGCATAATTCATCTTGCACTGAAATGATCGACATGCCTCACATATAATTATGTCATAATGATATATGCATAGTGACATGTAAATCTACACATTGTCACAATTAATAAGAATGAGGCAAATAAAAGATAGGATTAAGTGTCTGTAACGACCCGCCTAGCACGGACCGTTACCGTACATACATACATGGTTAACATACTTATTTATTTAACAAAAGTAGTGGAAATATTTTTTTTTTCCCTACTACTGGAGTACTGTTTGGAATAATATAAACATAAAATATTAAACATAAATTTACGGAAGACATAGCGGCTTATCCCTTCTTTCACAGTTGCCCCGCCAACTCCATCATCTTGTATCAAAATTCGCCAGTAGATTGTTTACCTACAGCATAGACGTAAGACGTGAGCTTTCGCTCAGCAAGTACAACTTTATTTTTCGCAACACAATTAATTATAAACTTAACATAGCAAATCATAACATATTCTAATTATGCATGATCCAATTATGCTTTATTATGCGTAATTGTTTATGGGCCCCTTATCATGGGTGATCGTACCGGGCGCGCAACTATGGAACGGTTGGGGCGGCCAAACCATTTCCAACTCAGTCCACAGTCCTACCCGACCTTGGACGGGTCGGTACGTCACAGGCAAGCTCGCTTGCCATTATACTTATTTGTCATCTTGACCTTGTTCTTATTAATTGTGAACATGCTTCATGATGTCACATGAATATAACTGGTAATCATATCTTAGTTATGCCATCTACTTTAAATTATAGCACATAACATTCATTGTATCATGTTACACTTAAAAAGCCTATGCTGTAGGCGGAGTTGTACTTACCTCTCTTACTATGTCCCTCTTTAGTACTGTTCTCTTACTGGCACAGCTGCAGGCCCTTTCCTGCTTGAATAGGGACATAGGTGAGAGTTCAATTCTCATTGTGCAGTGTTGGTGTCCTAACCAACATGCTTACTAATTTCTAGTTGTATGTCCCCGATACTTGATATCTGGTTTGGTCACAAATATTAATCCTACTGTTTGGGAGGATTTATTCTTTAAAAGATTATTTTGGACAATCCCTTGGGCTAATTCTTTGACAAAAATGCCGGGTTTCTTTGAAACCTTGAGCTTTGGGACTAGGCCCGGTAACTCAGGTATTATCCTTGATTACCGTCCGTAATCGGCTTGATTACAATTTTTTATCTTAAAAACTCTATTTTCTTATCCTTTTGCCATTTTGAGAGATTTAACCTTAAATCCCTTTAATATTTTTGGTAAAAATTCCAATCTTTAAAACAAATCTTTATAAAGGTCGTTTAAGATTGAGAACTGCCTTTGGAACAGTTTTAAGCAAAAATACAGTTTTCTTTTTCTTTTTTGAAACTGTTTGTAAAACTTATGTGCAGGAATTTTCGGTTCCCTGCACACTCTTCATAAAACAATACCATTTTAAAAATCCATTTGGAATTTGAAAAACTTGACTTCACGAAAGTTGTAGCTCTTGAAAAATGGTAAAACTTTCATGTTTTACGAAAAATCCAGTTCTGCTTGTATTTGCGTCAGTTTTTGTTTGAAACTGGCTGATCCTGTAACTTGGGTCTGGGCAGACCAGCCACGGATTTTTGTAAAAACGAAGGCCATTGGAGCCTCATTTTTAAATTCTGCTCGCGTAGTCTTCTAGGAAAAATCGTTCCGAGCAACTTTCGTGTTTTACAATTTACCCAATTCGTCCTCTAAATGCCTCTAATTTTTACTTTCCCGAAACTGACCAGTTTTGAATCCGAATTGGCAGTTTTGGTTGTTAAGTCCGTTTTACGTCCTATTTCGTGAAATCTATCTCGACCGATCACTTCGGGAGTCTATATGGCAAACACACAGCGTTTCTAACGTCCCACATGAACCCTTAAATCGTCCAATTGAAACCATGCAAACCAAATTCAAAAGCCCTAGGCCTAGGTTTGCATTAACCCTAACTTTTTGCATACATCACATACAAGCATCAAACTTTGCTCCTTAAACTAGCATGCTTCAAGCACTGCCCTAGGGCAGATTTTTGGACCAAACTAGGGGACACACAACCCTAAGCATCAAGCATGAAAATCAATCATAAACAAGCACAATAATGCAAGAATTTAAACCATACACCCGTAGATCTACAAATCAAGCACATACCACAAACTTAGGGCACAAAATAGGAAATGGACTTATGTCCTTGCAACCAAATTGAACTACCTTTTATCTTTAAATTTGAACTCAAATAAGAGAGTTAGGGCTCTAGATTTTTACCTTAGATCAAAGTCAAGTTTGGTCACAAAATTTCTTCCTCCATCTAGCCCTCCTTAGCTCACGGCCACACCACCCAACTGGCACCAAAAATTTTTTGGTTGATCTCCTTTGTAGATCCACTCCAAGCCGAGCACTTCACCAAGGTTTTGCCCCAAAATTTTCAATTTTTCTTCTTCCCTCACTCACTCGGCCACACACCCCAAAAGACCTAAAAAAATTTCTAAACTTTTCTTGGCTTTTTCCTAGCTCAAACCCGAACTCTTATGAACAAAAGCCCCAAGAAAATTTCTGATTTTCTCACCCCTTTCTCTTCTCCCAATTTCCGAATTTTCAAGAGAGAATTTTGCAAGAATTTCCCCAAATTTCTTGAATAAAATGAATAGGCTCAAGGGGGTATTTATAGAGGTTGGGAAACTTTGCAAAATTGTCAAATAATCCTTAAAGAAGCAAAAATTTGCCCACAAGGGGTCTTAGGTTGCCGGCCAAGGAGAATTCTAGAGCCAACTAATACTTTCCCAATTTTTAGATAATCCTTTAATGAAGTCATAAATCAAAAGGTGATGATGTTATCACCATTAAACTTGTTTGGCAATTTTTCTTGCTAAGCAGTCCAAATTCAAGTTAACACAGATATTTTTAATACTGTTAATTATTAATAACAGTATTTTATCACTAAACTGCAGTCCAAAATTTATCTGTGTAAAATTTGACTGTATAAAATTTTTCTTATAATTTGAAGCCCTTTGGCCCAATATACCCTAATTTATGTGCTTGATTTTTCTAGGGTGATTTTAAATCTTAATCTTAACATCTTGTCCGAAAAATGGTTTTTCGCAGTATATTATCCATACTGCTTGACCATAAAACAGTATCATCATATGGTTGACTTTTCTGGTCAACCCTTGACTTTTTGGGTCAACTTTGACTTTTTAGGTCAAACTTTGACCACCATGCAAGACCATGCAAACGTGAAATTTTCTACTCTTCTAACTCAAAATGATACATACTTGTTTAAGCAATCATTTTTAAGTCTCATAAGATCATGAGAACTTAAAATTCTCAAATAAAAACCCATCTCAAATTTTCATAAGTATATTCTAAATATCGCATAAGTTTCTTTACAAGAAAACGTAAGGTCGTGAAAATTTAGTTATTACAATCTTCCCCCCTTAAAAATTTTCGTCCTCGAAAATTAGAATAAATCGGGGTAGTTCTTTCTCATCTCATCTTCCAATTCCCAGGTTGCTTCTTCAACCTTGTGGTTTTGCCATAATACTTTAACCAGGGAAATGGTTTTATTTCTTAGGACCTTTTCTTCTCGATCCAGAATTCGAACTGGCTTTTCTTCGTATGTCAAATCCGTTTGAACTTCCACCGGGTCTTGACTAAGCACATGCGACGGGTCTGGTACATACTTCTTTAACATTAAAACATGAAAAACATCGTGCATTGCAGCTAATTCTGGTGGTAAAGCAAGCCTGTAAACTACTTTCCCAATCTTTTCAAGGATTTCAAATGGTCCTGTATATCTCGGACTGAGCTTCCCCTTTTTGCCAAATCTCATTACTCCTTTCATAGGAGCAATCTTAATGAACACGGCCTCTCCAACTTGGAATTCCAATGGTCTCCTACGTTTATCGGCATAACTTTTCTGTCTGCTAAAAGCTATGTCGAGCCTTTGCTTAATCTTCTTGATATCTTCAGAGGTCTTCTTGATGAAGTCTGTTGTTTGTAGCTGCTTCTGTCCAACCTCTTGCCAGTGGATGGGAGATCGACATTTCCTTCCATATAGGGCTTCGAATGGTGCCATACCAATTGAAGCGTGATAACTGTTGTTGTAAGAAAATTCGATCAATGGCAGCTTCTGATCCCAGTTTCCTTTGAAATCCAGAACACATGATCTCAGCATATCTTCCAATGTTTGGATGGTTCGTTCCGACTGGCCGTCAGTTTGGGGGTGAAAAGCTGTGCTAAACTTCAGCTTTGATCCCATGGCATTGTGAACACTGGTCCAAAATCGAGAGGTGAAACGTCCGTCACGGTCTGAAATGATTGATTTTGGCACTCCATGCAGCTTAACAATCTGAGATACGTAGACTTCAGCCAATTTTTCCACTGAGAATGTGGCTTTGATAGCAATGAAATGGGCTGATTTGGTCAATCTATCCACCATAACCCAAATTGTGTCATTTCCACTTGTCGTCCTGGGTAATCCTACTACAAAATCCATAGTAATTTGTTCCCATTTCCATTCAGGAAACTCTATTTTCTGTAATTCTCCTCCAGGATGTCGGTGTTCAGCCTTAACTTTTTGACAAGTTAGGCATTTTGACACGTATTTTGCTACTTCATTCTTCATTTTTGGCCACCAAAAGTTCTCCCGGAGGTCCTTGTACATTTTGGAAGCTCCTGGATGTACCGAGTATGGCGTCTTATGAGCCTCTGACATGATCTGATCCTTCAGAAATTCAAAGTCGGGAACACAGATCCTTTCCTTGAAGTAGATAGTGTCATCGGCAGAGGTTTTGAACTCCTTGTTCTTTCCGCCAAAAAGTTGTGCCTTTAGCAAAAATGAATCTTTTCCTTGATGCGCTTTGATGGATTCCAATAGATCGGACTGAAGAGTCAGAGAAGATAATTTCTCCGTGATCATTTCCAGGTTGAACTCAGAAATCTCCTTTTGTAGTGGCTTAGGGAACGCTTCGATAGACATTAGCATGCCCGAGGATTTTCTACTTAAAGCATCTGCTACCCTGTTTGCCTTTCCAGGGTGATAAAGGATCTCGCAATCGTAGTCCTTTACAAGTTCCAGCCATCTACGCTGTCTCATGTTGAGCTCCTTCTGAGTAAAAATATACTTGAGACTCTGGTGATCAGTGTAGATTTCGCATTTGTTTCCATACAAATAGTGTCTCCAGATCTTAAGTGCGAAAACTACCGCTGCTAGCTCCAGATCATGCGTAGGATAATTCCGTTCATGATTCTTCAATTGTCTTGATGCGTATGCTACTACTTTCCCATTTTGCATCAGGACAGCTCCTAATCCGTTCTTGGAAGCATCACTGTAAATTACGAAATTTCCCGCATCTACATCTGGAATTATTAACACGGGCGCACTTGTCAACTTTTTCTTGAGCTCTTGGAAATTCTCTTCACACTTCTGGGTCCATTCATACTTTCTATCTTTTCGAGTAAGAGCGGTAAGTGGTGCAGCAATCTTGGAAAATCCCTCGACAAAACGTCGGTAGTATCCGGCTAATCCAAGAAAACTTCTTATTTCTGTCACACTCTTGGGTGCTGGCCATGAACTGACTGCTTCCACCTTCGCAGGATCTACTGAAATTCCCTCTTTTGACACAACATGCCCCAAGAAATGAACTTTCTCCAGCCAAAATTCACATTTTGTGAACTTAGCATAAAGCTGATTCCTCCTCAACGTTTCCATTACCATCCTAAGATGCTGCGCGTGTTCCTCCTTGGACCTTGAATAAATCAAAATGTCGTCAATGAAGACAATGACGAATTTATCCAAATATTCCTTGAATACTCGGTTCATAAGATCCATAAAGGCGGCTGGGGCGTTAGTTAATCCAAAGGGCATCACCAAGAACTCATAGTGCCCATATCTTGTGCGAAAAGCTGTCTTGGAGATATCCGCCTCCCTAATCCTGAGCTGATGATATCCTGACCGTAAATCAACTTTTGAAAACACAACTGCTCCTCGGAGTTGATCGAAAAGGTCGTCAATCCTTGGAAGAGGATACTTATTCTTGATTGTAATTTTATTCAGTTCACGCTAATCGATGCACATTCGCAATGATCCATCCTTCTTTTTGACAAATAAAACGGGTGCTCCCCATGGAGAGTAACTTTGTCGGATGAATCCTTTGTCAAGCAGTTCTTGCAACTGTACTTGAAGTTCTCTCAGCTCAGCTGGCGCCATACGATAGGGGGCTTTCGATATTGGGGCAGCTCCAGGTAGCAACTCAATCTCAAAAGAAATTTCCCTTTCTGGCGGAAGTCCCGGCAAATCCTTCGGAAAAATATCTACAAATTCCTTTATGACAGGAACATCTTCTGGTGTCAGCTCCATTTCTTGATCCTTGTCCACCATGTTAGCTAAATATCCTTGACAACCATTAGCTAACATTTTCCAGGCCCTTATTGCTGAAACAAATCGAGTTGCTGGACTCCGAGACTGACCATAGAAGTTGAACTCTACTTCTCCGTAAGGGTTGAACGTCACGCACCTCTTGCGGCAGTCAATCTTGGTGTTGTATTTACTCAAAAAGTCCATTCCTAAGATCACATTGAAATCCTGAAGCTTGATTGCAATGAGATCTACATATAATTCTCTGCCACAAATTCCTACGGATGTGTTTCGTATCCAAAAATTGAACCACAAAAATTCTCCGGATGGCAGAGAGGTTTTGAAAGGTTGTTCTAAACTATCCACACCCCTTCCTATTTTCTGAGCAAATTCCAATGATATGAACGAGTGGGTGGCACCAGAATCTAATAGGACAATTGCATCATAGGTGGCGATAGAAATCTGACCTGTCACCACAGGCGAAGTCCCGGCTTCTGCATCTCCCTTGGTATAGGCGTAGATTCTGGCTTGCGGTTCAGGAGCCTCTAATCTGCCTTGAGCGATTGCGGTTCCTTCGAGCTTTGCCTGGACTGCATGTAACTGGCTGTTGGGGTTCCGGTTTGGGTATGAAGGATTCTGGCCTTGGGTGTTCAAAGTGCAGTTCTTTGCAAAATGACCCTCCTTGACACAGAGGTAACATGCATTTGATCCCATTCGGCATACTCCCGGGTGTTTTCTCCCGCACTTGGTACACACCGGGTAGCTATTGCTATTGCCCTCATTTCCACGAGCAATCTTTTTCTGAGGGTAGTTTCTTTGCTGACCCTGGCCAGTAGAGTTCTCGTTTCGTTTATTCTTCCCAAACTGTTTAGAACCTTGAGCAAAATTGCGGGGCTGGCCTTTTTGGTTCATTTCAGGATTCTGACGGGGTTGCGTCTGCTTCCCCATGGCCTTCTCTTCCTTCTTTGCCTTAAAGAACTTAGCTCGTTCTTCCTTGTCCCGGTTAATCCAATATTCTGCTCTTATGACTCGGCTTATACAATCGGATACCCGAGTAGGTGGACTATCACCAGCACTGACTTGCTTAGCGATATCTGACCGAAACATCTTCATCATCAATCTAACTTTTTCGGTCTCACCTGGCACCAATTCCGGGCACAATCGGGCTAACTGCTCGAACTTATTAATAGCCTCCATTACCGTCATCGTTCCTTGTCTCAAACTAGTAAATTCATCCTGCTGGGCTGCCAGGATTTCTCTGTTAAAGTACATAGTTTGGAGCTCCGACACGAAATCTTGCCAACTCATGGTCGTAACGTCGCGACGCATCTGGACGGTCATCCACCAGTGTCTAGCGTCTTTCTTGAGAGCGAAGGAAGCACAAAGGACTTTTTCTTGCTCTGTCAGCCGCATGAAATCCAAAATAACTTGGATGTCAATCAACCAATTGTCAGCGGCAATCGGATCTGTTGGTCCCTCAAATTCCGGCGCTTTCATCCGCCTAAATCTCTCATAAAGCAGATCTTCCCGTACGGGAGGTAAGTTCGCTTGTAACCCTACTGGTGCTACTGGAACCTCTGGCTGAACCTCTGGTTGAACATCAGGTACCGGAGGTACTACTGGAGGTACTCTGATATTCTGTGGGGGAACCTCATTAGCCTGAGGTCTCTGATTAATTTGAGCTAACTGCTCCCGGAGTCTATTTGTTTCATGTTGCTGCTCAAGTAACTGTCGTTGCAAATTTGCTACAACAGTTGCTAGATCCGGTGCAGGTGGATTCTGGTTCACGGGCATTGTTTTGCGAGGGCGTACCATCTTTTATTTCCTATTGAACCATAAGAAAAGATATTATCGAACTAGTAATATCCTTTCTTTCATCATACATCATATCGTAATACATTGGATCATAACATAATCATTTTCATCATAACATGGCTTACATAATCGTAACATATCGTATCATAACATGATTTTCGTGATCATAACGTAACATGGTACTTGATCTGTTTCTTGGAAATTTACAGAAAGTACATTATATTTGCCAAAATAATATATACAAGATTGTTACATCATTCTTGTAAATACATATCTGTTTCATAGTATTTTATGTACATGAACAAAATGGTAATGGGAGTGTCTAACACTTCACCATCATACATAGTCAAAATGGCGATGGAAGTGGCTACCACTTTCCATCATACATCAGTACAAGCCTACTATTCAAAAGAAATAAGCGAGTACATATCAGTCCTAAGGTCAAAATAAATATACATGATCAACCAAAATGATGATCTCTATCGTCATCTAAGCGGCTCCGTCGGAGTCAGTCTCCCAATCTCCGTCGTCGAAAATGATCTCCTCTGGGTCATCAACAAAATCCTCCTGACCCTCTAACCATCCCGCCTGCTCTGGCTCGGGCGCCGGCTCCATCTCCTCGTCGTCGTCCTCCTCCTCACTAGATATATCTATGATAATAGGATCTGCCGGTGGATCTGCTGGTATAACCTCGTCGTCATCATCCTCGTCACTGGAGATGTCCACGACAAGAGGGTCTGCTGGTGGATCATGGGGTATAATCATAACATCGTCCTCCTCCGGGTCCTCTGCATCTGGGTCACCCTCAGCATCCCCCTGCCCCTCGGCCTCATGGGCTGGCACCTCCTGCTCTGGAACTGCAGGGATCGGCTCCTCTGGGGGTGCTGGTCCTACCTCGTGCAATGGCTCCCCTATACCAGCGTCGTCTACGGGTGCCTGATGATCACCCTCAGCGGCCCCTGTCGGCTCGGTATCCACACGTACCTCAGCCTGCAAGATATACTCTATCATGTGCTCCACAGACATCCTGGGTGAGGGATAAGGAACATGCTGGCGAATACGGCTAGGTAAGCCGTTCTACAAAACCGTCAATGCCTCCAACATAGGGTGGTCCATCTCCTGAGGAATGTAGGGTAACATGGCCTCCTGAAATCTCATACAGTAATGGGCCATGGTCTCGAGAGGATATGCGTGCCACTCAAGTGTATAGCTGTGGTATCGCATGTCATACATATCTCTATAAATATCAGGGTCACGCTGAGGCGCTCCTGGCCCGTAGTCCAGTATCGGTCCAAAACGTCCAACCATCAGTGAGCGAAAATGCACCCAAGTCCGGCTGGGTAGCTGTGGCTCCCCTACTGACATCCACCAAATACGGGCGTCGCCTCTCAAACATCGACTCCCCAACGAGACCTGTAGGCGCCCCGGGATATGGCTGGTGCGGAAAATCAGCTCCGTGTCATATAACCATGCTCCTAAAGATACCGTGTGACTCGTACTGTCAAATAATAACGGATGTGCCTCATAGAATGATGATATAGCCTCTCGGTCCGCATCCACGTGATCCGGCTCCATATCGACGAATCTACATACCATAATCACATAATAAATATTTATGTATAAACTAATTTTAACTTACAATGATAGTGGCGATGGCAGGCGAACTGTGAAATCAGGTAGCAGGGAACCGCTCTGATACCAACTCTGTAACGACCCGCCTAGCACGGACCGTTACCGTACATACATACATGGTTAACATACTTATTTATTTAACAAAAGTAGTGGAAATATTTTTTTTTTTCCCTACTACTGGAGTACTGTTTGGAATAATATAAACATAAAACATTAAACATAAATTTACGGAAGACATAGCGGCTTATCACTTCTTTCACAGTTGCCCCGCCAACTCCATCATCTTGTATCAAAATTCGCCAGTAGATTGTTTACCTACAGCATAGACGTAAGACGTGAGCTTTCGCTCAGCAAGTACAACTTTATTTTTCGCAACACAATTAATTATAAACTTAACATAGCAAATCATAACATATTCTAATTATGCATGATCCAATTATGCTTTATTATGCGTAATTGTTTATGGGCCCCTTATCATGGGTGATCGTACCGGGCGCGAAACTATGGAACGGTTGGGGCGGCCAAACCATTTCCAACTCAGTCCACAGTCCTACCCGACCTTGGACGGGTCGGTACGTCACAGGCAAGCTCGCTTGCCATTATACTTATTTTTCATCTTGACCTTGTTCTTATTAATTGTGAACATGCTTCATGATGTCACATGAATATAACTGGTAATCATATCTTAGTTATGTCATCTACTTTAAATTATAGCACATAACATTCATTGTATCATGTTACACTTAAAAAGCCTATGCTGTAGGCGGAGTTGTACTTACCTCTCTTACTATGTCCCTCTTTAGTACTGTTCTCTTACTGGCACAGCTGCAGGCCCTTTCCTGCTTGAATAGGGACATAGGTGAGAGTTCAATTCTCATTGTGCAGTGTTGGTGTCCTAACCAACATGCTTACTAATTTCTAGTTGTATGTCCCCCGATACTTGATATCTGGTTTGGTCACAAATATTAATCCTACTGTTTGGGAGGATTTATTCTTTAAAAGATTATTTTGGACAATCCCTTGGGCTAATTCTTTGACAAAAATGCCGGGTTTCTTTGAAACCTTGAGCTTTGGGACTAGGCCCGGTAACTCAGGTATTATCCTTGATTACCGTCCGTAATCGGCTTGATTACAATTTTTTATCTTAAAAACTCTATTTTCTTATCCTTTTGCCATTTTGAGAGATTTAACCTTAAATCCCTTTAATATTTTGGTAAAAATTCCAATCTTTAAAACAAATCTTTATAAAGGTCGTTTAAGATTTAGAACTGCCTTTGGAACAGTTTTAAGCAAAAATACAGTTTTCTTTTTCTTTTTTGAAACTGTTTGTAAAACTTATGTGCAGGAATTTTCGGTTCCCTGCACACTCTTCATAAAACAATACCATTTTAAAAATCCATTTGGAATTTGAAAAACTTGACTTCACGAAAGTTGTAGCTCTTGAAAAATGGTAAAACTTTCATGTTTTACGAAAAATCCAGTTCTGCTTGTATTTGCGTCAGTTTTTGTTTGAAACTGGCTGATCCTGTAACTTGGGTCTGGGCAGACCAGCCACGGATTTTTGTAAAAACGAAGGCCATTGGAGCCTCATTTTTAAATTCTGCACGCGAAGTCTTCTAGGAAAAATCGTTCCGAGCAACTTTCGTGTTTTACAATTTACCCAATTCGTCCTCTAAATGCCTCTAATTTTTACTTTCCCGAAACTGACCAGTTTTGAATCCGAATTGGCAGTTTTGGTTGTTAAGTCCGTTTTACGTCCTATTTCGTGAAATCTATCTCGACCGATCACTTCGGGAGTCTATATGGCAAACACACAGCGTTTCTAACGTCCCACATGAACCCTTAAATCGTCCAATTGAAACCATGCAAACCAAATTCAAAAGCCCTAGGCCTAGGTATGCATTAACCCTAACTTTTTGCATACATCACATACAAGCATCAAACTTTGCTACTTAAACTAGCATGCTTCAAGCACTGCCCTAGGGCAGATTTTTGGACCAAACTAGGGGACACACAACCCTAAGCATCAAGCATGAAAATCAATCATAAACAAGCACAATAATTCAAGAATTTAAACCATACACCCCTAGATCTACAAATCAAGCACATACCACAAACTTAGGGCACAAATAGGAAATGGACTTATGTCCTTACAATCAAATTGAACTACCTTTTATCTTTAAATTTGAACTCAAATAAGAGAGTTAGGGCTCTAGATTTTTACCTTAGATCAAAGTCAAGTTTGGTCACAAAATTTCTTCCTCCACCTAGCCCTCCTTAGCTCACGGCCACACCACTCAACTGGCACCAAAAATTTTTTGGTTGATCTCCTTTGTAGATCCACTCCAAGCCGAGCACTTCACCAAGGTTTTGCCCCAAAATTTTCAATTTTTCTTCTTCCCTCACTCACTCGGCCACACACCCCAAAAGACCTAAAAAATTTCTAAACTTTTCTTGGCTTTTTCCTAGCTCAAACCCGAACTCTTATGAACAAAAGCCCCAAGAAAATTTCTGATTTTCTCACCCCTTTCTCTTCTCCCAATTTCCGGATTTTCAAGAGAGAATTTTGCAAGAATTTCCCCAAATTTCTTGAATAAAATGAATAGGCTCAAGGGGGTATTTATAGAGGTTGGGAAACTTTGCAAAATTGTCAAATAATCCTTAAAGAAGCAAAAATTTGCCCACAAGGGGTCTTAGGTGGCCGGCCAAGGAGAATTCTAGAGCCAACTAATACTTTCCCAATTTTTAGATAATCCTTTAATGAAGTCATAAATCAAAAGGTGATGATGTTATCACCATTAAACTTGTTTGGCAATTTTTCTTGCTAAGCAGTCCAAATTCAAGTTAACACAGATATTTTTAATACTGTTAATTATTAATAACAGTATTTTATCACTAAACTGCAGTCTAAAATTTATCTGTGTAAAATTTGACTGTATAAAATTTTTCTTATAATTTGAAGCCCTGTGGCCCAATATACCCTAATTTATGTGCTTGATTTTTCTAGGGTGATTTTAAATCTTAATCTTAACATCTTGTCCGAAAAAATGGTTTTTCGCAGTATATTTTCCATACTGCTTGACCATAAAACAGTATCATCATATGGTTGACTTTTCTGGTCAACCCTTGACTTTTTGGGTCAACTTTGACTTTTTAGGTCAAACTTTGACCACCATGCAAGACCATGCAAACGTGAAATTTTCTACTCTTCTAACTCAAAATGATACATACTTGTTTAAGCAATCATTTTTAAGTCTCATAAGATCATGAGAACTTAAAATTCTCAAATAAAAAACCCATCTCAAATTTTCATAAGTATATTCTAAATATCGCATAAGTTTCTTTACAAGAAAACGTAAGGTCGTGAAAATTTAGTTATTACAATCTTCCCCCCTTAAAAATTTTCGTCCTCGAAAATTAGAATAAATCGGGGTAGTTCTTTCTCATCTCATCTTCCAATTCCCAGGTTGCTTCTTCAACCTTGTGGTTTTGCCATAATACTTTAACCAGGGAAATGGTTTTATTTCTTAGGACCTTTTCTTCTCGATCCAGAATTCGAACTGGCTTTTCTTCGTATGTCAAATCCGTTTGAACTTCCACCGGGTCTTGACTAAGCACATGCGACGGGTCTGGTACATACTTCTTTAACATTAAAACATGAAAAACATCGTGCATTGCAGCTAATTCTGGTGGTAAAGCAAGCCTGTAAACTACTTTCCCAATCTTTTCAAGGATTTCAAATGGTCCTGTATATCTCGGACTGAGCTTCCCCTTTTTGCCAAATCTCATTACTCCTTTCATAGGAGCAATCTTAATGAACACGGCCTCTCCAACTTGGAATTCCAATGGTCTCCTACGTTTATCGGCATAACTTTTCTGTCTGCTAAAAGCTATGTCGAGCCTTTGCTTAATCTTCTTGATATCTTCAGAGGTCTTCTTGATGAAGTCTGTTGTTTGTAGCTGCTTCTGTCCAACCTCTTGCCAGTGGATGGGAGATCGACATTTCCTTCCATATAGGGCTTCGAATGGTGCCATACCAATTGAAGCGTGATAACTGTTGTTGTAAGAAAATTCGATCAATGGCAGCTTCTGATCCCAGTTTCCTTTGAAATCCAGAACACATGATCTCAGCATATCTTCCAATGTTTGGATGGTTCGTTCCGACTGGCCGTCAGTTTGGGGGTGAAAAGCTGTGCTAAACTTCAGCTTTGATCCCATGGCATTGTGAACACTGGTCCAAAATCGAGAGGTGAAACGTCCGTCACGGTCTGAAATGATTGATTTTGGCACTCCATGCAGCTTAACAATCTGAGATACGTAGACTTCAGCCAATTTTTCCACTGAGAATGTGGCTTTGATAGCAATGAAATGGGCTGATTTGGTCAATCTATCCACCACAACCCAAATTGTGTCATTTCCACTTGTCGTCCTGGGTAATCCTACTACAAAATCCATAGTAATTGTTCCCATTTCCATTCAGGAAACTCTATTTTCTGTAATTCTCCTCCAGGATGTCGGTGTTCAGCCTTAACTTTTTGACAAGTTAGGCATTTTGACACGTATTTTGCTACTTCATTCTTCATTTTTGGCCACCAAAAGTTCTCCCGGAGGTCCTTGTACATTTTGGAAGCTCCTGGATGTACCGAGTATGGCGTCTTATGAGCCTCTGACATGATCTGATCCTTCAGAAATTCAAAGTCGGGAACACAGATCCTTTCCTTGAAGTAGATAGTGTCATCGGCAGAGGTTTTGAACTCCTTGTTCTTTCCGCCAAAAAGTTGTGCCTTTAGCAAAAATGAATCTTTTCCTTGATGCGCTTTGATGGATTCCAATAGATCGGACTGAAGAGTCAGAGAAGATAATTTCTCCGTGATCATTTCCAGGTTGAACTCAGAAATCTCCTTTTGTAGTGGCTTAGGGAACGCTTCGATAGACATTAGCATGCCCGAGGATTTTCTACTTAAAGCATCTGCTACCCTGTTTGCCTTTCCAGGGTGATAAAGGATCTCGCAAATCGTAGTCCTTTACAAGTTCCAGCCATCTACGCTGTCTCATGTTGAGCTCCTTCTGAGTAAAAAATATACTTGAGACTCTGGTGATCAGTGTAGATTTCGCATTTGTTCCATACAAATAGTGTCTCCAGATCTTAAGTGCGAAAACTACCGCTGCTAGCTCCAGATCATGCGTAGGATAATTCCGTTCATGATTCTTCAATTGTCTTGATGCGTATGCTACTACTTTCCCATTGTGCATCAGGACAGCTCCTAATCCGTTCTTGGAAGCATCACTGTAAAATTACGAAATTTCCCGCATCTACATCTGGAATTATTAACACGGGCGCACTTGTCAACTTTTTCTTGAGCTCTTGGAAATTCTCTTCACACTTCTGGGTCCATTCATACTTTCTATCTTTTCGAGTAAGAGCGGTAAGTGGTGCAGCAATCTTGGAAAATCCCTCGACAAAACGTCGGTAGTATCCGGCTAATCCAAGAAAACTTCTTATTTCTGTCACACTCTTGGGTGCTGGCCATGAACTGACTGCTTCCACCTTCGCAGGATCTACTGAAATTCCCTCTTTTGACACAACATGCCCCAAGAAATGAACTTTCTCCAGCCAAAATTCACATTTTGTGAACTTAGCATAAAGCTGATTCCTCCTCAACGTTTCCATTACCATCCTAAGATGCTGCGCGTGTTCCTCCTTGGACCTTGAATAAATCAAAATGTCGTCAATGAAGACAATGACGAATTTATCCAAATATTCCTTGAATACTCGGTTCATAAGATCCATAAAGGCGGCTGGGGCGTTAGTTAATCCAAAGGGCATCACCAAGAACTCATAGTGCCCATATCTTGTGCGAAAAGCTGTCTTGGAGATATCCGCCTCCCTAATCCTGAGCTGATGATATCCTGACCGTAAATCAACTTTTGAAAACACAACTGCTCCTCGGAGTTGATCGAAAAGGTCGTCAATCCTTGGAAGAGGATACTTATTCTTGATTGTAATTTTATTCAGTTCACGCTAATCGATGCACATTCGCAATGATCCATCCTTCTTTTTGACAAATAAAACGGGTGCTCCCCATGGAGAGTAACTTGTCGGATGAATCCTTTGTCAAGCAGTTCTTGCAACTGTACTTGAAGTTCTCTCAGCTCAGCTGGCGCCATACGATAGGGGGCTTTCGATATTGGGGCAGCTCCAGGTAGCAACTCAATCTCAAAAGAAATTTCCCTTTCTGGCGGAAGTCCCGGCAAATCCTTCGGAAAAATATCTACAAATTCCTTTATGACAGGAACATCTTCTGGTGTCAGCTCCATTTCTTGATCCTTGTCCACCATGTTAGCTAAATATCCTTGACAACCATTAGCTAACATTTTCCAGGCCCTTATTGCTGAAACAAATCGAGTTGCTGGACTCCGAGACTGACCATAGAAGTTGAACTCTACTTCTCCGTAAGGGTTGAACGTCACGCACCTCTTGCGGCAGTCAATCTTGGTGTTGTATTTACTCAAAAAGTCCATTCCTAAGATCACATTGAAATCCTGAAGCTTGATTGCAATGAGATCTACATATAATTCTCTGCCACAAATTCCTACGGATGTGTTTCGTATCCAAAAATTGAACCACAAAAATTCTCCGGATGGCAGAGAGGTTTTGAAAGGTTGTTCTAAACTATCCACACCCCTTCCTATTTTCTGAGCAAATTCCAATGATATGAACGAGTGGGTGGCACCAGAATCTAATAGGACAATTGCATCATAGGTGGCGATAGAAATCTGACCTGTCACCACAGGCGAAGTCCCGGCTTCTGCATCTCCCTTGGTATAGGCGTAGATTCTGGCTTGCGGTTCAGGAGCCTCTAATCTGCCTTGAGCGATTGCGGTTCCTTCGAGCTTTGCCTGGACTGCATGTAACTGGCTGTTGGGGGTTCCGGTTTGGGTATGAAGGATTCTGGCCTTGGGTGTTCAAAGTACAGTTCTTTGCAAAATGACCCTCCTTGACACAGAGGGTAACATGCATTTGATCCCATTCGGCATACTCCCGGGTGTTTTTCTCCCGCACTTGGTACACACCGGGTAGCTATTGCTATTGCCCTCATTTCCACGAGCAATCTTTTTCTGAGGGTAGTTTCTTTGCTGACCCTGGCCAGTAGAGTTCTCGTTTCGTTTATTCTTCCCAAACTGTTTAGAACCTTGAGCAAAATTGCGGGGCTGGCCTTTTTGGTTCATTTCAGGATTCTGACGGGGTTGCGTCTGCTTCCCCATGGCCTTCTCTTCCTTCTTTGCCTTAAAGAACTTAGCTCGTTCTTCCTTGTCCCGGTTAATCCAATATTCTGCTCTTATGACTCGGCTTATACAATCGGATACCCGAGTAGGTGGACTATCACCAGCACTGACTTGCTTAGCGATATCTGACCGAAACATCTTCATCATCAATCTAACTTTTTCGGTCTCACCTGGCACCAATTCCGGGCACAATCGGGCTAACTGCTCGAACTTATTAATAGCCTCCATTACCGTCATCGTTCCTTGTCTCAAACTAGTAAATTCATCCTGCTGGGCTGCCAGGATTTCTCTGTTAAAGTACATAGTTTGGAGCTCCGACACGAAATCTTGCCAACTCATGGTCGTAACGTCGCGACGCATCTGGACGGTCATCCACCAGTGTCTAGCGTCTTTCTTGAGAGCGAAGGAAGCACAAAGGACTTTTTCTTGCTCTGTCAGCCGCATGAAATCCAAAATAACTTGGATGTCAATCAACCAATTGTCAGCGGCAATCGGATCTGTTGGTCCCTCAAATTCCGGCGCTTTCATTCCGCCTAAATCTCTCATAAAGCAGATCTTCCCGTACGGGAGGTAAGTTCGCTTGTAACCCTACTGGTGCTACTGGAACCTCTGGCTGAACCTCTGGTTGAACATCAGGTACCGGAGGTACTACTGGAGGTACTCTGATATTCTGTGGGGGAACCTCATTAGCCTGAGGTCTCTGATTAATTTGAGCTAACTGCTCCCGGAGTCTATTTGTTTCATGTTGCTGCTCAAGTAACTGTCGTTGCAAATTTGCTACAACAGTTGCTAGATCCGGTGCAGGTGGATTCTGGTTCACGGGCATTGTTTTGCGAGGGCGTACCATCTTTTATTTCCTATTGAACCATAAGAAAAGATATTATCGAACTAGTAATATCCTTTCTTTCATCATACATCATATCGTAATACATTGGATCATAACATAATCATTTTCATCATAACATGGCTTACATAATCGTAACATATCGTATCATAACATGATTTTCGTGATCATAACGTAACATGGTACTTGATCTGTTTCTTGGAAATTTACAGAAAGTACATTATATTTGCCAAAATAATATATACAAGATTGTTACATCATTCTTGTAAATACATATCTGTTTCATAGTATTTTATGTACATGAACAAAATGGTAATGGGAGTGTCTAACACTTCACCATCATACATAGTCAAAATGGCGATGGAAGTGGCTACCACTTTCCATCATACATCAGTACAAGCCTACTATTCAAAAAGAAATAAGCGAGTACATATCAGTCCTAAGGTCAAAATAAATATACATGATCAACCAAAATGATGATCTCTATCGTCATCTAAGCGGCTCCGTCGGAGTCAGTCTCCCAATCTTCGTCGTCGAAAATGATCTCCTCTGGGTCATCAACAAAATCCTCCTGACCCTCTAACCATCCCGCCTGCTCTGGCTCGGGCGCCGGCTCCATCTCCTCGTCGTCGTCCTCCTCCTCACTAGATATATCTATGATAATAGGATCTGCCGGTGGATCTGCTGGTATAACCTCGTCGTCATCATCCTCGTCACTGGAGATGTCCACGACAAGAGGGTCTGCTGGTGGATCATGGGGTATAATCATAACATCGTCCTCCTCCGGGTCCTCTGCATCTGGGTCACCCTCAGCATCCCCCTGCCCCTCGGCCTCATGGGCTGGCACCTCCTGCTCTGGAACTGCAGGGATCGGCTCCTCTGGGGGTGCTGGTCCTACCTCGTGCAATGGCTCCCCTATACCAGCGTCGTCTACGGGTGCCTGATGATCACCCTCAGCGGCCCCTGTCGGCTCGGTATCCACACGTACCTCAGCCTGCAAGATATACTCTATCATGTGCTCCACAGACATCCTGGGTGAGGGATAAGGAACATGCTGGCGAATACGGCTAGGTAAGCCGTTCTACAAAACCGTCAATGCCTCCAACATAGGGTGGTCCATCTCCTGAGGAATGTAGGGTAACATGGCCTCCTGAAATCTCATACAGTAATGGGCCATGGTCTCGAGAGGATATGCGTGCCACTCAAGTGTATAGCTGTGGTATCGCATGTCATACATATCTCTATAAATATCAGGGTCACGCTGAGGCGCTCCTGGCCCGTAGTCCAGTATCGGTCCAAAACGTCCAACCATCAGTGAGCGAAAATGCACCCAAGTCCGGCTGGGTAGCTGTGGCTCCCCTACTGACATCCACCAAATACGGGCGTCGCCTCTCAAACATCGACTCCCCAACGAGACCTGTAGGCGCCCCGGGATATGGCTGGTGCGGAAAATCAGCTCGTGTCATATAACCATGCTCCTAAAGATACCGTGTGACTCGTACTGTCAAATAATAACGGATGTGCCTCATAGAATGATGATATAGCCTCTCGGTCCGCATCCACGTGATCCGGCTCCATATCGACGAATCTACATACCATAATCACATAATAATATTTATGTATAAACTAATTTTAACTTACAATGATAGTGGCGATGGCAGGCGAACTGTGAAATCAGGTAGCAGGGAACCGCTCTGATACCAACTGTGTAACGACCCGCCTAGCACGGACCGTTACCGTACATACATACATGGTTAACATACTTATTTATTAACAAAAGTAGTGGAAATATTTTTTTTTCCCTACTACTGGAGTACTGTTTGGAATAATATAAACATAAAACATTAAACATAAATTTACGGAAGACATAGCGGCTTATCACTTCTTTCACAGTTGCCCCGCCAACTCCATCATCTTGTATCAAAATTCGCCAGTAGATTGTTTACCTACAGCATAGACGTAAGACGTGAGCTTTCGCTCAGCAAGTACAACTTTATTTTTCGCAACACAATTAATTATAAACTTAACATAGCAAATCATAACATATTCTAATTATGCATGATCCAATTATGCTTTATTATGCGTAATTGTTTATGGGCCCCTTATCATGGGTGATCGTACCGGGCGCGAAACTATGGAACGGTTGGGGCGGCCAAACCATTTCCAACTCAGTCCACAGTCCTACCCGACCTTGGACGGGTCGGTACGTCACAGGCAAGCTCGCTTGCCATTATACTTATTTTTCATCTTGACCTTGTTCTTATTAATTGTGAACATGCTTCATGATGTCACATGAATATAACTGGTAATCATATCTTAGTTATGTCATCTACTTTAAATTATAGCACATAACATTCATTGTATCATGTTACACTTAAAAAGCCTATGCTGTAGGCGGAGGTTGTACTTACCTCTCTTACTATGTCCCTCTTTAGTACTGTTCTCTTACTGGCACAGCTGCAGGCCCTTTCCTGCTTGAATAGGGACATAGGTGAGAGTTCAATTCTCATTGTGCAGTGTTGGTGTCCTAACCAACATGCTTACTAATTTCTAGTTGTATGTCCCCGATACTTGATATCTGGTTTGGTCACAAATATTAATCCTACTGTTTGGGAGGATTTATTCTTTAAAAGATTATTTTGGACAATCCCTTGGGCTAATTCTTTGACAAAAATGCCGGGTTTCTTTGAAACCTTGAGCTTTGGGACTAGGCCCGGTAACTCAGGTATTATCCTTGATTACCGTCCGTAATCGGCTTGATTACAATTTTTATCTTAAAAACTCTATTTTCTTATCCTTTTGTCATTTTGAGAGATTTAACTTAAATCCCTTTAATATTTTTGGTAAAAATTCCAATCTTTAAAACAAATCTTTATAAAGGTCGTTTAAGATTGAGAACTGCCTTTGGAACAGTTTTAGAAAAAATACAGTTTTTCTTTTTCTTTTTTGAAACGTTTGTAAAACTTATGTGCAGAATTTTCGGTTCCCTGCACACTCTTCATAAAACAATACCAGTTTAAAAATCCATTGGAATTTGAAAAAACTTGTACTTCACGAAAGTTGTAGCTCTTGAAAAATGGTAAAACTTTCAATGTTTTTACGAAAAATCCAGTTCTGCTTGTATTTGCGTCAGTTTTTGTTGAAAACTGGCTGATCCTGTAACTTGGGTCTGGGCAGACCAGCCACGGATTTTTGTAAAAACGAAGGCCATTGGAGCCTCATTTTTAAATTCTGCCATCGCGAGTCCTTCTAGGAAAAATGCTTCCGAGCAACTTCGTGTTTTACAATTTACCCAATTCGTCCTCTAAATGCCTCTAATTTTTACTTTCCCGAAACTGACCAGTTTTGAATCCGAATTGGCAGTTTTGGTTGTTAAGTCCGTTTTACGTCCTATTTCGTGAAATCTATCTCGACCGATCACTTCGGGAGTCTATATGGCAAACACACAGCGTTTCTAACGTCCCACATGAACCCTTAAATCGTCCAATTGAAACCATGCAAACCAAATTCAAAAGCCCTAGGCCTAGGTTTGCATTAACCCTAACTTTTTGCATACATCACATACAAGCATCAAACTTTGCTCCTTAAACTAGCATGCTTCAAGCACTGCCCTAGGGCAGATTTTTGGACCAAACTAGGGGACACACAACCCTAAGCATCAAGCATGAAAATCAATCATAAACAAGCACAATAATTCAAGAATTTAAACCATACACCCCTAGATCTACAAATCAAGCACATACCACAAACTTAGGGCACAAAATAGGAAAATGGACTTATGTCCTTACAACCAAATTGAACTACCTTTTATCTTTAAATTTGAACTCAAATAAGAGAGTTAGGGCTCTAGATTTTTACCTTAGATCAAAGTCAAGTTTGGTCACAAAATTTCTTCCTCCACCTAGCCCTCCTTAGCTCACGGCCACACCACTCAACTGGCACCAAAAATTTTTGGTTGATCTCCTTTGTAGATCCACTCCAAGCCGAGCACTTCACCAAGGTTTTGCCCCCAAAATTTTCAATTTTTCTTCTTCCCTCACTCACTCGGCCACACACCCCAAAAGACCTAAAAAAATTTCTAAACTTTTCTTGGCTTTTCCTAGCTCAAACCCGAACTCTTATGAACAAAAGCCCAAGAAAATTTCTGATTTTCTCACCCCTTTCTCTTCTCCCAATTTCCGGATTTTCAAGAGAGAATTTGCAAGAATTTCCCCAAATTTCTTGAATAAAATGAATAGGCTCAAGGGGGTATTTATAGAGGTTGGGAAACTTTGCAAAATTTCAAATAATCCTTAAAGAAGCAAAAATTTGCCCACAAGGGGTCTTAGGTGGCCGGCCAAGGAGAATTCTAGAGCCAACTAATACTTTCCCAATTTTTAGATAATCCTTTAATGAAGTCATAAATCAAAAGGTGATGATGTTATCACCATTAAACTTGTTTGGCAATTTTTCTTGCTAAGCAGTCCAAATTCAAGTTAACACAGATATTTTTAATACTGTTAATTATTAATAACAGTATTTATCACTAAACTGCAGTCTAAAATTTATCTGTGTAAAATTTGACTGTATAAAATTTTTCTTATAATTTGAAGCCCTTTGGCCCAATATACCCTATTTATGTGCTTGATTTTTCTAGGGTGATTTTAAATCTTAATCTTAACATCTTGTCCGAAAAATGGTTTTTCGCAGTATATTTTCCATACTGCTTGACCATAAAACAGTATCATCATATGGTTGACTTTTCTGGTCAACCCTTGACTTTTTGGGTTAACTTTGACTTTTTAGGTCAAACTTTGACCACCATGCAAGACCATGCAAACGTGAAATTTTCTACTCTTCTACTCAAAATGATACTAATTGTTTAAGCAATCATTTTTAAGTCTCATAAGATCATGAGAACTTAAAATTCTCAAATAAAACCCATCTCAAATTTTCATAAGTATATCTAAATATCGCATAAGTTTCTTTACAAGAAAACGTGAAGGTCGTGAAAATTTAGTTATTACATGTCCGTACCAACCTCCAATAGTGAGAGGATATGATAAGAACGAAAGTTATAAAATATGACCTGGGGGCTGTTGAGGGTCGCTCCCCTAACTCCCCATTGGTTGCGCGCATATAGGTACGACATAGGGGCCCTTAAGTAGACAAGATATGTAAATAATAAAAGCATAATTGAACACATATAGTTCACATGCATTTTTAAACATTCATGATGTTACATGTGATGATATGATTTTATGAAAATAATTTGTGAGATATTGTTTGTACTTGCTGAGCGAAAGCTCATCGTTGTGTGTTCGTGCCTTAGGTAACGCGGGTAAGCCAGCCCATTGCTTAGATGTTCTAGGATTGGCAAGCTTGTGCGGAGGCGATGAAGGAGGGTAGTGGCCTAACACCACGAATTAAATTTTCGCATTAGATTTCGTAAAACTATTTATCTTGACTATATTATAATTATGTTCCAATGTTTTGGCACTACTAAATAGTATGAGTATTTCAAGAAAAGACGTTTAGACTATTTCCTGATTAATTTTTATGAAGTTATGACTTTTTTTTAAAATATCATCTAGTTACGATTTTAATTGGATAATTAGTTGCTAGAGGTTTACAATTTCCCTCAATTAAAAATTTTAGTGATTCTAACTTTTGTAGTACGAATATGATATAATTTTTTTTTTTTTTTTTTTGTATTCGGAACCAAACGAAATGAATGTTAAGACTAAATTAAATAAAAATAAGTAAGTTAGTTAACTGGTCTGAAAAGTCGGGTCGTTACAATAATAATTAGTGGAAGAATTTTATAATCTATGGTTGTTTGTATTAAAAAAAAAAAAAATCAGAGTTGAGAGAATGCATGGAATGAGGAATTTCAAAAATCGTTTTAAGAGACAAGTTTAATCCTTTCCATTTAGAAGGGAATATTTCTTTATAGTTGACAGAAGTTTGTCTGCTTAATTAATTGGACAATGGTCGAATTACATTTTCAGCCTTATTATACAATGGAAAAACTAACCGAGGATAAAAGATACTGTTTAAATAAATTTTTCTTCATGCTCTCTCTCTCTCTGAAAAAAAAAAAAAAAAAAAAAAAGAAAAGAAACCAAGCTAGCACCATAAATATGCTACTTCATCTCCTAACATCAATTATAATCGAACTTCATTAGGTTCTTCCAGTATATTAAATATATATGGATGTATAGTTGAATGATATAAATGTGATATAAAATTTGAAATACAGCATTTAAATACAAAAAGAAATAAAAGGAAGAAGAAAAAAACCTGATTGAAGTAGGAGGAAAGTAGGGCTGACAAGTTGGGACGAGCCTGATGACCTTTGTTTTAGAGTCTAATAATTATCTGATAAGAATAATGGAACAGATAATCAAAGGAAAAAACCCATTTCTAAAAGCAGAGATCAATAAAATTGTGAACTGACTAACTAGCTAGTGCAGGGAGAGAATGAACATGGACAAAACTATATCTATTATGCTAACTCGAAAATGGATTCCAGTTATATGGTATGAAAACGAGATAACTATTTTCTTTTTTTGATGCAATATTAAGTTAGCATTTGGCTGTATCTTTTCAGTCAAAGTCGGCAGTTGACCACCAGCTAATTTGTAGTAGACCTATTCAATTTTCTTTTATGATTTTTTAAACAAAGTGTATTTTCACCACTTCAAATTTATTGAAAAAAAATTTTGCCACTAAATTTCGTTTCCTTTAAAATTTTCTCTGGATAATGTGAGGATTTGAAAATAAGAAACAAAAAAGTAGAAGTAAGAGACGAAAATGAATTTTTTTTTTAAATTGAAAAATGAATACTTGTTGAGAATTATAACATTAATCTCAGCCTAAACCCAAGCAATAGTTAAAAATATTCATATAAAGACTTAATCGGGAGAAAAAAATTAATTAATTGTCGACATTAATTTTCAAGTTTGCAAGTAACATTTACTAAAAAAAATTTATAGTTAAAAATTTGTTTGGAAACAAAAGTTGTTTGGAAAAAGAAAGGGAATCTTTTTAAATTTATCACAATGCACTATTCTCAATACCCTTTCTTCTCATTTCAAACAACTTTTTTGTTTTTAAAAAGAAATTTTTTTGACACATTCAAACACTTCTTATTTTTAAAATAAAGACTTTCTCATTTAAAACAAGAAATTTTTTTTTTTTTCAAAAATAGACGTGTGATTCAAATGGAGTCTTAATTCTGTTAAATTGTCTATGGGATTGGAGTTTTTGGAAACTTACAACCATGCCTAAAAATTTGGAAATATTTCAAGATTTGACGTTTAATTCTTTAAAATTATTATTTTTTTTTTGGGATCACAACAGTTCAAGAAAATTAATAATTGTTGGTTGATACTGAACAGATTTATGAAACTAGAGAAAATATCCATTTGAAACATGTGTTCATTTTTGAAATTTTTTTTTTTTTTTTAAATGAGAAAATCTTTTCTTTTGAGAAGAAGATGGTGTTTTCGATATGTAAAAAAATTTTCTTTTGAAAACAAACAATTGTTTGGAATGAGAAAAAATGGTATTAGGAATAGTGGATTATGAGAAAATTTCAAAAAGATTCATTCTCTTTTTCTAAAATGGCACGATAGAAAGTAAGTTTGAAAATGATATAGGTTTTCTTTTCAAAATGAGAAAATGATAGAAAAAGTTGAGGCAAATACCTTTTTACAAAAATTTTCTAATCTTGAAAATTGGACATGCCATTTAATCATAGGGTTAGTGTTTTACTGCCTGAGAAATTTTAGAAAAGCTTGTGGGAGCAACGAAAATCAAAAGTTAACCAAAGAAAGATATTATAAGAAGAGGCCGATTGAAAATTGATCTTGTAATTTTTTGAGTGAATTGTTGTTGTAGTCCCTAAATTTTTATTAAGGTACCGTTTGGTCATTAAAACATTTTTTTTTTTTTTTTAAATTATGGAAAGATCTCTTAACTCCTAAAAGGGTACAATACAATCTTTTTTGCTAATTGACGTTAAATGTTGAATGGTTTTGCGTCATGTGCTCATCACATGATCTTAATTTAAAAAAAAAAAAAAACTAAAATACCCCGAAATAAATCAAAATATTTACACAAAAAAAAAAAAGAAAAAAGAGAAGAGAGGGGGGGGGGGGGGGGGGGGGGGGGGGGCGAAGAAGTTCTTTCTTCTCCGTGTAAATCCTTGACAGACAAAAAATGGAACCACCTCCAAACCTGTTCAACGAAATCTATAGGAGTAATGATCTTGTGAAGCTTATGCCTTCAATGCCTAAATGTTCTTTTGGTAAAACCATGCCCAAGTCATTTTTATAAATCTGAGCCCCAAGCTCACGACTCAAGATCAACCCGTCGCGAGCGTGCCTTGCGAGCCCAACTTCGCCATCCACTCGCAGACAGGGCCGGCTCAAGGGCAAGGGTACTTAGGCACTTGCCTAAGGCCCCTAAGTCATGCAAGGCCCCCAATTTCTTTACATAACACACATATATATATATATATATGTATGTATGTCTTAAACTTAAAATTAGGTCCTAGTTATGTTTTTTGTCTAAACACTAAGGGGATATATATACAAACTATTGACAGACTTGTAGAAGTAGGTTTGAAAATCACGCCACAGATACATAATTAAATATAAGCTTGAAAACAAATAAATATTTTTGCATGTTTATATATTAATTATCAAATTTCATACTTTCAATGCCCCTAAATTTGTTACAGAATATTAATAAGATTTATTTATGGTAAATTGTGTCCTGAAAATCTATGAAATAAGTAACATCTTTAAAAACAAAGACAAAAAGATCTAACTAAATTTCATATAAGCTTTAATTCTCTCTTTTAATGTTTTCGTCAAGTTTTAAATATTTAGTTAATTCTTATTATAAAAAATGAGTGAAAAAAATCCAATCGAAAGGGATATTAACAATTTTGCATATATTTTCGTTTTGATGTGGTTTTAACAAATTTGCAGAGGCGCCCTTAGAGAGGAGGGGGAGAGAGAGGGATTCAAAGAGAAATTGAGAACAGCGGCGCCGCTCCCTTCACGAGCCACCGCGAGCCCAAGCGACGAGAGAGATCCAGGCAGCGTCATGATCTTAGATGCCGTCGCGAGGCTAGATCGTTGCCTTGATTTCCTCGTCGGGGACAAAGAATGAAAGCTCCTCCCATGGCAGCGATTGCGAAGCTTCTCCCATGGCTGATTATGAGGAGAAAGCGAGAAAGTTGACAAGAATATAAACAAAGGAATGAAGTTGATTTTCATTGAAGAACCTAAGGCCAACTCCCTATGTTTTGTTTTTTGTTTTTTGTTTTTTTTTTTTTCAGTTTTTTTTTTTTTCTCAAATTGTATATTTATATTTATTTTAATCAAAATATCCCTATAAAACTATCCATGTAAGACTCACATGGTATAAAACCGTTGAACAACTAACTTCTGTTATTAAAAGGTTTGTTTTGCACCATTTTCAAAAGTTCAAGAACTATTTAATAAAAAAAAAAGGGTTTAAAGATCAAATGGTACCTTCATTAAATGTTCAGAGACCATTATAGTAATTATCTTAATTTTTATCGAGTCTTCCATTTTTTTTTCAATAGGAGGGATCATGATAGTATTGTTGCAATATTTATGAGATTTATTACTTGATTCTTTTATTGACTTGATTTCCATTTACGTTTATTCGATAACATGTCCTCATTAGAATTAGAGACATGTCTTAGTCATAAAAAACCCTAACAGAAGGACAACTTTTGTTCAGAAACATAGATTGTGGGAACTTAGTTTACTTTTTAAAATTTGGAGGATAAAGAGTTATAATTCAAGTTGAACTTTTAGAACTAATCTTCTTTTTAACTTGCTATACGGGAATTAGAATTACAAATCTTACGATATTTCAAATGTAAAATTATTTGTATGTAAAGAATAATATTTACTAAGGGTGTATGTGGTGTCCCATCATGTTATCATGTACACTAAGCGTGCATGTGGTTTTCCAATGTATCTATTTTGAAACCCATCTACTACCATCGTCTTTTTTAGTTTCATTTAAATATGAGAATGTAATACCATCGGCTGTTAGCGAAGGAAAGTTAACCAAGGAAAAAAAAAAAAAAAAAATCTGAAGGACTAATAAACAAAGGTCAAAAGAGGAAGGAAAGAGCATAATTGTAGAGGATGATTAAAAAATAGCATAATCTTTTAAGGTCGAAAAATTTTAATATAATTGGATTTCAGATTTTAAAAATCCTCAAAATGTCCCCACATCCCATCTCCCGTCTCTGTATCTCCTCGTCGCCGTAACCCTTGCTTGGAGTCTAAAGTCACCAACGATTGCTTAGCCTTCGATCGGCATCGCCTTCACTGTAATAATGAATTCATTGGGCTGTGGGCATGTTCATCGCCAGCGATTGAATCACCATGGAGCAAAAAGGTCTATTGGAGGGGCTGCGACCTCACTGGCTGCGTCGTTTTTCTCTCTAGCGGCTTCGTCCTCTCCAGCTGTGTTGTGGTCTAGGTCCTTCTCGTCACCATTGGTGCTAGATCTCGAGCCTCCTTGCGATGCTTTCTTCGAAAGTCACCGAGCTTGTCTTCCTCCTATCATGAATCTTATTTTAAATATGTGTAAATCTCATTTTAAATATGTGTAAAACCTTGTAAATCCGTGTAATTTCATGTAAATCCTGAATTATAAATACATGCTTAATAACTGTTAATTTGTGTAAATCTTAGTAAATCTGTGTTAAAAATAATTCCAGAATTAGGACTATGCCTTTTGTCGTCAGAGTAGAAGCCTCGCAATCCTGGAGAAGTGCTTCATTTGCTGGAAGTCGTGACATAGTTTCGATCTCGCGTGAGTGCAGCTTGGAGCTCCACCGGTGAGACATCTCCACATATCTCCTCGAAATCAGGTTGTGCACCCACCAACGCAACATCTCCTCCATATCTCATTGTGATAGTGAGCTCGGCGAATTCTCGGCCTTGCGATTTCATCAATCTTCGTCAATGGTGCTCGGGAGGAGAGGGGGAGAGAAGAAGAAGTTGATAGAGAGAGGAATGAGAGAGAAAAAAACATTGAGGGTAAAAATGAATGTTTAATATGTTTTAAAATGAAATATGCTATTTATTAACAATGGTAATAAATAATAGACTAGTTTGGTAATGCTTTTGAAAAGTCCATAACACAAAATAGGATGCAAATCTTTTGTTTGATCAAAATACTCAAAAATCATTTACAAATAATTAATGCATTATAATAGTTATTAGAAAAACTAGAATTTCTAACTTTTACTTATTACAGTCCCTAACTCAACCCCAAAAGGCACCTTGAGAAATGAGGTTTGGACCCATATATAAAGAGGATCTTGGCACTGTCCACAACCGATGTGGGATCTAACACACCCCCTCACGCACAGCATGGACAAAGCCAAACAACTGTGGGAACATGGGGGGCCGGGGGAAACCCGGTCCCAACAACGGGGGAAATTGGCCTTGGCTCTGATACCATATTACAGTCCCTAACTCAACCCCAAAAGGCACCTTGAGAAATGAGGTTTGGACCCATATATAAAGAGGATCTTGGCACTGTCCACCGATGTGGGATCTAACATTACTTTTCGCTAAAAGTAGAAATTACGAGAAAAGAAGAACAACCCTTAACTAATCCTATGTTATTTCTTAGTATTAGGGATCAAAATTATGCTACTTCACATAGATATAATTAGAATAACTGCAAGATAGTCAATGAAAAACAAAATTAAACAAATTAATAGAATTTAATATATATATATCCGATGGTTCAAAACTTGGTTCAACCGGTAGGATCATATTTTTCATATCTTATCAAATCCCATTTAAGGAAAAAAAAAAAAAAAAAGAAAAGAAAAGAAAAGAAAAACACAGTTAATAAAGTTAATAGCAAAAGTCTTAAAAAGTCGAGCAAAATCAAATTAAAAGAAAAAAGAGGATAATGATAAAAGGGAATTAGGAGGAAACTCAAACCTGAATAAGGAAGCCTACCAAGGTCAAGTGTGGCGATGAGAACTCGGAAGAGGTTGTTTTGGTTATTATTATTGTCAAGTCTGTGATCAACAACCGACTAAATTGGGCAGAAGACAGAAAACTCTGCTTATAAATTATAAGTACAGCTACAAGAGTATAGTGGATGAAAATGTAATTCGACCCTTAAAACGATCATGGGTTATAATATTCTTCCACTAATTATCCCCTACGTCTACCTCCTCTTTCCAATTTTCCCTCCTGCCAAACAAACTTTTATCTCCCAATTATTTCATAAAACTTGCTTAGGATTCCCCTTATTTTGATGATTCCGTATATACATATTGGTTCACCAATTAGTAGTTAATTATGGTTTTTGAATTCCGAATTTGCTGCTAAAACACATATCTTATTAATTTGGCCATTTGGCTAAATCACCAAGTAACTTCGGGTTTTAGCAAGTAAAAAAAAAACAAAAAACAACCAACCAACTACCTACTTTTTGCTTGGGGGGAAAGGAATGGAAAAGAATGGAAAGGAATTGAATTCTGACGTTTGGTTGGCTTCAACACAAAGTAAAGTTTTCCAGCAATTTGGTGGAATTGTCATTCCATCTACGGAGGGGAGGAAAGGCAATTCCCAGCAATTTTATTTTATTTTACTATGTTTACCGTCCATCTTCTTCGTCATCTTCTTCTTTTTCATTTGTTTTTTAACAGCACTGCCTCCACCAGCAGAGCTACTCCTCTGATGACCCAATACGACAGCAGCCGGCAAAACACCGTCGTCATCCATCTGCCGACGACCTACTGCGACACATCTTCGTCTGAGTGTCGCCTTCGATCTCTGCCGTCCAGCGCTCTCCTTGCCGCCGCTGCCCATCCGTCGAAGTTGCAGCAGATCAGTCGTCTCTCCCCAGATCCGGCGCTCTCGTCGTCGTCGTCATCCATCCAAGTCTCGCCCAGACGTCACACAGATCGATTGCCGCTGCCCCTCCTCCGCATTCTATGGCCCAAAATAGATCTCCCCAAACAATTCCATCAACTTTCCTTTCCATTCTATTCCATTACCATTACCATTACCATTACCATTTCATTCCTTTCCCCAACCAAACGTGCCCTTAGGGTCTTGCAAATTTGCATGACTTGCAAATGGTGGGTGACTCCAAATTTCTCCTTTACAATATTGAAAGAGCTTTTTTATATCCCCGCAATTACATGGATGTAAACAGTGTCGGAATCACCTCGCATCTAATGTGCTGGGTATATGCTTCCAAAGTTCTTATAGAACTTTAATTGTCCTCCTACTGTATAAAAAAATTTATAACTATGCCCCACTCAATCATTTAGATGTATATTTATAGAGTACATATTATCTATAATGTTATTCATCGTGCCCAAGATGCAAATAATTTTTCGGCTTCGTCCTTGAACGTAAGAACCAAATATTTCTCTTAACTTGACGTGTGTGTTGAACTCCTAATAATATCTTGTTATTATTTTCATGTTAAGTTCTCCAATGCTGATAATTTTGTATGTTAGCAAGATTAGGTGTATATCAAAACACAACAAAAAGTTGATTTGTTGCTCAATGAACTTGGCGGTCTTTCCGCTGTATGAGAAAATCAGTTCAAATTTCTGATTGCCAAGTCTTAATTAGTTTCTAAATTCAAATGTGAAAAATTCTAAAGTTGATCCCAAATTTCACTCCTAACAACTCAGATCTTGCTCTTGTTGAATACCTTGTTTCTAATAACGAAGTCATCCAAAAATATATGATATCTACACAGGTATATTCATGCGTAAAAATTACTGTTAGACTATGTCTGCAACTATTAAATCTTCAGAATAAAATTTTATTTGTAAATTGCAAGCTGGCATTTTTTTTTATTAATGCCACCACATTATTTTTGAATTAAATTGCAAAAAGTTTCCATGCATCACTAACATGGGTTCCTGGCAAAAGTTTCTAGTAGATGCGGACATTACAAAAAAAAAAAACAAAAAAAAAAAAAATCTCTCGAATTTTGAAGCTGTTCAGTATGGCAGTGAGGGCTGCGTAAATACCCGTAACGTTCCTCCAGCTACCGTCAATGGTACGACAAGAGCATTGAGCTCAAGATCTGATTATAATTCCAACGACTTTATTGCCAATCTAACAATGCGGATCAAGGATTTCACTACCGCATTCGGTTTCACTTTTGTGACATCTTGTGTAAAAGTCTCAACACTTTGTACTTCAATGTATACATAGACTCCTTTGAAGTTTAAAGAAATTTGGACGTCTCCATATAGTATGATAGCGAACTCTTTCCGACTATCAGTGTATGAGGATTATGTTACGGTTTTGACTGTTAGCAATAAGCTTCGTGTAAGTATTGGACCTTCCACTCTACCCGGTGTTGACCCCAACGCTATTTTGAATGGGCCAGAGATCATGAAAATCAAACACTTCAGAAGCACCCCCTAACTCATATTCAAATAAGGACGTTAGACTAGTAGCCAAATGTGTTAGCATTCGGGGATTCCTTGTAGTGATACTGGTTTCCTATACTCATTACATCGAACAAAATTCTTATAATATAACTTACCAAACCTCACATACAAAATCCTGCCTCAGCAACATGACTATGTATAACTCTTGTCCTTCCCAGACGACTACATGAAAAACCACAAAACGACCAACACAGCAAACGCATAGCAGTGTTTCTGTAATAACCCGAATTTTGATGACTCTAGATTTCCTTTGAATGAGGAAAACTTAAGTCTAGATCATGTTGGAATGGAATATCGGTATAAGTTTGAGTTCTCGGTTAATTAGCTACGAGACTCAACGATGGATTACTTAGCCTAGTATAAGGCATTTTAAGGAAAATGGCGTGATGAAATTTCATGATTTCATGTTAGTCAAAGTTGACCAAAAAGTCAAAGGGTTGACCAAGAACAGTCAAAGGTATGACTGTATAGTAATAGGATAAGCAGTATGAGAAATATACTGCTAAAATTGTCTTTTTGGACAAAATAACAAGAATAAGCTATGAGACTACCCTAGAAAAATCAAGCACACTAAGTTGGATATCAAAGTCCTAATGACTTTCAGAAATAAGAAGAAAATTTTTTATAGTCCATTTTTACGCAGATAAATTTTGGACTGCAGTCAAGTATAACAGTACTAAATTATACTGTGTATTAGTAAACACAGTATTGAAAATATCTGTGTTAGCAAGAAAATAGACTGCATTTTAAGAAAAAAGCCAAACAAGGCCTTATGATGATGTCACCCTATTTTAGAATTATGACATCATTTTTAATTAAAGAAAAATGATGGAAAGAAATAAAAAATGTTGCCACCTTGCACAATGATGGCCGGCTATGTGGAGGGCTAAAATGCTAATATTTTGTCTTAGGGGCAAAAGTGTAATTTTGGAAAATATGATGATGTAAGCATGAGGTAAGCACATGATGTCATCAAGATGATGTCATCATGATTAGGTAAGCAAAACTTGTGCACCAAGGGGAGCAATGACCGGCCACCACATGTAGGGGTGAAATTGCAAAGATTTATCCTTAGGGGCCAAAATGCAATTCTTGGAAAATAGGTGATGTAATCATGATGAGGTAAACATGATGATGTCATGATTTTGCTTGGAGAACAAGGCTATGGCTGGCCACATGACACCTAGAGGGCATAAATGCAAGAATTTTAACTTTTGGGGCCAAAGTGCAAATTTTGGAAATTTGGTAATGTAAGCATGTGATGTCACCTAGATGATGTCACCAAGATGAGGTCATCTTGCCTTGCTCTCCAAGTAGACAGCCGGCCACCTCACCCTCCCATTGTGCAATTTTTAATTTTTTAGGGGTTTTTGTGCAATTTAACAAAGTTTCTCCACCTCTATAAATAGGTGAGAGATTTAAATCATTTTATTCAGAAAAAGCAGTCAAATTCTGCCCATTTTCCCTCTCCAAAAATCTGCAATCTCAAGTGGGTGATTGAGTGAAGAAAAAAATTGAGAAACTTAGGGGTTTTGATGTTTGTAGTCTTCGGTTTCCCCTAGCAAGTTCAAGCAAAAAAAATTTGGCAGTTTTTGTGCCCAATTTGGGGCCAACAGCCGGCTGCCAAGGGGGGGGGGGGGTGAGTGAGTGAGAAAATTTGGATTTAAGAGTGCTTAGTTTAGGTGCAAGTAGCCACCAAGAATCAGCCAATTTTGGTGCCAATTGGTGAAACAAAACCGGCCTTGGGTGGTGTCCTAGGAGGAAAATTTTTGTGACCAAACCCTAGCTCAATTTCTTCAATAAATCAAGGTAAACCATTCTAGATCTTAATATCTTTCAATTAAGCATTCAATTTGAAATTTACATGTATTTCA